>CM042246.1:8436517-9036517 GCA_023566225.1 Romanogobio albipinnatus | reverse complement strand
GAAGCGTTTACAAACCTGTCGTCCAACAAAAGAGAACATTTAATCAAGTGTTTGAAATAGCGTACTTTTGTAATCTGACAGGCTTCACATCACAGAATGAGGCAGAAATTATATTATTTTATAATATTCTGTAGTACAGTGATAGATTTGCGGTGTTGAGACGTGTACAGTACTTTTTTCTTTCTCAGTGAATACATAAGATAAAATAAGACAAAATTAAGACATTACAGTCACACATTTTTTGATCATAATTTAATATTTTATTATAAAACCTTTCTAATGATTTATGTTTTCTGTAAAATATAATAATAATAATAATACCATTTTTCAGACATGGTAACAGACGTTATACATGTGCTACAATTCTGTGGGCTGTGCTACAAAACTTTCAACCTCTGTAGCACCAGTGCTATGTGCAAAAAAAGTTAATGTACAGCCCTGAGACCGGTGAGCAACTGTTTGGATACAATCATTGGCAGAAAACAAATCATTGTTATAGCTCAACACAGTTAGTCTCATGGTTTTCGAGTATCATGTTTTACCATGCTTAATATCTAACTTACTAGACTGGGTAAACCCAGCCTGACCTGCCGGCGATCTGATTTCACCTGTACATTAGTTTATCCTGCGTCTGTCACACATTTGCGGGAACCAATCACAGACTGGCTTATCCACCTGGCGCGCTATTGGCGGGTTTAACACAATGACGGATAGAGAAGCGATGGCTCGATGCCCGTTGATCACGCCTCATGTGGTCTGATTGGTTGAAGGACTATCGAATTGCGTATAGTAATTTTTTTTATCACGCCTCTTGTGCAGGAGAAAATACAGAGCAGACTCCCCAGACCAATGTTCAATCTTAAAAGATTGCGCTTGGTCTGGTGACAGCCAGACAACTAACTTACTGCAGTGTGCAACAAGTGTCTCATAATGCTACTGTGCTTTCGCTCGGCGGCTACTATAACATAACTTTCAACACACTTAAATGTATCTAATATGATAAAACAGCCATGTGTCACATTTTCTTCCCCCATTAGTAATCGCTGCAGCGGCCTCGTTCTTCTCCAACGGCTTTCAGCCCCACCCTGCATCATAATACAGTAACATGAATAAATCTTTAATACATTAGCTCATCCATGAAAATGATTTCTGCTTGAGGCCCGTCGGATTCTTTTCCACTGGTGAAGTCAACAACTCCCATGATTCTGCCAAATCAAGGCGTCATCAAGCTACGCCTTTGTTTTAAATAAGCGACCTCTAGCGGTGAAAATTACATATTGTGCCTTTAAATGGTCGTGCACGTACTTTCAGTTATACTGTATTTTGAAAGCAAAATTGTGGAGAAATGGATGTGCACAAAAAATGTCATTTGTAATTTCAATTTATGGTTGTCTAGGGTCTGTCTTGTGATTTTAAATTATTTTAATTTTACTCCACCAGGTGACCTGAAATCAGAGGATCCAGCCAATAAGGAAGCAGGAGAGGAGAAAGCAGAGGAGGACAATGACTACCATCGCAGTGATGAGCAGGTAGGTTTCCCCGTACCCATCTGACCTTGTTAATGTTCCACAAGGGAGCTTCACTCTCTGTTAGTGTGACCTAGTTAGTATGAACGAATTCCTGAAAAGGGCTATGTTTGGAATATCGTACTACTGTACTAGTCTATTTCTGCAGTGTACAGTACTTTGGAATACATAGACATATATTTCCCAGTCCACAATAGAGCACCCAACATAGAATAATATATCCCATAATGCAACGTGCTCAACATTTTCATTTTTAGAGTGATGGATGATCCAATTATATCAACTTTTAACATCCTTTTTCTGGTTTGGGACACACACACATATATATATATATTTATTATTAACTTGTTGAACTAAACATGCACATAATGAGGTCATGCAGCATAATAGTTTTTGAAATATTATTCTTTGCATAATGCATTTGCCATTCTATTTTTTTTAAAAGTAAGATGCGGTATTCATTACAGTATACTAGCATTCCATTCTGAATACTGTCAGGTTATTTCAATAGTCCACTTTAGACATTCATTCTACTAACTATAAGTCACTTTGCAACTACATGTCAACTAACACTCATTAGTAGACTGTTAATGTTAAAGATAGTAAAATAAGTTGACATGTAATTGAAAAGTTACTTATAGCCAGTGGCATGTCTGTTGAGAGAGCATTAAAATAGTGTTAGCAGACGGTAAACTAATACTCGAATAACTGGTAGTTGACATGTAGTTGAAAAGTTACATATAGTAAGTGGAATGTCTGTTGTGGGAGCATCAAAATAGTGTTAGCAGACATTAAGCAGACAGTATACTAATACTCTAATAACTGGTAGCTGACATGTAGTTGCAAAGTTTTTTATTGTTGATTGAATGTCTAAAGTGCACTATCGAAATATCGTTACTCTTTGTTAATATGCCAAATGCTCTTCCCCTTCCTGTCTGAAATATCCAGCCTATGTTCAGATACTTATGCAGAGCCGTTTCAGTGTTTTAGAGGGTTTGTAGTTTCATTAAAGACTGTGATGGAGAGTTTGTATTGTGATCTCCGCTGTGCTTCTTAATAATGTAATAACAGAAGGTTGTGCGGCTGCACTGCTACTGCATTTGGAATACAGATTATTTTCTTTATGTAGAATCTGATTCCTAGTGGAGTGTAGGGCGTTCTGATGTTTATGCTGCTTATACCGTCTAAGATATATTTATATGAGTGGTAGGCAATATTTAAATGTATACCTATTTTTTGCAATGATTGCATTTTCAGCAAAAATATAAAATAACTCCTAGTGTGATATAAGATTGCCCAGCGGAGTGTGTGCATATGTGAGTGAGATTTATAGAGCAGAAAGCACAACAAGGTATGCTAGGGTGTAAATGGCTTGAGTATGCCTGTGTTCTTGTTTATGGGAAGAAGAGACACTGCAAAAAATGCTTTTCTTACTTAGTATTTTTGTCTTGTTTTCAGTCCAAATATCTAAAAAATCTTACACTAGGAAGCAATTACTAGACAAGCAAAAGTTTTTGTCTTGTTTTGGGAAAAATATCTCAAAATAAGATTTTTTAGATATTTGGACTGAAAACAAGACAAAAATACTAAGTAAGAAAAGCATTTTTTGCAGGTACGTTTCACGTATGTTTCTGTGTCCTGTGGTCATCAGTTGTCTTGCAAAAGTGAGAGTAGAGATTGTGTCTGTATGCGGTCCGCTGTAGTAAAGCTGAGACAGGCACTTTGGCCTCATATATAATGTAAAATGTTAATAAAAATTTCAGCAGTATTTGTTCAGTTACGCTCGGATGGCTATGGAAGACTTCTGTTAATTAAAAGTGTAAATTTTTATTGTGTTTTTTTTTTCTCAGCATAGTAAGCATATTTATCTTGCTTCATACCCCATTTTGGATTGCAATTTATTAGAGTCTGGGAAACTACGTCATTGCGCATTGCATTATGGGTAGTCGCCGCCATGTTTTAGGACACACTCAGGAGCGTACAATGATAACAAATGCGAAGAGAAAAAAATGACTATTTACGTTAATAGTTTTTACAAACTGCATGCAGTCACTTAGAATGAATGGACTAATATTTGAATCTCTTGCGTACATGAGCGCTCAGTCGTGCGGCCAGGACATTGCACATAATCATCACATTTCATACAATCAGAAATCATACGGTGCCTTCTATCGCACCACACACCATACATTGATTTCTCTTTTGCAGTTTATTTTTTAATAGCCTAACTAAGAAGTCTGTATCTGATATATAAAATAATAAATACATATAGCTTGATCTCAGCCAGTGGATCATTTATTCAATCAACATATATCATATCACCCTAATTCCTTAACGTTAAAGCATTAAGGGATCACAAGATTATGGCTTGTAAAGCAGCTTTGAAATTATTTGTATTTGAAAGCGCTTTAGTCTACAGTACTAAAAAGTTTTACTAGACTTAAGTACAATATTCCTTGCTGAACAATGAAGCATTTCCAGACGTGTTTCATACATTATTTATGGTGTGAGCACATACAAGCGGAAAATATTAATCTGTAATATATCGGTTATAAATAATAAATCTATAAATATAAATTATAAAGACATTTTGGTTAAGTTGTTAATTTCCATTGAGTTTTACTTTTTTTACTTTCACTTCTTGTTTCCAAGCTGGCAAACTGAAAAATTGTGCGTCATTTGTGATACATTTTCCACGCAGGTCATGCAGCTATAGCAGTCCATAACACAGCAAGCGTTCAGCATTCTAATGTGTTTTTAACTGTATAATACAAGTTTTAACGTCTACCTCCACTACTACTCATTCTCTTATGTAGTGTTTGTGTCCTAAAGTCCACGAATGCATTGAGTTGCTGATGTCACGTTTCCATTCTCTATAGGAATATCATGAAATGGGTTTTCAGTGGTTCATTTTGGCACTTACATAATTGTCATCACATGATGCATGTTGTTAATTGAGATAACTGCGAGTCAGACTTGCTGAAAGAGCCGGATTAGTGAGTCTATTGTTTAGTTAAGAACCATGAAGACCAATTTAGTCCAGTTTATGAAAGAATCATCTAGACCAAACGGTTCAATGAAAGGATTTATTTAATTAGTACTATTCCTGCAGAATATTTCTCTCCACTGCTAATAGACAGACTTAAATTCAACCTGCATCTGGGTTAATGTAAAGGTTTACCATTTTATTGTTATTTTTCTCCATTTTAATTAATTAGAAGCATAAGTATCTGGCAGGATTGTCTTTGATGAGAAGTTGACTCATTTCTGCAAATTGGGTATTTTGAGAAGTTTGTTCAGAACTGGTTTTCAGGAGTTGTTTTTGGCCCTTACATAAATGTCATTGCATTAATTAACATCACTGTGAGTCTCTGAAGGACAACTATGACCGATTCAGTGGCAGTCCAATTGTATAAGAGTCATTCAGACCAAACGATTCATTGAAAAGATATAACTCAGATGAATGATTTGTATACACATCAAAGATCACTGTTTGCTAGAAAAATAGATAGCAAAGAGACTTTTGTTCTAAGGGCTAGAGAGAGTAGAAAATGGTCATGTGAAATTAAATTGACTGATTTTGGGACAAGAAAACACCTTGATTAGCATTATACACTCACCTAAAGGATTATTAGGAACACCATACTAATACTGTGTTTGACCCCCTTTCGCCTTCAGAACTGCCTTAATTATACGTGGCATTGATTCAACAAGGTGCTGAAAGCATTCTTTAGAAATGTTGGCCCATATTGATAGGATAGCATCTTGCAGTTGATGGAGATTTGTGGGATGCACATCCAGGGCACGAAGCTCCCGTTCCACCACATCCCATAGATGCTCTATTGGGTTGAGATCTGGTGACAGTGGGGGCCATTTTAGTACAGTGAACTCATTGTCATGTTCAAGAAACCAATTTGAAATGATTCGAGCTTTGTGACATGGTGCATTATCCTGCTGGATGTAGCCATCAGAGGATGGGTACATGGTGGTCATAAAGGGATGGACATGGTCAGAAACAATGCTCAGGTAGGCCGTGGCATTTAAACGATGCCCAATTGGCACTAAGGGGCCTAAAGTGTGCCAAGAAAACATCCCCCACACCATTACACCACCACCACCAGCCTGCACAGTGGTAACAAGGCATGATGGATCCATGTTCTCATTCTGTTTACTCTACCATCTGAATGTCTCAACAGAAATCGTGACTCATCAGACCAGGCAACATTTTTCCAGTCTTCAAGATGAATGGTACCCGGTGGGGTCTTCTGCTGTTGTAGCCCATCCGCCTCAAGGTTGTGCGTGTTGTGGCTTCACAAATGCTTTGCTGCATACCTCGGTTGTAACGAGTGGTTATTTCAGTCAAAGTTGCTCTTCTATCAGCTTGAATCAGTCGGCCCATTCTCCTCTGGCCTCTAGCATCAACAAGGCATTTTGGCCCACAGGACTGCCGCATACTGGATGTTTTTCCCTTTTCACACCATTCTTTGTAAACCTTAGAAATGGTTGTGCGTGAAAATCCCAGTAACTGAGCAGATTGTGAAATACTCAGACCGGCCCGTCTGGCACCAACAACCATGCCACGCTCAAAATTGCTTAAATCACCTTTCTTTCCCATTCTGACATTCAGTTTGGAGTTCAGGAGATTGTCTTGACCAGGACCACACCCCTAAATGCATTGAAGCAACTGCCATGTGATTGGTTGATTAGATAACTGCATTAATGAGAAATTGAACAGGTGTTCCTAATAATCCTTTAGGTGAGTGTAAGTAGACATTAGGGGAAAAAATAAAAGGCTGCAAAAGTGTAGAATGCAGCCTTTTTAAAATGACCTCAGAATATAGGCTTATAGTAACACAGTGAGTGTGTGATAGATACCAGCCTGCGGAGATTCCCCACACAAACCAGAAGATCTAACCTTGTAGAATTAGATTTTAAATCACAATAATCAACAGCTCTTGGCATCTCGAGGAAGGAAAGCTATTCGGTGGCTGCTGCTGCAAATAAAATGCCCCTCTTACGGTCGTTCTGGGATCTGGAGGTTTAATTGGTTGAGTTAGTTCACCATTAGTCATTTGCGTGACCATTAGTCAGGTTTCGGTGAGCATAACAGCCTTGGCCATGCCGTAATGACCGAGTAAACACACACACACACACACACACACACACACACACACACACACACACACACACACACACACACACACACACACACACACACACACACACACACACACACACACACACACACACACACACACACACACACACACACACACACACACACACAGCTAATAGCGAAGTTCCTTGCTTGTGTTTAATAGTACACCCGTGTTTATATTACATCTCGCATACCGCCTGCCTATAACCAAGCACATCTGCAATTTACTGCCTGCTGTTTTTGTAAAGAATGTGGTTGTATGTGGCCCTTCTCTCTCGGCACCGTTTGCCCTTGAAATCGACTGGCGTTTAGCCGCCAGGCGCAGCTGCCCCTCCTCATCCTTCTCCATTACTGTCTGTTCTGGGTGAGGCCTGGTCCAAATGGGACTCTGTGCCACTCTGCACTGCTCAGTCACTTATCGGCAGAAGGACAGAGGGACGGGGAGAGAGAGAGGCATGAAATCCTTAATGCGTCTTGACTCTCTGAAGCTCTCACTCTGCCACTGCACCTGCCGGGCAGCCCGAGGCGACCGCAGTCCACTGGCTACTCAACCCTCAGCTCAGTTTTGAAAGATGGCGGTGCACTTCTTGGCATCTGCTCTTTTGTTGTTGAAATCGTATTGGTTGCGTCAGTATTTGTGTGCATGGCTATGCAGTTGTTTTTAAATTAGCATCATGACTCTTCACTTGATGACCTGGCTGGGTTTGTCATAGAATGTAAAATATATGGACGTCGTGCCTGTGACATCACCCATTGGATTCTGAAGAGCAGTTTTGAAGCGTAAAGTAGGGTCAAGCTGGTCGTTGCCATCTTGGCAGTGCATCACCGCGGGTCACTCCCGGATAACAGAAAATGGGCAAAGAGGCGGGACGTGGCTGGAGCTGAGATGACGTGATGACTAACAGGCCCTGTCCCAAATGGCACCCTAAACCCTCACGGTCTTCCTCTGAGTCGGCTCAGCAGAAGTGTTTATCAAGGGCGCATCTCGACCTCAAAGGGGGCGCTCGTGAGCACCCTTCTGAGACCTAAAATTACAAATGGGACACCCTGCGGTCTCGTGGACTTAACGGACACGCGCATGCAGCAGCCATTGTAAGTCCACAAGACCGAAAGTTCACGTGAAGTGTGCCATTTGGGACAGGAATCCACCGCTCACTCAGTGACCACGCCCCAATTATGCTGAACTTTAAGGCTTTATTTAATGTAAACGAATGAGTTATAAAAAACATTCACCTCCCTCACAGTTGTCAGGAAGGGCAAAATTAGCCGTATAGATCAAAACCACAATTTGTACCAGACTGTAAACATGTTTTTTTCTGCTGTAAAGATGGGCATTTTAACATGGGGCTCAATGAGATTCTGCTCCCTTCTGGAGCCTGTCTCTAGCGACCAGTCGATGAATAAGTGATGTTTCCGTTTCAGGTGCGGCCAAAATTAGATTGGAAAACATCACATTTTGACTAACTTTTAGCTCAAATTTCAGCACGATCAAATATTTAAAGGTCCCGTTCTTCGTGTTTTTTTGAAGCTTTGATTGTGTTTACAGTGTGCAATATAACATGTGTTCATGTTTCGCTTGTAAAAAAAAACAGTATTTTTAACACAATTTACTTATCAGTATACCGCTATTTCACTGTCCTAAAAATGGGTTGACGAGTTCCTTGTTCTATGAAGTCCCTCCTTCAGAAATACGTAACGAGTTCTGATTCTGTCAGCGGTTCCCGTGTTGGGATTTGACCGCAGCTTAGCGAACGTGGCACGGTTCCTGTGTTGTGATTCGACAGCAGCTTAGCGCACGTGGAAAGGTCACGCCTCTTAACGGGAGATGTATGCGCTCAATGATCTCTACAGCGTCCCTGGGAAAGCCAAACAAAGGTGATTTGACTCCGGGATGAAAATAACAGCGTCTCGACGACATGGCGACAAACGCAGCACTTCCTTTTCTCCACGCGACACGTCCTCTTCTCCACGTGGGACAGCAACAAGACCATGCCCCCTTTTTTCGCGTAGTCTTGTGGGCGGAGGTTAGTCTGTTCTACTGTTCTACTGACGTCATTTATGAAGGAAGTACCAGGATGTAGTCCAAGCCAGCCGTTCGCTGTAGGCTTTGAAAGGGAACTTCTTTTAAATAAAATATCTCGCTAAAACCGAGATCTCCGAGACCCGTTTCGTGACTGAACCTTTTGAACAATTTTTTTAAAATCAACTGGTTCACATAACATTAATAATAATAATTTGTTACATTTATATAGTGCTTTTCTAGGCACTCAAAGCACTTTACATATAGAAGGGGGAATCTCCTCAACCACCACCAATGTGCAGCATCCACCTGGATGATGCGACGGCAGCCATATTGCGCCAGAACGCCCACCACACACCAGCTGATTGGTGGAGAGGAGACAGAGTGATGAAGCCAATCTGTATATGGGGATGATTAGGAGGCCATGATGGAGAGGGGCCAATGGGCAAATTTGGCCAGGATGCCGGGGTTACACCCCTACTCTTTATCGAAGGACGTCCTGGGATTTTTAATGACCACAGAGAGTCAGGACCTTGGTTTAACGTCTCATCTGAAGGGCGGTGCTTGTTACAGTATAGTGTCCCCATCACTATACTGGGGCGTTAGGACCCACACAGACCACAGGGTGAGCACCCCCTGCTGGCCTCACTAACACCTCTACCAGCAGCTACCTGGTTTTCCCATCCAGGTACTGACCAGGCTCAGCCCTGCTTAGCTTCAGTGGGAATCCAGTCTTGGGCTGCAGGGTGATATGGCTGCTGGTTAGTGAATGATTCATTTGTGAAATCGACGGACATTGCGGGATTAAAGGGATAGTTCACCCAAAAATAAAAATTTCATCATTTACTCACCTTCAAGTTGTTCCAAACCTGTATGAGTTTCTTTGTTCTGCTGAACACAAAAGAAGATATTTAGAAGAATGTTTGTAACCAAGCAGATAGAGCAACCATTGACTACTATAGTATTTTTTCCCCAACTATGGTAGTCAATGGTTGCTCTATCTGCTTTGTTAAAACATTCTTCAAAATATATTTTGTGTTCAGCAGAACAAAGAAACTCATACAGGTTTGGAACAACTTGAGGGTGAGTAAATGATGACAATTTTCATTTTTGGGTGAACTATCCCTTTAATGCTCTCGCTCAACATTTCAAGCTCTATCTTATTTGTCTGACATTATACACCTCTCTTTTACAGTTTTCTAACTGGATTGATGGCATTCGCTCATCAATCCATGCACTACTCGAATACGAACACATTTTCTATCATGTATGAAAGACGATCGAGCCAATAGGAATAGGTGTGGGGCATCATTACATCATGATCCTTCAGAAATCATTCTAATACACTGATTTGCTGCTCACAAAACATTTTCTCTATCAATGTTATACACAGTTGTGCTGCACTTTTTTTTGTGATTTTCAATTCTTTGATGAATGGAAAGTTTAGACGAACAGTATTTATTTGAAATCTTTTGTAAGTTGTTAAATGGCTTTACAGTCAATTTTGATCAATTTAATGCAACCTTGATGAATAGAAGTATTCATTAAAATGATTTAATTTACCCCCAAACTTTAAAATGGTTATGTAAAGTGATTCAAATCAACTCTATGTAGGGATGCATGCGTAGAATTTTCCTCACATTAAGCCACTGAACTGATTGTCTTCACGTTGTTGCGACAGGGGCTGTTTACCAAGAGACTGACAATGACTCATCTTGCATATTATGTTGCAAGTGACGCTGTTGTGTCAAATGTGCTAAGAAAATTCATAGGGATATAAATATCTATTTTTGAATAAAAATAATACAAAATGTATGCAGGGTGTACCCCAAGCGGTTCAGTTCACTTTACAATGAATGCCATCAAACACTTAAATTAGAGGTTTTGAATATGATCACATCATATAATGTGATACCAATCTTTTCACTTGTATTGAAAATGACTTGCCTCCAGTTGCTTCTCACTGCAATTTGTTGTAAGCTAAAACCTATCAAATGACAACAAATCATTTTCAATGAGTTTGAGCGACCCTTGCTGGTGTGATAATGTTGAGCCTACTTTATGAAAATAAGCACAGTATAGGTGTACCAAAGCAACAACAACATTTTGAGACTCTCAGGTGGAGATTGAATGATCATTTAACCAGTTTAGCAGATTTAGTACTTGGAATCATACAGATATTTTGTCTGGGTTTGCATGGGATCTGACCTGTTTAGACTGAGCCTAGACAGAATAGATTCAAATGTATTAAGCTACTTGTCTTCGCTATTTGTTTAGTTTTCTTGTCCTTAACACAATGCAGTTATCTAAGTCTTCCATGTGATTATCAGTGCTAAGTCCAAATGTCTTGTCTGTTCAGGTGAGTATCTGTCTGGAGTGTAACAGCAGTAAGCTCAGAGGACTCAAGCGGAAGTGGATTCGTTGTTCGGCTCAGGCGACCGTTCTCCACCTCAAGAAGTTCATCGCAAAGAAGCTCAACCTGACATCCTTCAATGAGGTACGTGATGCTCCAGATATGAAGCGCCTTAGGCTTGAAGGAGAACTCATTAAATCCCTGAAGTTAACTTGTTAGAGACCTTTGCCACCTCGCCGGCCAGCATCACCGTTTCCTCCACGACAATGGCTCATCCGTGAGTCACCACACAGGTTTCAAAGCTCCTCCGCGCTGTCACGATTCCCACAAAGCTTTCAACGTGCCTCATATTTTCAGAGACAAATAATAGCCTGTAATATCATTTGCTCTCTGTCATGTATCTCGCAGCCTGCCAACTTCTCATAGTGCAATTTAACACAAAACTTGACTAATAATTGGTGCTTCATCACCGTTTTTTTTCTTCCTTTGTGTTAGAATTGTGTGGGCTTTTCCACCACACACATCCGTCAAAAACTTTCCCCCACAATAATACTGTCAGATGCCTGTTGTTCTCCGCAAGTATCGAGAGTTATAGCTGCCAGCGGCACAATACTGCCACGAGCCAGATAAAAAATACGACTCCGAAATCGGAATCAGCTTTGAAGTGCAGGAGAAAAGCTAAATCTTTGAAGAACTAACTATCTAATAAGAATAAAAAGTGTCATTGTTTCACGCCGTCAGACGGTTGTCACTCTGAACATCTCTGGTTCGCATCCTCACAATGACTTTAAACTCTGAACAGTGCAAAGAGCTCACAGCCTCCAGCAGGTGTTGCTGTGGTCGTGCTGCTGTCGTTCGACTCACAGCGAGGCCAAAACACACAGACACAGGCACTGGTGTTTGACTGCGTGCTATTCCAGTGAGAGCAGCATCCCTTCTAATACTGCGATACACATAATCCTCTGGGCCGTTATGGCTGCTCTTAAAGGTTTTGTGTCCTTTGTTTTGGCTTGAATAACAGGTGGAACAGGATGCTTTGACAGTACAAAGGACTGCCACTCTTTTGTAAAGCACCATAAAATCCCACCTGTCCCCAGAGACAATCGTACACAATTGATTATGCGGTTCCTTGGGATAGTTGAGTCTGATTGGTCAATTGCAACATTCTATGGTCAAATGTTTGTATAATAGCTGATAAACTGTAGATTTGAGCATTGCAAACAGGCAAATGATGTCCTCTGCTAGCTTATTTGGCCGGAATAGTTACAGTAAAAAATTAATGCCCATGCCATGCTCAGTTGAATAAAAACCCAAAATGTAGTTTTTTTTTAAAGATGGCTTTCAGTTCAATATAATAACGATGCACATGTTAAATTCCACGTAAATCATCTATGCAAACACAGGCTGGCACACACACACACACGCGCGCACAGTGTCTTGCAGCTGGCTTATGCCGTTTTCACGCCTTCTTTTTGGTTAATTCAGACTGCCCTTAAATGTCGGTGAGCACCGGTATCATTTTCCAACAGTAGGCTTTGCAGCGTGGCTTTCATGTCTGACTCAATTTTGATGATGATTTTCGCGGCAACAAAGTGCATGGGGAAGCCTTTCTCTTAGATTATTGGTGGTTGGCATGGCCACGAACTGTTACGGGTGTGGAGCACGTCCTTCACTTATCCAGCCACACCAAAGCAAACAGGAGAGCATAAATAGACAGGGCAACTAGAATTCAGTTCAAAATTAAAACATATGTAGTTAATTTATATAAACAGTATATTTGTATAGTTGGTATCATATACGATTCCCAGTCCCGCCCACTCCCGCTAAAAAAACCACGCCCCCTTTTTTGTGTATTCTTGTGGGCGGAGGTTAGTCTGTTCTACTGTTCTACTGACGTAATTAATGAAGGAAGTACCAGGATGTAGTCCAAGCCGGCCGTTCGCTGTAGGCTTTGAAAGGGAACTTCTGTTAAATAAAATATCTCGCTTGGCATTGAACTTTGAGCTTTATAATTTTACAGGTATTATTTATGCTCTAACAGCAACATTACACACTAACTAAAGTTTGAACAATGGGATCACGAAGAACGGGACCTTTAAGACAAAACAGACTGCATTTATGAGGATATTTTGACATAATTTTGTGTGTATTTGTCCATTCAAGCGCAAGATGATGCGAAAGAGCGTTTGAATGGTTTAAAACCACATTCAAATTCGCACACAGGAATCAATAAGCGGAATCAAAGTTTTCATTTGAATTTTATAACAAGTATCCGATTCCTGACCAGAAGCAGATTATTTGACCATCCTGATCCATCTCTAATATTTTGAAGTAATGATCTGACCTATGTAATGGTCCTGGAAGATCATAGAAAGCGTAGTTCTTTTCCACATACTGTAACATTTTTTATTTATTTATTTGTGTGCTACATTTGTGTGCTTATTTTCAGCTGGACATCTTATGCAATGAAGAAATCTTGGGCAAGGATCATACTTTGAAATTTGTTGTGGTAACGAGATGGAGATTTAAGGTAATTAATGATACATTTGTGTGCATGCTTGTTTTAGACCAGCCGGCTTTAGTCTTCCCGTTTGCCGTTGTGATGTTCATGTCACGTGCAGGCATGCATGGATAATTTGCATGAATCATACACAGTATGTGAAGATATGAAATTGTTCTGTGTTGTCATGACCAGTATTATATATTCATCTTGTCCTTCGTAAACCACAGCAAGTCAGAAATTGACATTTTGATGCACAGAGCGTTGCATATCTATTCCTGCTTTCCTGCAACAACAATAGAAGCACTTGACTTTCTGTGCCTTTGTTTCCATTCTAGTGGCTCTATGACTTTCAGTCACACCAATGCATGTGTGTTTTGTGTGCGTTCCAGAAATCCCCCCTCCTCCTTCATTACAGACCTAAAATGGATCTGCTGTAGTTGGACAAAAACGCTTGGTTGTTTTGGCCCAGTGGCTGAGGACTGTGCTACGTGCTATATATGCAGAGACCATCAACGCCCACACCAAACAAACACCCGTCAACACAGACACGAGCCAGCAAACAACAAAACCAGCACAGCCACTGCGACACTGGCGACTTACGGGAACAACCGCTTTTCTCTGTCTGTTTGTCCGCTATATGTCCTAGATATGTGAAAAATTGAGAGAAAGCATATATTTATACTTTTGTATAGATGAGAGAAGGGGAACCAAGACCCTATTGGTGCGCTGTTTACACTATTAAAACAAAAAAAGACACAAAAAAAAAAGGTCATAAGAAAAGTTTTAACATTTTTTGTACCATTGGACATTGTTCCCACCTCAATTATGGGCAAAAAGATGGTGCTCGGTGTCTGCCGTCCTCCGTGGAAGTGTCCACTTTTACACTGCTAACAAGAAGAGAGGAGGTGTTTCAAACGGACCGCTCTCTCTCTCAGGTCTTACCCAACACTTCTAGGGAGCGCAGAGCCTTTCTATGCTTATATAAAGCGGTTTATATGAGTGTATTATCTCGGAGCGGTTTCTTTCTTTACTTTCCGGCGCCGCTACGAGTGGAATTGTGAATAAGCAAATTTATGTGTAGTATTTATGTTCTATTTACCAATATTGTATATAAAAGTTGTTGATGGAGAGAAGGGATGAAAGATGTATTGAAAGTGCGTGTGAAAGACTAAAGGCTAGAAAAATAGAGACTGTTTAGAGTGGTTTTCCAAAAGTGCTATATTTTGGCCTATGTTTATGTGGCTACATGGAAAAGACATAAAAGTTCAGCTAAATTCAAGTCCGATTCCGATTTGGGTGAATCTCAAAATATTTGCACCCCAAAATTAAATGAATATTTTGCAACCATTAAGATTTTTTTTGGATTTTGACAATATTTTCATGCCCAGTCATTACCATAATGCACCTTTTTTGTGTCATTCTCATTACTGTAATACAGACATTCTTCACTACACTACAGTTAAGAACTGCATTTTTTCGTGTTATTATTCACAAAACACCTTAAAGTCAATAAAATGTATACAACTGTGATGTATAAATAACATTTATGTATCACAATTGTATTGTAATACATATAAATGTGTAATTGTTATGAAAATATTGTGACAATGGAAAAAATCTTAATGGTCATAGAAACAGTATATCATCTTTAATAATTAGTAATAATTTCCTAAATTAATTCTAATAATAATACTTATAAAAAATATTTAACAAGAGCTATATATTTAGTTTTTCCCCTTATTTTTTTCATTTGATTTTGAGGTTTCATGGGATTCACCCTACATCTCTCTTCAGTGATGCAAAAAGCCTATATTTTGGTCCTCTTTAATTTAGGAGGAATTAAATGCAGCATTGATTAAAAAACGATTTCAGAACAGAAAAGGTGCTTTTAATCATTTGAGCCTCCCAAATGCTAATTTTTAGCTCTAGAATCAATAAAGATTTGTTAATATCTTTAACTTGCTTTCAGAAATGGCCAACCTGCCCCTCACATACATATACGTCCTGTTATATAATCCCTCAGCGTCAATGTCATGTATGCAATGCATCACCTTTTGTTTGAGATCAAAAAAGATGAAACATTCAGTCCTTACAATGACATGGTGTCAGCTCTCCAATCCTCCGCAGTATGAATGTAACCCACAAGTAACCGTCCATATGTATTGTACAGCTTTTTGTTTTATCGCTGTCTTAGTGCCAAAGGCTTCATATACCCTCCTGACTTCACTCTATTCTGGATGGCAAGCTGTACAAATGGCAGAATGCGAACAGCATTTGACCTTGACTGATTTAATACAGAGGAAAATGGCAAAAATGAGATCAGAGTTTAAGCAATATTTATGATTTGTCGGGTTAGGTTTGTGAAAATTGGCTGGTTGTTCGTTCGATCGATCGTTTTATTTAATTTTTTGCAAGCCCTTAACGGACTGTGTACCGTTGTGGATGTTGGCTGACAAACTGCATCTAGTTGATCAGACATTAAAGGGCTCTTATCAGATTTCTAACGTAAATGTATTTGAAACATTTCTTAAAGAGAAAATTGACTTTTTATATCCAAACATTTACTTACAAAAATCTGTTTTTACTTTGAATCAGTGAGAAGACGTGCGTCATCTACTTTAGCGGTCACCCTTTACACGGGTAAATGCCAAACCAGCTTGACCAAATCTTTCTGGATCTCATCATTAAGTTATTCCACAAATACTGATATTTTATATATTCAATACTGCAGTCTTGCAAACAATGACTCACTACCCGTGAGTCTTTTTTCCGCAGTGTCTTGTAATGTGAATTATCTCAGTATACATTTTGTCTTCAGCTTCACATTTTTTTTAAAGCTGCATTTTGTTTCGTTTTTTTGCATCACCAATATGCTCTTGTAAAGAGGATGCTGTCATGATGGTTTAAATATTGCGTTCTTGTATTTATCAGCCATTTCACACAAACATTTATATGGCTAGTGTTCCAAACACAAACTGCAGGTTTATTACTCACAGACTGGTGGAAATGCAACAAATGCCTGATTTTACTGTTTAAATTTAATGCATTTCTGATTCTCATTTTCGTCCAGCATTGGGTGTGAGTGTCTAAGGCTGGAAGGGTCTTTCTTTGGGGTCATTGCCATGGTGAAGGCTGATGTTCACTGGTGTTTCTCCCATTTGAGCCAATAAATGGTGCTAATGTTTTGTACCTTTTAAAAATAAAACCGATCTAAACATGGTGCAGACCGGCGGCGAGTCTCAAAATACCTGTATTTTTCTTGCTTTTTTGACGTTTGGTGCTCTTGGGTCTTATAAAACTTGTTTTTACAGCCTGTTTTAGAAGGAAGTTGGATGTGTATTCATGAAACTTAATTTACTGCTGTCACAGGAAAGCAGTCTCAAATAGCAAAACATCACCATCATTGTCATCTTCCGTCTTAAACAACACTGGCATTTAGAGTAAAGTCCTGTCATGCGTCACTTCTACAGCATTGTTCGGATTTGAACACAGCAACTTGTTCTGCCGCTAGTCTGTATTGTTAAACCTTTATTACAAAACTCTATGCGGTTGCTCTATTTTTCTGACACAAACGATGGAGGCAACTGGGAAGACAGGGTTTTTTCGCTCTAGTATTGTTTAAATCACCACAAAGCTTCACTCTCCCAGGGCTTCATTGCGCATGAAGAAGGTAGATTCGCTATACTCCGCAGTATTGGGATAGATCGATGCTCGGGCCGTGTTATCAGGCTCGCATTGAGACATCAGCGCTACTTCACTTGACAGGCAGGCTATAAGAAGCTTACTGGAGACCTGCTTTAGAAGCTGTGGACTGTGTCCAGACTGAAGTTGCCAAGACTGGAGGCCCGTCGTCTTATCATTTCCGTTTGCTAGCATTTTGGCAGCATGTGGCTCTGTGACAATGGTGCTCCGTGAACTGAGCTACAAATCTGGAGATGTGAAAGTGATGTCAGAGGATGATCCTTGGGTGAATCTCAGGATATTATCTGTAATATAGTGTTTGTGTCATATATTTCCCCCAAAATAAAAAAGAAATAAGAAATTATATTTTACTATTGTATAAAGTCCTTTGTGATTATTTTTTTAATGACAGTAAAGCACATATTCCTCATATTGTCATTACCATAATGCAAAATGTTTTTAATGTGAGAAGATTATACACCGTAATACACTGCCCGGTCCAAAAAAAAGTCACTGTTTGGATTTAAATTGGCAAATGCTTAAGAGTCAACGATTGGATCATTATTGCAGTGATTATTTTGTTTCTAGCATGTTATATGTTTGGCAACAGTTCTTTCAACCATAATTGATGCAGTGTGTAGCTTTTCATTTCTCAAACAACCATGTTGGAAGACACATCATGGCCATATTCCAGGATGACAATGTCAAGATTCATCAGGCTCAGACTGTGAAAGAATGGTTGGGAGGGAGCATGGAGGATTATCTTTACACATGAATCCTTAAATTCATTCTAAGTCTTTGGGATGTGCTGGAGGAAACTTTACAGAGTGCTCGACCAAGCTCTTGACAAAAGATTTATGCGCCTCTTGATGGAAAAACATAATTTATTTCCATCAAGAGGTGCATTAATTCTTGGTCAAGATCATGTATTGACAATGCAAGAGTCGAGCACTCTGTAAAGTCTCCTCCAGCACATCCCAAAGACTTGCAATGAATTTAAGGTCTGGACTCAGAGCTGCTGATTCATGTGTAAAAATGATCCTCCATGCTCCCTCCCAACCATTCTTTCACAATTTGAGCCTGATGAATCTTGACATTGTCATCCTGGAATATGGTCATGATGTGTCTTCCAACATGGTTGTTTAAGAAGTGAAAAGCTACACACTGCATCAATTATGGTTAAAAGAACTGTTGCCAAAAATATAACATGCTAGAAACATAATAATCACTGCAATAATGATCCAATCATTGACTTGCAACAAAAAAAAAAGCAATCCAAACAGCGACTTTTTTTTTTTGGCCAGGCAGTGTATATGTTGTAAACATATATGCTGATGTAATTCGATGCGAATAAATATATATATATATATATATATATATATATATATATATATATATATATATATATATATATATATATATATATATGCATTGAATTACATCAGCATAAATGTTTACAACATGTTACTGTGTGTGTGTGTATATATATATGTATCTTTTTTTTTTTTTTTTCACTTTACTGTAATAATTTTTTTTGCATTACATTAATGACAACAGGAGGAAAATGTGCTTATAATTTGGGGGCTGGTTTGGCTTAATGGTCATAATAATGGTCCTCCAAGAAATAAGGTTCATTGTACACTCTAAAAAAAAAAAAAGGTTCTATATGGCACCAAAAATGGTTCTTGGCTCGTAATCATAGGGGAACCTTTTTTAGTGCTATATAGCACCAATTTTGGTGCTTCAGTGGTTCTTCAGAGGTTCTTCAGTGGTTCTTCACCAGTTCTTTGACTAAGGTGCTATATAGCACCTCTGAAGAACCACTGAAGCACCAAAATTGGTGCTATATAGCACTAAAAAAAGGTTCCCCTATGATTACGAGCCAAGAACCATTTTTGGTGCCATATAGAACCTTTTTTTTTTAGAGTGTAAAATATAATTTTATATTTTTCCCCTTTTTGATTTTGGGGTGAAATTTGACCTGGACATTTTTTTTAACGATTCACATCAGAAAACATTTAAATCAAAAATACTACCCATTTCTCTGTCATGCGAGATTTCAGCTGCGCTGGAAAGCACTTCTTATTTATTGTCTTTTGAAAAGCTTACAGCGGCCCTAAAAGGGCACCATTTCATTCAATACCCCCCCCCCACACCCCTCGAGTCAGGATTGTCTTTTCTCTTGAGTCATCTACCGTGATTGTATTCTCACTAGAGCAGTGTGTTTAAAGAGCACTCTGTGTTAATGTCTGACAGTCTATAAAATCAGACTATGAGGGTGACACAGAGAAACCGCAATCCCGTCCTAATAGGTTTTCAGCGGGTGGCTTTTCCAAGGTTTGATTGATTAAGGGGCTACTATGATTGGTCAGTTTTGGGTTGCATTGATTGTGAGCCTGAAATGATTGGCCAGTGGTTGCCAGATATACCACTACGTGTAGTGTTTGCTGCCAGTTAAAAGCATTGCAACATCTTAATTGTTAGGCAACCGGTTTCACTGTGTTTTTGCGATTTGTTGTTGATTTGAAGAAACCAACCTTCACAGTGGCACCTCCAACTGAGCCATATATATATATTTATCACACTCCTCTGTTCAAACTATTCCCCCCTCTAAATGTTATTTATTTATACTGTAAAAATCTGAAATATAAATCCTGTTGAGATTTGCCGCAAATCAAGATTTGTTGAGAATGGATCTGTACATGCTTTGATTGATATATAAAGGACTCGAACGTGATAGTATCACTTAAGCATTATAACCCTTTTTCCTTCCTTGTCATTCAGCATATAGTCTTATCCATGTATGCGCTTCATGTATAAAACAAGCTGTAAGTTCAATTTAAAGTTGTGGTCGGACTGGGAAAAAGCATTCGGATTGGGTCGTGTGGAACGATCGTTATGTTTCCAAGGAAAAAATGTGCAATATATGTCTCTCAGATGGTTCTTGGTTTCAGCTCTGGAAGCTTCATTCGATTTATCTGTTCGTTAGGTGCTCAGGTCACAGATAGAGTCCATACAGTTCTCATCCCTCTGATTCTACGGGTGCCTGCTTGGCTCAATTCACACACATTAATGTTCCATACATAGCACATTGTTTTCCTCACATTTTCCTTTTTCTTTTTGTAACAGCTATTCAGTTTCTTTTAGTGGTGAAATATTGACATTTAATTGTGTCCTTTTCCTTGTCTTTTTTTTTTTCCTGGCATAATGATTATTTATTGCACATGGTTTCCATAGTCACACAAAGGAGTTTTGTTTAAACTGGGCTGGAGTTTCTTACAATTTTATGGAGGCTTTTGTTGAAATTTTGAAAGTGTGTATTTCATGAATAAATGCCTTAAAAAGAAGTGTCTATTGCTGTTTTTTGCTTCCGACATCAAAGATAAGACTACTTTAAATTATAATCTGATCACATGAAAAGTCCCTTTTAAGGTGTTTTAACACTCCCGGGTATCCCCAGGTATTGCAAGTAAACATCCTTTGTACTATGCATGAATGGCAAAAGACAGATAACCCTGAACCTTACATTTGCTGAAAAAACCTTTTAAAAATTCAGTTAAACTCATGAATTTGAATTGAGGTAGTAAACAGGATGCAGATTTGCATTTTAATTCTACTTCCTTGCAGCAGTTATATGAATTTATTGTTAAAGAGATAGTCTGCGTCTGAAATCGCATACTCTCTTGAGGTGGTACTTATTTACTTCACAAAAAAGTATGTGATATGCGGAAGTATGCTATTTCGAATGCAGCCCTAGTTCGGAAAGAATGTCAGAAACCAAAGAGTTAATGGGCTACATTGACTTCCATTTTCCCCCCCAATACCATAGATGGCCATGGATGGCATTAATCAATATTTTTTTCAAAATATATTTTTGTTCTGCAGAAGAAAGAAATTCATCCAGGTTTGGAACAACTTAAAGGGCACCGATTACGCCCCTTTTTACAAGATGTAATATAAGTCCCAGGTGTCCCCAGAGTGTGTATGTGAAGTTTCAGATCAAAATTCCTAATAGATCATTTAATATACCATTTTGAAAATGTACATTTTGGGGTTTGAGAAAATTCGCTGTTTTCTGTGTGTCTCCTTTAAATGCAAATTAGCTGTTGCTCCCCTTCCCAGAGAGCGGAGCCTTCACAGCTCGTGAACATGAGAATGAAAACTGAAACTTGATATCTGTTTGTTTTGATGATCATCTCTGTGGCAGACACACTCACGGGACATTGCAGTTCTTCATCATCATGAAATATTATCATCTGCATGTGTTTTAAAGCCTTATCACTCTCAACTTGAGCACACACACCCGACGCATGCGCACAGAGAGCTGGATGTCGGCGCATCCGTAATAAGGCTTGTCTAAATTTGTTCTCTTACATGTGTTGTTACGATTAAACTGTCAAATGCACACAAGGTTATGTCAGAAACACACAAAGTTCACATGAAAATAGTTGATTATGTCTGTGCACATGCAGCAAGTACAGAAATCCTGTGTGTGTGTGTGTGTGTGTGTGTGTGTGTGTTAGATTTTTGTACTAAAGTGAAAGCAGTGTAATATATCTGCTATATCTGCTGTGATGTATGATTCAAACAACAAAAGATAAACAGAAAATCACTCACTGCTCTTGACTGAGTAACTTTAGTAGCTTTATTAAGAACACATTTCTTACTTGAATGCTCTGGGGAGGAGATAAACATGGCGGACTGTGTACAGCTCTGTGAGGGCGGGGTCTTTGCTTGCTAATACAGCAGTGTTCATCAACACTCGTGGGCGGGGCCTGTGAAATGTGATGTCATTTTACCAGGATTGTTCTGAGACAATGCTTATGATTTATGGGGATTAAAAAAAAAGGAGTGGGTGGATTTTCACCATTATAGGGTGGTTATGTACACACACTGCGTTCACACAGGTGAATTTTGCATAATAGGTGCCCTTTAAGGGTGACTAAATGATGACAGAATTTTTAACCCTTTTAAATGTTTTTTTTTTTTTTTTTTAATCATTCATACATGGCATATTTCCAGAAACACTACATGGTATATTAAAGGTGGGGTAAGTGGTTTCTGGTAACCGATGTTGATATTTCAAATCACCAAAACAAACACGCCCCTATTTTGATAGCTCCGCCCCACACATACGCAACTCAGTCAATGACTTTGGCGGAATATGGCGGGTATGATGTCATCAATAAGGGAACGCAATGTGTGTTACTATGGTAATCCAGGTTGAATGTTCAATGAAAAAGTAATCCCAAAAACACAGACACAGTTCTCAAGCACAACTCGATAGCACGAGTGCGACAGTCCAACTAACGAATATATTACAATTATGACAAGATTAGAGGGTTATATATGACGAAAAGAGGAACCAAAGGAAACAAACATATATTAGGAGTATATTATCCTACTTTTCGGACACACTTTGGGAGCTGACGCTTGAAACAGAGAGTGGAGGAGGTTTATACGGTGTGGAAATGAATGGGTCTTAATCATCGCTGAAGTGAACGACGTTACGATTGCAAATGGACAAGCAAGCAAACATGACACATGACCATATTCAAGCAAAAGCCAGCATATATTAGTTCTGTGAAACAAAACAAAACCAATGTTACTCGTCTTTCGAGCGAAATAAAGCAACCTCGGAGTTCTCTCCAGCGCTGGAAAGCTGATCCGATATTTACACGGGTCCTACTTGCCTGATCGTAAGCCTTCTTTTGTTCCACAGACGTTTGTTTTTTATCTGCCATCTCTCTCTTTCTGTCGCCGCCTGGCTAATGTCCGTCCTGTGTCGTGTCTTTTGAATAATGACGTGCACTGAGCGCTCTCTTCTCCCCGTCATTAGTAAACAAGCCCCTTACTGCTGATTGGCTATGAGTTTGTTTTGGTACTCGGCCCGAGACGGTTTTCTAAAGCATTTTAGAAATATCACTTACCCCACCTTTAATGATTAAAGTTTGAAATGCCAGAAATTTGCATTGATTGATATTTTATGTAATAGAAGGCATTATCCTTAAGTCTTGTGATTGAATGTACTATACAAATGAAGGTAAAGATTGGCATAATTAGTAATTAGCATTATGTAACGCTTTGATTTATCACAAAAACGAATGTAATTCCTCTGCTGCTTTGATTCCTTCATATTTCCAATTCAACATCCTGTGTGTTTGGCTTCAGTTCTGTTCAGCTGTTCTGAATGAATGAAGGAAGGCAACAAAGGATATAAAAAACAAAGCTACCCATTTAGAAATCCCAAAGGTGTGGCCAAGTATAACGGCTTTGCCTTTCTCGTTGTAAATTCCCAAGGGAACACTCGTTGAGTGTTACACCATGTTAAAGAAACTGTAACAAGACCTACCTTGCCGCCTTAAGATGCACGGCACGAACACAAAGGAGCATCGAGGATTTAGGTGGCAGTCAGCATTTCAAACACTGAGGTAATGAGCCTGTAATGTCCTCATTCCTTCTCATTTCATGTCTGACCGTTTGAAAAGCTGCAGTCTAATGAAGGAATGGAGGGTGCTGTTCATGCCTCTTGCTTTATTTGTATTCAAGGCAAAGTGACCCACTTTCATCTAGTGCAAAATTAACTTTCAAAATGTTGAACATTAATACCTAAATATCAAAATCTGTCATTACATTTCTGTGATTTGATCTGTTGTTCTTGCAAAAATGACATAATACGCAAAACTCAGTGAGAAACAACAAGATACATGTTCCTTGTCTTACTGTTTGTCAGTCCACATTATTCCAAAGTAAAAAATGTCATCATATACTGTAAATTGCAAAATTGTCATTATATTACAGTAGCTTACTCCAGGCATGCACTTGGATGTCAGTAACCTCTTTTATTTTCGCTCGGAAATGCATCAGGATACAGAAGTAAAATGAACGTTGTCATGTTGACTTTAAATAGCCAGTCATCACAGTGCCACAGCTTGGCTTTCTGGTTTGAGGGTGCAAGCTCAAGATGTTGGATAAAGCCTGCTAAATATCTTCAGAGGAAATCGCTGGTAAATGGCTGAAATTGTTGTTGACATGGTAACACTTTAAAATAAGGTTCAGTTAGTTCATATTATTAATGCATATAATGAACTAAAAAATAAACTATTTTTTACAGTATTTATTAAATATGTTTAACTTAAAATATGAACTATGTACACTGTAAAAAAGTCTAAGTAAAACTGATTAGTAGCCTGTTTTAGAAGAAAATACTATAACATTTTCTAAATGTGTTCCTTGCTGTTTGTTTGTAATCATTTGTGAAATGTACTAACAATTTCTGAGTGAAATTTGTTTCAAATTTCCCCCCAGTTTATATGCAAAATTAGCCAACATTAATAAATGCAAGTTTGTGATGCCTAATGAATCAACTAATGTTAGCAAACTGAATTACATTTCAATGATGTTTATTTTGCTACTGCTAATTTTTCCCCAATAAGCTCAGCTATAGCATTAGCATCTTCTCTTCACACAGACGAGACACTCAAGAGACTCCCATCCAAATACCATCCATCCATCCATCAATCCATCCATCCAAATATCCAAATCCCATCCATCCATCCATTCATCCAAATATCCATCCATCCAATTCCCATCAATCCATCCATCCAAATATCCAAATCCCATCCATCCATCCATTCATCCAAATATCCATCCATCCAATTCCCATCCATCCAAATAGCCAAATCCCATCCATTCAAATATCCATCATAATATCCAAATCCCACCCATCCATCTATCCATCAATCCAAATCCTATCCATCAAAATCCCATCCATCATATCCATCCAAATAGCCAAATCCCATCCATCCAAATATCCATCCTAATATCCAAATCCCACCCATCCATCTATCCATTTATCCAAATCCTATCCATCCAAATATTCATCCATCATCCATCCATCCAAATGTCCAAATATCCAAATCCCATCCATGCAAATATCCATTTAAATATCTAAATCCCATCCATCCATCCATCCAAATACCCAAATCCCATCCATCCAAATATCCAAATCCCATCCATCCAAATATCCAAATCCCACCCATACATCCAAATCCCCAAATCCCATCCATCCAAATCCCATCCATCCATCTAAATATCCAAATCCCATCCATCCATCCAAATATCCAAATCCCATCCATCATCCATCCAAATAGCCAAATCCCATCCATCCTAATATCCAAATCCACCCATCCATCAATCCTATCCATCCAAATATTCATTCATCCATCCATCCAAATTTCCAATTATCCAAATCCCATCCATCCATATCCCATGCATCTAAATATCCAAATCCCATCCATCCAAATATCCAAATCCCATCCATGCAAATATCCATTTAAATATCCAAATCCCATCCATCCACCCAAATACCCAAATCCCATCCATCCATTCAAATACCCAAATCCTATCCATCCAAATATCCAAATCCCATCCATCCATCCATCCATCCAAATATTCAAATCCCATCCATGCAAATATCCATTTAAATATACAAATCCCATCCATCCATCCAAATATCCAAATCCCATCCATCCATCCAAATATCCAAATCCCATCCATCCAAATATCCATCAATCCATATCCCATCCAACTAAATATCCAAATCCCATCCATCCATCCATCCATCCCATACATTACATACATACATACATGCATACATTACATACAGGGGCTGGTCATATAATTAGAATCATCAAAAAGTTGATTTATTTCACTAATTCCGTTCAAAAAGTGAAACTTGTATATTATATTCATTCATTACACACAGACTGATACATTTCAAATGTTTATTTATTTTAATTTTGATGATTATAACTGACAACTAAGGAAAATCCCAAATTCAGTATCTCAGAAAATTAGAATATTGTGAAAAGGTTCAATATTGAAGACACCTGGTGCCACACTCTAATCAGCTGATTAACTCAAAACACCTGCAAAGGCCTTTAATGGTCTCTCAGTCTAGTTCTGTAGGCTACACAATCATGGGGAAGGGGAAGACTGCTCACTTGACAGTTGTCTAAAAGACGACCATTGACACCTTGCACAAGGAGGGCAAGACACAAAAGGTAATTGCAAAAGAGGCTGGCTGTTCACAGAGCTCTGTGTCCAAGCACATTAATAGAGAGGCGAAGAGAAGGAAAAGATGTGGTAGAAAAAAGTGTACAAGCAATAGGGATAACCACACCTAGGAGAGGATTGTGAAACAAAGCCCATTCAAAAATGTGGGGGAGATTCACTAAATAGTGGACTGCAGCTGGAGTCAGTGCTTCAAGAACCACTACGGACAGACGTATGGAAGACATGGGTTTCAGCTGTCGCATTCCTTGTGTCAAGCCACTCTTGAACAACAGACAGCGTCAGAAGCGCCTCACCTGTGCTAAAGACAAAAGGGAAAAAAACTGGTCCAAAGTTATGTTCTCTGATGAAAGTAAATTTTGCATTTCCTTTGGAAATCAGGGTCCCAGAGTCTGGAGGAATAGAGGACAGGCACACAATCCACGTTGCTTGAGGTCCAGTGTAAAGTATCCACAGTCAGTGATGGTTTGGGGTGCCATGTCATCTGCTGGTGTTGGTTCACTGTGTTTTCTGAGGTCCAAGGTCAACGTAGCCGTATACCAGGAAGTTTTAGAGCACTTCATGCTTCCTGCTGCTGACCAACTTTATGGAGATGCAGATTTACTTTTCCAACAGGACTTGGCACCTGCACACACTGCCAAAGCAACCAGTACCGGGTTTAAGGACCATGGTATCCCTGTTCTTAATTGGCCAGCAAACTTGCCTGAAAAAATCTATGGGGTATTGTGAAGAGGAAGATGCGATATGCCAGACCCAACAATGCAGAAGAGCTGAAGGCTACTATCAGAGCAACCTGGGCTATCATAACACCTGAGCAGTGCTACAGACTGATCGACTCCATGCCACGCCGCATTGCTGCAGTAATTCAGGCAAAAGGAGCCCCAACTAAGTATTGAGTGCTGGACATGCTCATACTTTTCATGTTTATATTTTTCATTTGGCCAAGATTTCTAAAAATCCTTTCTTTGTATTGGTCTTAAGTAATATTCTAATTTTATGAGATATTGAATTTGGGATTTTCCTTAGTTGTCAGTTATAATCATCAAACTTAAAAGAAATAAACATTTGAAATATATCAGTCTGTGTGTAATGAATGAATATTTTATACAAGTTTCACTTTTTGAATGGAATTAGTGAAATAAATCTACTTTTTGATGATATTCTAATTATATGACCAGCACCTGTACATTTCTTACATACATACATTACATACATACATTACATACATGCATACATACATTACATACATTCAACTTCTTGCACAGACTATTCAATAACAAATTAGGATGAGAATGAGTCTCAATTAGTTTAAAAATTCTTGGCATGGAATGTCGTGTGCTCCAGATAAATTACATTTGGCTGTGGTAAATGCATGGCTCAAGGCTGTGCGAGTCATTCCGGGTTCCTCTTGTTAAGAAATTTAGTTTCTCATGATTACATTAAAAAAATTCACAAAGCCAAAGGATAATCGAGCCCACGAGAAATAGCCTAATAAGTGAACCAAAAGGCTTGGGTAAAATATTACCTTGTTAAATTTGGCTTGATTGTCTATTCGCTAAAAGAAACTTGTTTTGAGTTCCTTGCTTTTGCATTTTTTTATCGTGTGCAAGTACAGAAATTGTAGAAGTGACAAAATCATTATAGAATGGGTAGTTCTGATTGGTTAGTACAGAGTTTTTTGTTAAATTTCACAAGCTTTTTGTAATACACATAATATATAATCACATTTTTTTTATGTGTTTTTATTATTTACTAATGTACTTTGATAAAATGCACTTGATTAAAAGGCACTTGAAGGTTGTGCTGTATTTATAATTTGTGAATTGGTGATGACCTTTAAGGCCCTTTACCCATTTACTATATGATAACCTATGTTGGGATAAACGTCCTTATTTTTTAATTCAAACAAATCCTTCCACGTTGCTAAAGTGACTTATAGTTCTTTTAAATAAGCCATTATAAGCCTGGCCGTGATACTAAACAGTTGATTGCATGAGTAATTGTGCAGTATATTCTATATTATGCATAAACAAAATGTGTTTACTAAAAGCAATGGACTGTTGCGTCTCTTGCTCAGTATGTTCTTTTTCCCTTCAGTAGGTTTATATCTGCTTCAACTGGTTGCTATGAGCAACTTCAGTCAGATGTTCTCTTCCCTGCTAGTTTCTATCCAGTAATATATGCATTCTGCTTGGGTGTTAGGCCTAAGATTGCAAATGTGTCATCAGAAATAATGCTAGCTATAGTCAACTAATGCTAGTGCTAACATGTGTTTCAGCAGATGTGCCACACTTCAAAAGTTGTAAATGTGTGTCCAGACTCCAGCATGGGTTCTGCTTATCTTATATTCAGTAAAATATATATTTATATAATTGATTTTGTCCATAAAGAACAGATTTGTTTGTGTGTTTAATTATAAAATCCCTATGGATATTTTCATTACCCACAATCCTGATGCGAAATCCACCAGTCAGAGAATGTGTGTTAATGAATGCATTGCATTACACGTTGCATTACGGGAGGTGTAATCATTTACATGCAAGTGATAAAAACAAGAGATATTGTATTCGCATCACAAACAATATTTTGCTGTAACTACTTTTATCTGTAAATAATTCATGCCATGTTGATATTTACAAATTTTAAATAGTTATATATTACATAAGAAGTGGTTTGGAAAATTGATGAATGGTTATATAATATTATATTATATTATATTATTTTATATATTATTTATATTACACTGTAAAAAAACAAACCAAAAAAAAAAAAAGGTAATTTTCTGGCAGCAGGGGTGCCAGAAAATGTCTGTTTAAAAACAGAAAAATACTGTCAGGATAAAACATAGATAAACTTTAAAAAAATTAACTGTTTGCCAGAACTTTACCGTAAAAACACGGTAGCAACATTTTAGGTTTTACGGGATAGCACTTAGTTTACTGTCTATTTTACGGTTCAAAACCGTATAATTTAAAGGTTTATATTTTAATAATTACGTGTACACTGTAAAAATTTACGGTAAAAAACATTTCATTAACTGAAAATTTTCAAAATTACCAACCTATTGTAATACTAATATATGTTATGTACCTTTGATATATACTGACAACCACCAAATACAGTGGTGATGAGAGTCACATGATGAATCAAAGCTTATAGTTTTTTTTCACTTCTAAAAACTGTAAATGTAACTGTATTTTACTGTAAAATTAAATTAAATGTAAGGTAAGATCTATTGCAGTTATTTACCAGACACTCACCTAAAGGATTATTAGGAACACCATACTAATACTGTGTTTGACCCCCTTTCGCCTTCAGAACTGCCTTAATTTTACGTGGCATTGATTCAACAAGGTGCTGAAAGCATTCTTTAGAAATGTTGGCCCATATTGATAGGATAGCATCTTGCAGTTGATGGAGATTTGTGGGATGCACATCCAGGGCACGAAGCTCCCGTTCCACCACATCCCAAAGATGCTCTATTGGGTTGAGATCTGGTGACAGTGGGGGCCATTTTAGTACAGTGAACTCATTGTCATGTTCAAGAAACCAATTTGAAATGATTCGAGCTTTGGTGACATGGTGCATTATCCTGCTGGAAGTAGCCATCAGAGGATGGGTACATGGTGGTCATAAAGGGATGGACATGGTCAGAAACAATGCTCAGGTAGGCCGTGGCATTTAAACGATGCCCAATTGGCACTAAGGACCCTAAAGTGTGCCAAGAAAACATCCCCCACACCATTACACCAGCACCACCAGCCTGCACAGTGGTAACAAGGCATGATGGATCCATGTTCTCATTCTGTTTACGCCAAATTCTGACTACCATCTGAATGTCTCAACAGAAATCGAGACTCATCAGACCAGGCAACATTTTTCCAGTCTTCAACTGTCCAATTTTGGTGAGCTTGTGCAAATTGTAGCCTCTTTTTCCTGTTTGTAGTGGAGATGAGTGGTACCCGGTGGGGTCTTCTGCTGTTGTAGCCCATCCGCCTCAAGGTTGTGCCTGTTGTGGCTTCACAAATGCTTTGCTGAATACCTCGGTTGTAACGAGTGGTTATTTCAGTCAAAGTTGCTCTTCTATCAGCTTGAATCAGTCGGCCCATTCTCCTGTGACCTCTAGCATCAACAAGGCATTTTCACCCACAGGACTGCCACATACTGGATGTTTTTCCCTTTTCACACCATTCTTTGTAAACCCTAGAAATGGTTGTGCGTGAAAATCCCAGTAACTGAGCAGATTGTGAAATACTCAGACCGGCCCGTCTGGCACCAGCAACCATGCCACGCTCAAAATTGCTTAAATCACCTTTCTTTCCCATTCTGACATTCAGTTTGGAGTTCAGGAGATTGTCTTGACCAGGACCACACCCCTAAATGCATTGAAGCAACTGCCATGTGATTGGTTGATTAGATAATTGCATTAATGAGAAATTGAACAGGTGTTCCAAATAATCCTTTAGGTGAGTGAATATAGTACGGGAACTTTCTGTTAAACAGAAAATTACAGAAAAAAATCTGTAAAATAATAATCACTTTGATGTAAAATTACACATTATTCTGTAAAAATATAGAAAATTTCCTCAAAAAATACAGAAATTTGATGTAATACCAAAATACAAGCAATTCCCTGTAAATTTAATAGTCAAAAATTTTAATTACACAAATATCTGTAAAACAACAGGCATTGCATTGTATAATAACAAAATGGGAAAATTCTGTAAAAAACAAAATACAGACCATTACCTGTAAAATTACATTTATTTTTTACAGTGGCATCATCCATTTTCCAAACTACCTATATTATATTATACATTAGTTTATTGTTATTTTAATTAATTTATATTATTATCTTGGAATATATTTCTAATACATTTTTATTGTTGTCGCAGATTCTACAGATATATTATATTAATTGTATTATATTAATTATACATTTTCCAAACTGCTTGTAACTTATATAGTATTATTATATTATAGAAAATGGATTGTATAATAATGGATTTTATATAATAAATATTATATAAAAAATATTATATTATCCAATTTGAAGTACTTATATTATACATTAGACTATTGTTGTTTTAGTTAATTTATATTATTAATAATTATATATAATTTATCTGAGTAATTCTATTAGAATACATTTTTATTGTCGTTGCAGATTCTGTCATCTTTCACAATGCATACTTTTTTGCTAGACCAAAAAAAAAAAAGTCAGTCCTTGTTGCACTTTATAAAGCTTCTTATGCGGCGACACACGTGGCACGGGCTAGATAAGCCCCCCGGGAAACTTTCAGGATGGCCTCGGACAAGCATTGAACAGTCCCCTCACCGCTGATGGATTTCCGATGCAATCTCCACCTCAGCGGACATCAGAGCTGCCTGTGATTAGTCATCCTGAAATGTTTGTCCTTGACGTGACTTTCTGGAAAATGCACGTTTCTTTTTGCCATGTAAAACCTTGAAAAAGGAGCAGAGGCTTCATTTAAAAGTCTCTGATTATGTTTCAGGTTTGAGCTCTTTAATTTATTGACATGTTTAAGAATCAATGCCATTCTGCGCCGTCCCCTGTATCAACTCAACTGAACATTGACTACTCAATCAACAAATAGCTCTGACAGAGTAGCTTGAATCTTCTGTTCTTGCGAATCAATTCACTTAGGACCCAGAACTCATTCTGTTTCATACTGAAATATACCAATCCTTTCACTTTCAAGTTTGTAATCTTTTCCAGGCCGGCCTTTTAAGTGAGTCAAGACATCAGCTCATAAGATTCTGTTCATGTGTTTTCTGCTATTGATTTCTCGAATCTCAACAACTCTTTATTGATCTCTCCGTTTGTGACCCCATTTGTTGACCCACCTTTAGTTTTAAAGCAATTTGCCACGGCTGTTCCTCCGCTAAAACACCTTCCTCAATCCTGTCGGAGATGATGAAGACAGCTGTTTTCGGGCTATCCAGGACCTTTATTTCATGTCACGCCACTCTCAGGAACTCTTGCAAAGCACCATATATGTCCATTTATCCTTTATATCCTTTGGGATATTTTCCAGTGTCTTCACTATTTTCCACAGCATCAAAGAATATCGTTTTTTTTTTTTTTTTTTTTGTACCCTGTGGCGTATCTAAGATTCTGATCAAATTATCGCTCTAAAAAGCAACTGACCTATTTTCTCTCTCTCTCTAAATCACGGGTAGATTCGGCAGCAAAGACAAATGCCATTTCTACTGCAACATCACAATATGGTTTAATGATTTTGTGATGAAACTGACAGCCTGCGCTGACAGTATTTATCCATCATGCATCCATTCATATATTTGCAGCTGGATGTGGAATTTCTCACATTTCTTGCTATAAATGATATCATTCAGCTTGTTTTGTTGCTTCTGTATGCTTCCAAAATGACAGTCAATAGAGTGCTGATTCAAAATAAGGGCTTTCTCCTCTCTATGAAAGAAGCCTTGACAGGAAATATGTCCTTTAGAGGTTCCTTTCCTGTTGCCTTTGAGTGCGAACCCTAAAGCCGTGGCAGTAAAAGGATTCATTCAATACACCTTCTTTGCTGCATGTCAGCTGCATTTGATGAGCAAATTTGGTGCAGCAAAGATCTTGCCACCATGTTCCATGCACATGGTAATATATACTCTTCCTGAACTTATTTTTTTCACTCTCTTCCTGCTTTTAGTTCTGACTGCCATCCTCAACCTGACAGATTTCTGTATTTCTATATGTACTGTAACTTTATAATTTTTTATTTCTGCTTAATATTTATAACGACCGTATTTCATATATGCAGAAAATCGAAGTGCTTAAATGTGATCTAGATGCACAGATGAACTTAATTTAACTAACTAACTAACTAACTAACTAACTAACTAACTAACTAACTAACTAACTAACTAACTAACTAACTAACTAACTAACTAACTAACTAACTAACTAACTACACTCTAAAAAAAAAGGTTCTATATGGCACCAAAAATGGTTCTTGGCTCGTAATCATAGGGGAACCTTTTTAAGTGCTATATAGCACCAATTTTGGTGCTTCAGTGGTTCTTCAGCGGTTCTTCAGAGGTTCTTCACCGGTTCTTTGACTAAGGTGCTATATAGCACCGCTAACTAAGGTGCTATATAGCACCGCTACCATATACAGAACATGTTAAGATATGGTGCTATATAGCACCAACATTGGTTCCCCTATGATTACGACGAAGAACCATTTTTGGTGCCATATAGAACCTTTTTTTTTTTTTAGTGTAACTAACTAACTAACTAACTAACTAACTAACTAACTAACTAACTAACTAACTAACTAACTAACTAACTAACTAACTAACTAACTAACTAACTAACTAACTAACTAACTAACTAACTAACTAACTAACTACACTCTAAAAAAAAAGGTTCTATATGGCACCAAAAATGGTTCTTGGCTCGTAATCATAGGGGAACCTTTTTAAGTGCTATATAGCACCAATTTTGGTGCTTCAGTGGTTCTTCAGCGGTTCTTCAGAGGTTCTTCACCGGTTCTTTGACTAAGGTGCTATATAGCACCGCTAACTAAGGTGCTATATAGCACCGCTACCATATACAGAACATGTTAAGATATGGTGCTATATAGCACCAACATTGGTTCCCCTATGATTACGACGAAGAACCATTTTTGGTGCCATATAGAACCTTTTTTTTTTTTTAGTGTAACTAACTAACTAACTAACTAACTAACTAACTAACTAACTAACTAACTAACTAACTAACTAACTAACTAACTAACTAACTAACTAACTAACTAGTTGTATGAAGACTAAATAACAATCCAAGTTTGGAATAGCAGTGTAGATGAGATGCTTTACAATAAGGTTCATTAGTTACTACATTTGTTAACATGAACTAATAATGAACTGCCCTTATAAAGCATTTATTTATCTTTGTTAATGTTAATTTCAACATTTACTAATGCATCTTGTTAACATAAGTTAATGCACTGTGAACAAACCATGAACAGCTGGATTTTTATGAACTAACGTTAACAGAGATGAACTAATGCTGAACAGAGGTGTTGTTCATGGTTAGTTCATGTTAACTAATGCATTTACTAATGTTAACTAATACAACCTTATTGTAAAGTGTTACCCATGCTTCTAACCATAAGCGGACACACACAGGACTTATGCTTACCTTCAAAACATTGCACAATGATGAAATCGACTACATTTTTAAAATGACAAAATATGTGGTTATTTTTAAGAACTTAATATGCCTCCTATGATGTCCTTAAAGGATTAGTTTACCCCAAAATGAAAATTATCTCATAATTTGCTCACCCTCAAGCCATTGTAGGTGTTTAAGACTTTCTTCTTTCAGCCAAACACAATAGTTATATTAAAGAGTTATATTAAAAAAAGCCTAGCTCTTCCGAGCTTTATAATGGGAGTGAATGGTACTTTAGATTTTAAAGTGCATCCATCCATCATAAAAGTAATACATATAGCCAAGGGGGTATTAATAAAGGCCTTCTGAAAGAAGTCATATACACCTGGCTTGAGGTTGAGTAAATAATGGGAAAATTTATATTTTTGGGTGAATTAACCCTTTAAGTGTAGCTTTTTGTTTAGTGGGTAGTGTGGCGGCATAGGGACGCCTCCTAAAAAATGGGTCATTAACATTGAGAAACTCTGCTCTATTGATTGTATGCAATGTTTAATAACTTTTTTGTTGTATTTATTAATTTAAAGATTGAGTGAATCCGAGCCATTTGTACTGATGTCAGAATAATTTAAAATGTAAAAAAAAAATAAGCAAAGAACAATGCTATTAAATGATTTTGACAATGAGATTTTACACTAGGGGCTATGTGATATAATTTAATAGAAATGGCTCCTAGATTTAACAAGTTATGTTTACTTTTAACATTTTTATGAAATGCTAAATAGTTTAAAAGGTAAATATAATAACAGAATATATGTTATGCATATACAATATTCACTGTAGTAGTTGCATTCATACTACACTCTAAAAAACGCTGGGTTAAAAACAACCCAAGTTGGACTGAAAATGGACTAACCCAGCGATTGGGTTGTTTTAAGCAAACATTTAACCCAACCACTGGGTTAAAAGTACCCATTCACTGGGTTAAAACAACCCAATTACTGGGTTAGTCCATTTTCAACCCAGCGTTTTTTAGAGTGTATCTACTCCATTGTTGCACAATGCTTAGGCAACAAATAAAACTTTTTTGATGCATGAAAAATCAATACAAAAATTCTCGTATGAGGGTGAAAGAGATTTTTTTTTTATAATGGCAAGATGCAATGTGAACAAGAAAAAGCTTTTTAATGGTTTATTCAGTCCTTGTATTATAATCATGTTGTCATCTTATATGCATCATGTGGGAAAATATTTGTGAACCTAAGGCAACACATTGCAATAGAGGGTGAACTCACTATCCTTTTTCAATACTCGTTTAATCCCCACCCCCAAACCCTGTCCGTCCTTGTGGGATTTTCTCTTTGATTCTCTGCTCTGATCCTGCAGCTCTGCTCTCACAACATGTTGCGAAACAAGGGCGTAAATAGAAGCAAAAGCATAGCAGACATCCTCCATTCTCCAGGAGGGAACAGCAGAGCACTTGCCATTTACTGCACATTCGCCATCATTTGATTGATGGTGGAGATGTCGGAGAGACACCAGCGCTCCATCCAGTTCACCGACGTTGGGCCGCTCTGCAGAGAGAGTGAATTATTATGACAGGTTGAAAGAGCCCGCTCAGGCATGAATGCATTATGCTGACTCTGCAGTTGCCCTTCTCTTGTCTCTGTCTCTCTTTGTCTGTCGTCTTCTCTCTCATTCTGAGCTTCACACAGGTAGCCCTTATCTGTAATGAGCACAGGAAACTCGAATAATAATGCAGGATGTTGGACCTGAATGATTAGAAACGGTCTGTGCTGAAGTCTTTGTGACTGCCGATGTCTTTTTTGTTGTTGCTGCTACTGAACATATTCTTCTGGAGATGCAAAACCGGCAGTGTCTCTTGTGGTATTTTTCCCCCTTGCAGTCCACTTCTAATGTTAGGCTAGTCTTGCTCCATAAAAAGTCAACATTTAATTTTGCATGACTATTTTCCACACTCTTTCTAGTCTCATAAGTCTGGTGCTTATTCTGGCCAAGAACCGGTCACTTAGACAGGATTAGACCATGTGACTTTTCTTGATCTTTTTTTTTTATATGCCATTTTATGTGCCATCAGCGGGTTTACCTGGAATAGATTAGATTATTCAGGGGGACATTATTATTCCTGTACAATGGGGTAACTCACCATAGTACAATGCATCGTTGTAGAAACTAACTAGCTAGTCATGACTGTTTCCCGAAACCGGCCGCACCTCTGTCGTTTGAACCACATTAGTTCAATAATAGCCTGTAGGACTGTCGTTAATGATGTCACATGCTGCTGGTGGAGTAATAACTTCTGCTAATTAATCGATTCGAGATTGCAACTACATTTAACATCATTTCCATTCATTTACATAACGAAAAGCTGTTCATTTTTTGTCCAATTAACATGCAGGCGATTTGGCATACACAGTATTTGCTGTAAATATATGGCTCATTCAGTCAGCAGCTTTCTCCACATAATGCAATCTGTTCTGACATATAGGCTACTGTAAGGAGCTAAAGGACTACTTCACAGTTTTTTTTGTCATTTTGCTTTATTTTAATAGATATAAAATGCACTCATTGTTAGCTTGTTCATTATGCCAAAGAGCATGATCTAAGTCGTCTATGTCGTTTAACAAGAAACTAGTTCCGTCACAAAATTACACACTATGCACTTATACACTATGTACTTATGCGCTATGCACTCAACTGTGCAGATGTAACGGAGGCCAGCTAGTAGTCGCTGTGCGAGTAAAACCTCACTCCTCTGATCTCAAGAGACGCTCTAGCGACTGACGCTAGGGGTTGCAGCCTTTAGCCTCCTTGTTAGAGCGTCCGACTCTCATGCCGGCGGACCCGGGTTCGAGTCCCGCTTGGAGCGGGGCGGTTCGAACAGGAGGGGTTACATTGGTGCCGTGACCCGGATGGGAGTGAGGTTTGGGGGGGTGAGTGTAACGGAGGCCAGCTAGTAGTCGCTGTGCCAGTAAAACCTCACTCCTCTGATCTCAAGAGACGCTCTAGCGACTGACGCTAGGGGTTGCAGCCTTTAGCCTCCTTGTTAGAGCGTCCGACTCTCATGCCGACGGACCCGGGTTCGAGTCCCGCTTGGAGCGGGGCGGTTCGAACAGGAGGGGTTACATTGGTGCCGTGACCCGGATGGGAGTGAGGTTTGGGGGGGTGAGTGTAACGGAGGCCAGCTAGTAGTCGCTGTGCGAGTAAAACCTCACTCCTCTGATCTCAAGAGACGCTCTAGCGACTGACGCTAGGGGTTGCAGCCTTTAGCCTCCTTGTTAGAGCGTCCGACTCTCATGCCGGCGGACCCGGGTTCGAGTCCCGCTTAGAGCGGGGCAGTTCGAACAGGAGGGGTTACACAGAGTATGAATTTTCTAAGGTTATTTCGTCATTTAGCATCGGATAGCCCCTCCCCCTCTGCTACTTAAGTGAGTGCATGAAGTGTCCAACATTCCACACTTCGTTTTTTCTGTTAATTAAAGGGGCACTTCAGCGCTGGGAAGATGATTGTGTATTTAAACTGGGTCATTTATGTAGAAATGTGAAATTATTTTTGAATTTGGTGCCTTCTAGACTGAGAAAAGACAGAAAATGTATTTTTGTTTCATGTTGATAAAAGACAACAACTCCCAGAATGCACTTGCTTCGCTGCCCAACGAGGCCACTCCCAAAGCCACGGCCACTGGTTATCACTTGCCCACTGCGGCTCCACCCCACTGTCGTTTTGATATTCATAGTAATAAAATCATTTAGTTCAGATAGAGAACAGACACTACAATTAAAAATGAACGTTTTTTTTCAATAAAGTGTGAGTGAGCCGAACGAAAGTCACGTCACAGACGCAGCAGGAGTCAGATTTCATTCATCACGAGAGCGAAGAGCTGAGGTAAGCGCGGCAGACATTCACAGCGCATGTCCAGTCTGGTTTCAGATCATGCCTATGGAAGCTTAACTTTCATAGGAATTCATCGAAAAGTTGAAACACTTTGCTCCGCACCGCTCCGTTATGAATGCCCGAGCCGAGCGGCCGTGTGCATTTACATTCTGTGAGTGAGATCCCACCCCTATGGGCGGGTTGAAAACATGCGGAACTATTTGCGTCATCAGAGGATTTTTTCCAGAAATAAAATGCATAATTCTCTCGTCTCATGGGGACTGGTTATGTATCTGTGTAAGGCTTTGTTATGTTAATGACCTGTTATGATTGACACACCGAATAGTCTTTGATATGTACACTACCGTTTAAATGTTTGGGTTCATTTTTTATGTTTTTGAAAGTAAAATGCTGGCTTAAAAATAACCCAAGTTGGGTTGAAAATAGACTAACCCAGCAATTGGGTTGTTTTATGCAAACATTTAACCCAACCACTGGGTTAAAACAACCCAAATGCTACGTTAAAAACAACCATTTTCAACCCAAGTTGGGTTATTTTTAACCCAGCATTTTTTAGAGTATACTCACCAAGGCTGCATTTATTTGAACGAAATACATAAAAAAAACAACAACAAAAAAACTGTAATATTGTGAAGGTATGCTTTCTGTTTGTTCCTGTGATGGCAAAGCTGAATTTTCAGCAGATGTTCGTCCAGTCTTTATATCCTTCAGAAATCATTCTAATATGCTGCTTAATCATTTTTTTTTTGTAATTGTTTGGTGGAAATTGTGATCCATTTTCTTTCAGGGTTCTTTGATGAATAGAAAGTTCAAAAGAACAGCATTTAGTCTTTTGCAACATTATAAATGTCTTTACTGTCTCTTTTGATCAATTGAACGCGTCCTTGTTGAATATCTTTTAGGAAAGGAAAGTCCTGTTTCCATGATACATCCTTTAAAGAGAGCCAGTGGCACTCGTGAGAGATCTTTCAGAAACTCTGAGATCTTTCAGAAACATCTCTTTCCTAGAATAATTAGGTTGCACAGTTGCTCCAGGGGCTCCCACCTCGCACACGTCATACTCAACTGTCTGGAACATGGAACTGTAATTATGATATCAGATGTTTCAAGAAGATTATAAATCACGGTGGCACTGCTTAATGAAGCTTATTAGACAAACGTTTGCTGCATTAGCACACTGACATCTTGCTGAATATGTGCATATTGTAAAAGAGATGCTACAATGTAAACAATTGATTCAAAGTTATTGTGATGCAATCTGCTCTTGGGTCAATTTCAAAGTCAAAATTGTTGTCCCACTGCTTACAGTTCTCAAGATTATCACTACTTTCAAAAAGTAGAGTCTGAAGTCTGCATGCAAATCGATGCATTGCATTGTGGGTGATGTTACCCAAGCTGTTTAGCTTTGACTGAGTGCTGCATATTTTGAGACATTTGTCATCCAGACATATTAAGTGGCTTACGCACTCTTCATTATGTGTACTTCACACGTTTCTATTTCCAAACTCGAGTGGTATATGATAAAATGCTGAGTACAGCATCACGGACAGATGGAGGATGCACAGTGCTCTTTACACTGACAGAACAGCACATTTATCTTCCAAAGTTTCAACCGTTTAAAAGGTTTTAGAATCAAACAATCTGGCCTCCATCTCATAAGGAACATTTTGTTCATTTAGGAAGGCATGCAGAGTTTGAAAGTGAGGACATGATTTTTTGTTTAGGCCTATATATTCAATCCTTCCAGAAAAATGCGGCTTTTTTTGTGATTGTTGCAGGCAAAAATCCTTGATTATGCGGCACGTTTTCTTAAAAAATGCGATGGAAAATGCGGTATATTTATGCAATTTTATGCGATAAATTTGCGGGAACTTGCAAAAACTGCGGTTTGATGAAAAAGAGAAAAAAAAGCACTACATCACAGAAAGTGCTGGGAATATTTAAGTTCCCATCTTGTTTTATTGAAGACCTTAATAAACACATGGCTCAAATTTACAAAACATTGAGTAAAACAAGTTCTGTAGCTTTACAAAAGGAATATGCTACAACTTCTGAAAAAATCAATAAATAACTTCCTGTTTTACAGAGGTAGCTACACACAAAACAGCCATTTGAGTGCTTCCAATGCACAAAGTGCAATCTCTTAAAGGGTTAGTTCACCCAAAAATGAAAATTCCGTCATTAATGACTTCCCCTCATGTCGTTGGACACCCATAAGACCTCAAAGACTTCAAAAAACAGCATCATGAAGCTTCGAAGCGTTATGAATCAGCGAGTCGATTCATAATTCAGATCGCATGTCAAACTGCTGAAATACGTGACTTTGGTGATTCAAACCGCTGAATCGACTCATTGATTCATAACGTTTCGAAGCTTCATGATGCTGTTTTTTGAAATCGGTCAGCACACCGGGAAACTGCTTTGCGCTGTCTTTTGCTGTTATTTTTGTTGGCAAATGGGAGTTTGCGTGCTTCATCATGGTTTCACCGATATCTATGGTTTCTCCACGGGGTTTGCAGCTTTTCAATGACGTTCGCGTCGGGTAATTACGTCACTTCAAAACGTTCCCATGGCAGTAGGGGGAAATGGCAGGTCTTGTGTGAAGTAGACAAACATTTTTCAACTTTCTGCTAATATATATGACTTTTTTGCAACGAAAATGTGGGGATTATGAAATCATGCTAGCCCCGCATATTTTGCACGCGGAAATAGGCAATTTACGCGGCGAAAATGCGGCGTATTTGAAAAAATGCGGCCCCCGCATAAATATGCGGACTTTGGCTGATTATGCATTAAATCATGCGATCGCATAATCGCGTTTTTCTGGAGGGACTGATATATCCTTTTTTTGTGGTGCTTTCCAATGCCATGTTCTGTATGGATGCCAGACTATGTGGTTGCTAAAGTACTCTTGGTTTTTTTTAGTAAGTGGTTGCTAGGGCGTTGCTAGGGGGTAGCTTATTGATTAAAACAGCCCAGTGTGAAATCTGACACTCTAATCCTGAGATTCACCCATCTAAGTTTTTTTTTGGCCTGTTTAATCATCTGCCCCACAGAAATTGTCAGTCAGATTGCTTCAAAAAGTAAAAGCACAGCTCCTAAACAATCGGCATGGTTTGAGGTATAATTCATGTCGGTCGCACAAACGATGCGTGACAAGTTATGTGCCAAAGTTTAATGCTCAAAGTTAAGAGTGTTCTCAAATCCACCAATTAAAGGGTTTAAAATGGATTAAAACTGTGTTTTACCTCATTATAGGATTAGTGTTTTCACAATCCACTTCTGTGAATTATAGCAGTGAACAAAATGTCACTGTCTCAATCATTGAGAACAAGAGGATACTGCAAGCACAGCTGAGATATGGCATCAACTAGCTTTGCTCTGACTGACCAGCAGTCTGATTTTGATGAAAATCTTTGTTTTTATTGAATGCTTTCCATTGTGCCTGCACATTACTCAAGCGTAGTAAAATAACCGCTGTTTGCTTCCCCGCTTTGAATCGGAAGGGCTTTCCTCCTCCGTTTGATGTTACTTGCACACATTTCATTAAGAGCCAAGTGCTCAGTTCTCTTTCATGAGTTCATGTTTATTAAAGCCATACGCTGAGGCACAGAGGCTTTACGGCAAAATAAATCGAGGTAGGCTGCAGCTGGGTCTTGATTTACCATCAGGTTATTTTCTGGGAAAGACTTCATGGACTTTTTGATTAATCCACAAAGATGAACTACTTCCATACTCAGACAAAATGAAGCAAGTCAGTTCCCTTGGCAGCCATCATGGTAATATCACCAGCCAGCTATTCCACTATTCCATCTACTTGAATGGGGAAGCAGATTTTCCTCATCTCAGCTCAAATCAAGCAAAACAATTTTTTTTTTCAGGTCGTACAGGTCATACAACGCCAATAAGCCTATTTTAGCTTCTATGATCGTCATAACATTTGCGATTTCTCCCATTCGCTTTCCACAAATGATCATATATATCATTTAATAATGTAGTTCGCTAAAAATATTTTTTTTATTTTATTTTTTTTATAAATTATCTACAACCCCTCCAATATTTCAACATGAAAATCATAGTAGATCAAATGAAAAATATGTAGAATTTATTTATTTTGTAACAATAATTTTGTTTCTTGTCAGAGTCAATAAAGAATGGATCCAAAAGCAGAGGTTGACAGGATAACAACAGTCTTTAATGAGAATATAAACAAGGCAGTCTGTCGTTAAGGCACACAGAACTGGTAAAACAAACTGAGAAGGCAGCTGAGATGATCCTGTCTCGAAGAGGAGAGAGATCGGGACACCAGTAGAGGTGGAGGCAGTTCTTGAGAATAAATCACAGTCAGGAACAGAGGACCGCAAAGGTACTCTTGCAGCAAATGCAGAACTCAGACTAAACTTAGGCGCAAGGCAGTATCAGACAAACAAGACCAGGTGAGCACTTCCAAAGCAAATCAGACATGAAGAAAGCAGCAGTCGTAACGCATGACATGAAACAATGATCCAACAAGAGGTAGTAAGAACAAACACTAGATAAAGGGTAAGCACTCAAACAAAAGTGGGAACAGGTGTCATCGCAAGGCAGCGAGGCGCTGATTGCGATGACTAACAGGTGCAGGTAGACAGAGAGAAGATGAGCCTAACGAGCGAGTGAGAAAGTGTGTGTGTGTGTGTGTCTGAAACAATCAGGAAGGAGAGTGAGTGAAGAAAAGGATAGTGAGAAGCAAAGAGAAAGAACCTGACACATGACAGTTCCTAATCAAATATGAGTTTGTCATAATAAATCAGACAAAAAATACTCCCCCTCCATTGAACCGATTGGTAACGCCAAACCAATGAGTCCTTTCACCAAAACAACGAGAGTGGTGTTTGAATGGGAGAGCACACGGATAATGTTAGCGCCAAAAAAGAAGAGAAGTGCTGCACAGCGGACTATATTTAACTGCTGGTCAGAGAGGGATGCAAAAAAATAACACATGTACTGAGAATGAGAATATTGTGTAATAGCCAAGTACACACCACATATATTTTAGCTAGCTAATCCATTGCAATGTATTTAGCTATAACTATCAGTATAACAAGGTACCAAAGCAGCCGTCTGTTTTGCTAATTCCTTTTTCAATAGTGTCTGTAATTATCAATGATTTACAGTTGTTCAAGAGCCGATGTGTTTCCCTTTAAAATTTTTTTAAAAAGCATTAAGGTGGAATGTAAAAATCTTAAAATAAATGTTGTCTCTTTCATATTTGTATATGTTGAATTTGTAATCAGTTAAAGCAAGTAGGCATAGATAGATAGATAGATAGATAGATAGATAGATAGATAGATAGATAGATAGATAGATAGATAGATAGATAGATAGATAGATAGATAGATAGATAGATAGATAGATAGATAGATAGATAGATAGATAGATAGATAGATAGATAGATAGATAGATAGATAGATAGATAGATAGATAGATAGATAGATAGATAGATAGATAGATAGGAAGAAATAAATTATCTAATAACAATACACATTAAAAAAAAAAGAATATAAAAAAAAAACAGGCAGCATACCAACATTCAACCCCCCCCAATGTTCAAACCAAATCTACGCCCTTGCTCGTGTGAGTAACAGACTGAAATTTAGCTCAGCCCTATACCCTCTCTGGTGCATTTTACAAGAGGAGTAGAGGTTTCTGATTCATTAACAAACTGGGCTGCGTTTCTCAAAAGCATCGTAAGCCTAAGTAGATCATAGAACCATTGGCACCAATGGTCTCTTTGATTAACTAAGCTCACAATGCTTTTGAGAATCGCAGCCCAGTTCTTTTGAATCCTTGAAACATAGGGCATGAGTCATATTGACCACACTTGGCTAACAGTTGTTTGAAAAAAAGATTTCCTTGTGTGTTCCACAGAGGATATAAAGTCAGAGTTTGGACACAATTTTCATTATTGGGTTAGCTATGCCTTTAAATATTACACAAATGAAAATGTTCTGTTTTTCATTGTAACAATTTCATTGCAAAATGTCATGCTACTGCCCTGCTTTTACATCCTCTCATTCTCTTACATTCTCTACATTTAAGACATGGTGTCCTAAAGTGTATGTGAGTTTAGTAGAAGTTTAGTAAAATACTTTTTGTATTTACAAGTGTTTGGAATAGATGTTCAGACTGCAGGCAAATCAGATTTTTTCTCAAATCAGATCTTTACAGACAGACAGTCTGCACTATTAATCGCAAGTGAACAAGTAAGATAATGTGACAAGGCTTTCAAACGGATGCAGGAAAAACGGAGGTGCATCATCTCACTCTCCAACGCTCTCCACACTGGTGTGTGTTCAATACTCACTGCTGTGTGTGTGTGTGTGCACAGAGATGGGATAGGTGAAATGCAGAGTCCAAATTATGTGTATGGGACACCATACTTGGCTACACGTCAAGTCACTTCACTTCTCAAGAGTGATGCAAAATCCGATTTGAGCAGCCAGAGTGTCCAGACTGCATCTGTAAAAATCTGATTGCAATCACAGTTCAAACCCCCTCCATATGTGGTTTGAATCGGATTGGGACATTTTTTTTATTTTATGGGCCCTATTTTAATGATCTAAGCACATGGTCTAAAGCGCACGGTGCAAGTGCACTTAGGGTGTGTTCGAATCCACTTTTGCTAGTTTAACAACGGAACCACAATTGGTCAAATAATTACCAAATTTAAATCGTCATTGCAAATGGCTAATTCTGATTCGTGCAATGACCATCCATTATGACATGTAGGCATTTTTATATTTATGTACACAATAATAATCTTTTACATTTTAATCCTTCAATTTTTCATATTTACTTTTTTTTTGTCTGCTGCTGTGCATCCCATATAATAAGCAGAGTTTACACGCGTTGTGCACCCACCTATAAGCGCATATTACTAACACGCTCTAATGCTGCGTTCACACCAAACGCGAATAGAGCGTCAAAATCGCATCTACCGCGTCTAGTTGGACGCTTGAACATTTTGAATCCATTCACGCGTCCACAGAGAATTGGAAGTGCGTATAAATTGAGCAATTGAAGTGAAGATAATGCAGTTCTCGAGCGTTCAAGGCGCTCCAGGAGAATTATGTCATAAAACACCACTCTGCCTCTTTTCATTTTCATAAAAAAAAATATATTAAACATTAATAGCCACACAAATGTGGTCCAGGCAACTCCTACATTATCTTCACTGCATGTATATTTAAATATCCTAAAAAATAAAGTTATGAAACTTCTCTTTGCCCTCAGTCAAAACGATTTGGCGGACAACAAATTATAGATTCATGACACCAAAGATCGCCCGTTAGATCCACACAAGGCGAACCACTACAGGACATCAGAGCCAGCGGCAGACGTCAGAAGGCCTAGCCAAGGAAAGGCTGCTCTCGCCGGGGTTAATGAGCGCAGAGTGCCTGGTGATCGCCTGGATCTCACAACTCCAAAAACGCAAGATTATTTTTTTTAAATAGACGCTCTCTTTATAAAGAAACCACAGATTTGAGCTTTAAACAACTACATTCTCACCTGAAAAAGTCTAAAATAGCAACGTGCCAACAATGCGCCTGAACACACCTTGTTTTCAGACCAGCACGCCCATGAGCGCACAAATGGGCGCAAATGCATTTGCTATTTAAACAACATGGCACAGGACGTAAAAATGATAACAAAAAAAAAAACAAATGATAAAAAACACTAGCAAAAAACACACTTTTTTTTTGCTGTCCTGTTTACAGTATATTCAAGTAGAGCACTTTAAAAAAAAATGATTGATTGTTCTTTTATTGTAGATAAAAACATATGTATTTGAATGTCAGAGTTTTGCCCCAGTGTGACTTAGTCAGGTGCAACTTATTTTCCAACAAAACAGTATCATTCTTGTACATTTCATAAAACAAGAAAATCGAAATCTCTCAGACATCCATATGCTATCTAGCATGCCTGGGTCTATCTGAGGTGATTGGCTGTAGATTGTCAGTTCTCTAGATCTTGCTGGTGGTTGATGTACTTGGCTCTATAGCGATCTTCTTACATCACGTGTCAGGGGAAACAATGAGTGTTTTGTTGCCATAACAATGTGATTGCGTCATTCACAGCACTGGGTAATAAAGGATGTTCCAGAGCCAGCTATATGATCACACAAGTGTCTTTATATTTTGTTCTGGACTGTTTCTTAGCAATGGAGTTTGCTCTGCAGTTTTAATGTGTGTGTTGCAGAGAATCTGCATTGTGACATTTTCTCTCAAATAAAAGGGCTCCTACTCAGTCGTAGCCTACTTCCTTTTTCTCTGCTTCTCAGTTTCCCACTGACACATTCACCTGTTCTTTGAGGTCATGCCCAGTTCCTGTACTTTATGTATACAGGCTGTGGGATTTTAGCGTCATGCTGATGCTGCATGCCTTTGATCTCTTGGACTGACCCCAGAAAGAAAGGCGTATGCTTTTGAAAAAATGCATCCCGCCAGCATTCCCATAATCAACAGCTCTGCGAGATCACAGAGAACATTTCCCAGTTTGTTACAACCTCTAAGCAAATAACGAAAGCTTTACGGTATGAAAGTACAGGGTAATATTTTGGAATGGAGATTTTATTACTGTTAAAGTGAGGAGAGTTTCGATATATGATAGAATGGTAAGAAGCTCAAGGATTCTTTGGTGATGGATGCCATGCATCTACTTTGTATTTAGTCTTAAAATGAATTGTTGATATGTAGTAGATTTTAGTAGAAGATATATATTACATTTCGATGGCCTTGAGGGCTGTATGCCCGTTCAAAGACAAGATCCGCTAGAGTAGCCTCTCATACAGACGTGGCACCATGTGGACATAAATGGCTCTGAAAATAGGTACTAAAACTAGCAACAATATGCCGCATTGCTTGAATCTCTCTCCAGGGGGCCGAGAGTTATGTGACGTGGAGAGATATAATTCAGAAAGGCTCTCCGTTGGAACGGAAATGGCTACATTTGTGGCTCAGTGTCCAGCAGTCTGCAGAGGGCTTGATGATCAAGTTGATTACGGTGTTTACGAGACTACTGTATATTTTTTCAGTGTCAACAACGGTCACTTTTTTTTTTTTTGTGCAACTGTTTTGAAGTTTCTTGCATCGTACACTACTGATCAAAAGTTTGGGGTCGGTAAGATTTTAAAAATGTTTTTGAAAGAAGTCTCTTATGCTCACCAAGGCTGCATTTATTTAATTAAAAATACAGGAAAAACAGCAATATTGTGAAATATAAGTACTATTTAAAAGAACATAATATATTTGAACATGTCATTTATTCCTGTGATGTCAAAGCTGAATTTTCAGCATCATTACTCCAGTCTTCAGTGTCAGATCCTTTATCAATTATTCTAATATGCTGATTTGCTGCTCAAGAAACATTTCTTATTATCATCATTGTTGAAAATGATTTTGCTGCTTAATATTTTTGTGGAAATCGTGATACCTTTTATCAGGATTCAGTAACACTTTAGTTTAGGGTCCTATTCTCACTTGTACCTAGATGCTTATTAGCATGCATATTACTAGGATATGGCTGTTTATTAGTAATAATAATAATAATAATAATAATTTGTTACATTTATATAGTGCTTTTCTAGGCACTCAAAGCGCTTTACATATAGAAGGGGGAATCTCCTCAACCACCACCAATGTGCAGCATCCACCAGGATGATGCGACGGCAGCCATATTGCGCCAGAACGCCCACCAGCTGATTGGTGGAGAGGAGACAGAGTGATGAAGCCAATCTGTATATATGGGGATGATTAGGAGGCCATGATGGAGAGGGCCAATGGGCAAATTTGGCCAGGATGCCGGGGTTACACCCCTACTCTTTATCGAAGGACATCCTGGGATTTTTAATGACCACAGAGAGTCAGGACCTTGGTTTAACGTCTCATCTGAAGGACGGTGCTTGTTACAGTATAGTGTCCCCATCACTATACTGGGGCGTTAGGACCCACACAGACCACAGGGTGAGCACCCCCTGCTGGCCTCACTAACACCTCTACCAGCAGCTACCTGGTTTTCCCAGTTGGTCTCCCATCCAGGTACTAACCAGGCTCAGCCCTGCTTAGCTTCAGTGGGAAACCAGTCTTGGGCTGCAGGGTGATATGGCTGCTAGTAGCCTGGCTTCACCCTCCTACGTACTTCCGCTCAATTTTAATTTTCCTTCAGTACTCCGTCTGGGACTGCAATATATTCTTAGGTTTTCTCCGAACAAACTTTTACCAGTCCAATCAGCGAACAGAGGGAGTGGCTGAGAATGATGACGTTGATGTCATGCGCTAGTTTGTAGTGTAGTTCGGTAATGGTGGCGGAGAAAGATGCGAGCGAAGCCATTCATTCCGTTGTGCCGCCGCTGCTGAAGTTAAAGCCGGAGCAAGAACAATCTTTGCTGAGTTTGATGTTGTGGCCCTCTTCCCCACAGGGTTCGGGAAAAGTTTGATTTTCCAGCTTGCTCCGTTAGTGGTGAAGGAGTTCGGATGGTAAGTTAATTGTTTCTTGTGCGGTCGGAAGGTATTGTCATCATTAACAGTGGTGATTTTATTGCCGTCCGTCTCCCACCACCCTAAAAATCCCGGTCGAATTACCTACTGTTTTAGACAAACACCAAGGTCGTGTGGTTGAATTGCTGTCCGAAGCCACATCTCTGAGTTTTCAAGAATGTATCACTTCAAAATGTACTGTTTATATTCTTTTTGACCACTGCAGAGCACCGTGCGGTTGCGCATTTCTGGATTGTATTTCTTTAAATGCTGGCAAGTATTTACAAGAGCAATATATTTCATCACCGCTCAAAAAATAAAAAGAAGAAAAGCACGTAAACATTTGAATTGGGCCGTTATTTACGGCAGCATTTATTCTTATCATACCAAGCGTATGACCTTTTATTTACAGCATACCATCATGTCACGGACCACGTGAGCAGCGTGTTCCCGATCACAAAACTGTGAATAAATCACAATCCGAAGTTTTAGGTTTTATCACTGAGATGGCGGGCACGATCAGCACAGTTATTTTTACGGATTTCCATGTGAGAAACAGAGGCGAACGCCCCATGACATACATCACGACCAAACGTTATTTTATGATTGGTTATGGCAGATCCAGAGTGGCTCTGGGCAGATCCAATACTTCAAACGAGTACCCGCCTTCAAGGAAGTAAACGCTTGTATGGTATGACCAGGCTAGTTTATTTGTACTTATAAAGCACATATTAATGCCTTATTCTGCATGACCATATTCTTAATCCTACCTGAAAGGTGATTGCCGCTTCAAATTGTATATATCCTAATTAAATGTATAATCAAAGCCTTAATCAATATTTCTCTTTCTATTATATTATAATGATTTTTTATGATTCTTTCCAATTATGATGTTGCTCAATCAATCGGACCAAGGATTGTTTCTTCCTTTATATTTTCTAAAGTTTGTGTTTGGTCTCTGAGTGGTGACTGAGGGTCCTAGGGATGTGTGATGTGTCACTAAAACACGTGGTTTCAGTTTGAATTTTGGAGGTATCACACACCTCTAACTCGACGGGAGTGCAGTAACAGTGTTTGCTCACTTCCAGATATGAAATATGGATTTGTCTTTAATTTGTATTATATTTTGTTCATTTTATATTTCCTTTTACTGAAACCCTAAAGAATCAAGATGAATATCGCCTGTACTGTTGTCTGTACCTCTCACTGAGAGAAAGCACATGCTATCTGTATGTTTTGGGAAACCTTTTCTTGTCAGGGACAGAGCTCAACAACTGTGTATCTGTGTATGTGCACAGTATTCGGTGTTAAAGATCAGTATTGGAAGCTTGGATTACGAGCATCCTAAGAGATGGGTGAACTTGTTGTTTTGGGCAAGTTGGCGCCTACTCCAGAATCTGGAAGGTCACTACGTGGCCTAATTTCGGGGTGAAAGCATCAACAAGTGATATCTGTACACATTAATCTGATTAATTGACACTGTGGAAATTTACCAAGACTGTCCATTTTCTCTGAGCCAATCAGAATAATCCACATGGCAGTAATGACGTGGCTAGACCTTGAAAACAGTATAACTGTTCAAAAATTGTATGTACGATAGGCTGGTAGAGGAAGTGCGGCCTACGAACTCCTTGTGAGACTTGAAGCTGGCTTCTGCTGATGAAACTGCAAACTATTCTTCAGTTAATTTCTCTTTAATTAATTACACTCCAGACTCTTGGTCTTCATTTTTCACTACTGGTCCTGGGTCCTAAACTGTTACCCCAACAGTTTATGGTACCAGGAGTGAGTCGATATCTTAACAACTACCTTACTAACTATTAATAAGCATAATTAGGAGTTTTTTGAAGCAAAAGTCGTAGTTAAGTGAGAATTGGACCCTAATCTAAAGTTCTTTTATCAATAGAAAGTTCAAAACCGCATTTACATGAAACAGAATTGCATTTGAGATAGAATTTGTAACACTATAAAGGTGTTTGTCACTTGTGATCAATGTATTTATAAAAAGTAAGTATTAATTTCTTTCAGCAAAGTCTACGAGGCTGAATACTTGTAGACCATTGTTTTTTGAGCCAATCATCTGAGCCATAAATGCCATGTGGCTAATTATGTCCAAGGCTACAGGCACTGAATACTAATACAAAGTTTATCCGTGTAAGTTTGTTATACAGATGGCTATATTATAGTGAAATACTAGCAATTTTGGCAGTTGTTTTTCTAGCGACTTTAAATTGATTGCGTATCCCTCTAGCTAAACAAGATCTATGGCCTGGTGTTTGGGAAGCTGAATTCCCACTCGCACACCTACACGCATCTAAGCTCGGCGAACAGGAAAACACATGCCCAATTATTGGCAGCTCTTTTCAATTGATCTGGGATTGAAGCTTTGTAATTAAAGCTTTGTAATTTCTTTTCATGTGGGATGTTTGGATCCCACGGCTTAGAATTACTCCACCTCCAGAATCCACCTACACACCTTTAGCTCAATCTGCCTTCCCTTCCCACCTCCTCTTTTCGCAGCACAAACATAAAATCCAGAGAGATTTTGTGAGAGTTATTACTGGGGGCGGAGTTATTAATTTTATGCAATGCATTTTTTTGTGCTGTGGCAAAGCTTAGCAAGTTTAACTGTTTGGTTTAAGGCAACATTTTAATTTTTTGAAACGCAACCTTTGAATCACTATTGCATGTTATTTAAAGGTGACATTTTTATTTCACACAGGGAAATAAGGGGCATTTATGTCAGCCAAGCAAATACAAGGCAATACTATTAGGTTTTGCTTTTTATTGGATTTATTTTTTATTGCTTTCTCTTCTGTCTCCCCCTAAGCTGTGTTGGTGTCAATCTCCGAGTGTACTTGGAGTACTATTTATTTTTATCCCCCAACCAAAGGATCCTTTCAAATTGAACAGCTTTGGAGCTGTAGCCTATTTTCACTATCGTGCAGCTTTTGCTGAAGCTTCTCACAATCAGCTCCCTATATTTGATGAAATTGTTTCTTTAAAGAGGATGTCATTGTCACTCATCTTCAAAGAGGTAACCAGATTTGTACAATTTCAGAAGAAATTGTGAGTGTTTTTTTTGTTCTCAGGATACTATCATGCATACTCTATCAGCTTCCTGGAATAACACACAAAACCCGTTTGAAATGAGCACACAGGTAAACAAAGATGTTTGTCGGTATACATGCAGAACATCCATGACATAAGGAGCACTGACGACACAGGGTTGGGAAGGAACCTTTTCCTTTCTTCTCTCTCAGCCTTTCTCACTCCCTCAGCCGCTCGCAAGCGCAGATGGCTCAGTCATCTGCGCTTTCTTCTCGATTACATATTAATGTGTTTGTCTCTATTCTGTTTCCTGAGTCATCTCTAATACCTCCTTGGATTTCCATCAATAGATGTCAGGCGGATCAAAGGCGACACACGCATGAGAACGCGCAGGGGTGGAGACACACGCTGAGGTAGACTTCAAAAGACTCCAGACTACCTTAAGCCCTTTGCGTTGACTTACATCACAAACCGGTTAAGAGCCGGACGATCAGTGCCCACAACGGAATCAGGGGAATTCTGCCGGGATAATGGTTAGGTATGATGGGAATACAAGAGCATTCTCACAATCTCACAATGAAATCCATATTTAAACGCAAAATTTAAAGGGGGGAACAAAAAGGAAATCATATCTGAATAAAGAACGTGTGTTTAAAGGAACACGCCAACTTTTTGGGACTTTAGCTTATTCACCGTATCCCCCAGAGTTAGATAAGTCCATTCTCATCTCCGTGCGAGCTGAACAAATAAAGCAAAGAAGTGCGCAATAACACCTCGTACACACAAACTCTCTCTCTTCATAGCATTATCATTAACATACAGCGAAATACACAAAAATTCTCATTACAGATGACAGTAAACAAGAACATACACACCTTATGCCTTTTCTTGGGGTGCTTAACAAACTGCAAACTTTAAATCACACAGAAATGTCAAAAATGTACACACAAAAAACTAAAACAAATTATAAGATAAATCCCAATGAAGTCTGTTACTGTTGATGGAAGTTAGCCTATTTTCAGACGCTGCATAATATCATTGCCCCGCTGCACTCATGGTACGGCAGTAAAATTCCTTGATCATTACGCAGGATTGAGAGTATAGTTCCTAGTCATATCGGTCTAGAAAATCACAACTAATTTTCCGTCGGTCTTAGTACACAATGTAACTATACACATCACAACATGTAAATAGGAAAATGTTGGCTTTATTTTGACAATTATTGAGCAGTAGGCTAGCTGGAGCCATTTCCCTCCAGTCTTTGTGCTGAGCTAGGCTAGTGGTGGGTGCGTCAGACAGAGTTATGGCACGCACAGAGATGAGAATGGGATGTATGGATTTATCTAACTCTGGGGGATATGGGGAATAAGATAAAGTCCCAAAAAGTCGGCGTGTTCCGTTAAAGGGCATATTGCAGGTTAGAGACCCCAGTGAGTCAATGTATAGAAAAATAATGTAGGAACTACATTTTCTTTCAAATATAGGCCTACTTATAAATACGCTACTAAGGCTTTTGGAGTCGTTTTTGTGAGAAATGCCCAAACCGGAAGTGATGTAACGGGAGGGAGTGCGGTGATTTTCAACGATAGGAAAACAATGGATCGCAATGACGGTTCGGACGCCGAGGAAATTATGAATGTTTTTTTAATACTCATATGGCAGACCACAGCCATACAATTATGACGCACAATTAGGGACAGTCCAGGATTAGACAGAACAATGATTAAAGGAGACACATTGAGTTGTGTGAGGAGAAACAATGGAGAACAGAGCAGGTGAGAGAACAGTGTTAGCTTATAGATAACGCTAGCTAAACGATATGTGTACACTGTGCTCAGATTACAATACTGTACAGATTATTATCATGTATCAGGCAATAGCAAAGCTGGTATTGGTCATCTAGGAGTATTGATACTTACCAATAACAGAAAATAATAAGCTTTGACCTTCAGGCACATAACTGACAGATAAGTGACTTACATAAGTCACACTCATTAATATCCGTCCATACGACACGTTATGTGATAATTCCAAACTTTTTTTGAAAAATGTGAGAATGTATGCATTTGTGTTAATGTACATACTTTGTATAGCCTGACGTCGTCATACTCAATTCTAGTCAGAATCTGAGTCTGATACTGCTCCGTTGGGCTGTGATTATGGGGCGTGTTTCAACCGAACCAGGAAAGACCTCAATTGGATAGACCTACAACCAATCAGAGCAACAGAGCGACGCATAACGTTAGTTGTCAAATGTCAACAGAACTCAACTGCACTGTTTTGCCAAGTCCGCGGGTTGAAGCGACCCCAATTATGTGATATACAGACCCAGGAATGTGAAATTTAGCAGGCAGTCCAGCCAAAATAACACATATTTTACCCCCAAAATGCCATTTTTCCCGGAGAACCCCCCCACCCGGAAAGCTATTGGGCTTGTTTTTAGCTAGTTTTGAGTAGCAATTGGGCGAGTTTTGCTGTAAAAACTTGGCAACCCTGTCTGCACGCACGCTAGAATAAGTCACAAGAAAAGATGAGTGTAAACGATCTTTGCCGGTGTTGTAAAAAAAGAATTTAAGGATACACAGAGTACTTACCAACACCATCATCATTTCTGAGAGAAATAGTGAAGGTGAATGCATATACGAACAAGTTCTCCGTTTAGGATTAGAACAAATTCAACCCAAGCGCCTTTGATGACGTGGATGATTACGTTACTGTTTATCATCTGTCCATCATCGTCTAAAGCCCGCCCTGACAATTTCATTGGTCCGAACAGTTTCTGTTCGGGCATAATTACTTCTCTATGGATCAAGTCCAGACCGAACTGCCCGTGCAAAATTTTTTGTGGGCGGGGCTAAGTTCGTCTGGCATCCAGGCTATACTTTGTATTCATCAATGTTGAAATTGATTCACGTAAAAACAACGGCAAAGAAGTATCGCGTGTGGATGTTTATTCATTTATCAATTTACTCGTTAGAATAGGAAAAAATAGAATAGGAACAGCTGTTTATATGTAATTTTGACACAAATACATATTAATAAATAACATTTTGATGTTTGAAAGTTTCTAGGTTTTGACATAAATGCAGATATAATTGTAATAAAAAAATACAGAACGAAATATTCGGTGGCCTATTTTGCCATCAATACTGCTGACGTGCAGAAGTGTGAAATCCCGTCTCTTCACCTGCACAAAACGCCACCATGCAGGTTTTTCTTTTTTTTTTATATAGGAAACCTGTGGACTCGATGTCCTGACAGGCTGGACACAATAATTTACCATGACAATGACAAATTGAAATAGAAAAACTACCAAAAATACACAGACTCGTACTGAATACCAACCTATTCAACGCAGAGCTCGGCAAACAACTCCCTCTTGTGACGTAATATGACGCGATGTTGAAAAAAAAAGGCGTTTTTTACAATCAGCCAAAGAAACGGCCACTTTATCTACTAAATTTTTGCTGCATTACCTTTTCATATGGTATTTTCATACAAGGTTATATATTCATTTGGAATTTTTTTTTTACCTGCAATATGCCCTTTAAGGATTTTTGCAGTATGAATGACAATTAAGCACATTTCTTTGTAAATTTCAAACTGATGGCTTAATTTTCTTAATTTAAAATACAATATGTTCTAAAATATTTATACTTTTGGGGTTCAATTTGATACTGACATTTCTTGACAGTTTTTGTAAAATTAACTCATATAATTACATGAAAGCCTCTAAAATGATTCCATGGTGCAGGAAAGAATGTGTGCAAAATATTGCTGCGGTTTCATCATCTTTTTAATAATCGCTCTTTCCCATAATTGTCTTTTTTAATAACATCTAGACTTTGCAATCAATGAGCAATAAGGATACAGCTACAATAAAGAGCTTTTATGGAACACTGCAGAAGATGAGTTCATTAAATTGAATTAACGAAGGGAAGTGTTTTGTGACACATTTGCTGTGACGTTCTCTGTTTCTGATGTCAACCCCCTGGTACGCTGATCTGAGCTCAAACCGTCATGGCATAAACAAATGTTATTTAATTCAGCCATGCTGGTCATGACATTTTTACCTCATTTAGCACATTTAACACTTCTGTGCCAAGACGTCTTGCTGCGTGAGGCTACTGTAAATGCAGCAACATTACTCAAAAGCTGCATTCGGAATAGAATATATGTCTACTGCACGCTGTGAAGAGTACGCTGAATACTGCCTGCTATTTCTTTAAAACAAAATGTGAAATAATGTGTTTGCTTTTGCATATTACATATTTTCACATGCTACATTTGTCATACACCTCATTGTGTGTGTTTAATTCCAAAAATACTTGTCATCTTGGAAATAATTCAGCATTTTTTAAAATCTTTTTTAAATCCAGTCTCGTGTAAAACATATTTTGACAAAAAAAATCGCTGAATATTATCACTGTTTATTTGCCATATGGAAATGGGAGTCAAACACATTGCATTATGGAATGTAGTATTCCATGCCTTTTTCTTCACATTACCAGAAAGTAGTAGGTCATCTGGATGTAGAAAATGTACACACTATTCACAGTATTGGCTACATGCTGCAGAAATGAACAAAGTAACGTTTATTAACATTTAGATATTATTCCAAACATTTCTGAGAAATTGGTCGCTGGAAAAGACATGGTGAATGTAAATAGCATTAGGTGTGAAATTAATGTAGGTGGGAGTTCATGCTTTGGTTGACTGCACAGGGATTCTGACCATCATTTCCATGCACTAATTTTGTGAATGGATATGTAACCCCTCAGGTCCTAGTCCTACTCACCCCGCTCTGTGCAGGCCTCGAACCCTGGTCTCTCTAGAGACTGCATGGAGACAGCATACTCCTCTTTATTATTTAAGGGGCGGCAGTGGCTCAGTGGTTCATGTAGGTTGGCTGAGGTTTACTCGCAACTCTTACTAGCTGGCCTTTGTTACATACAGTGTATATATACACTCACCTAAAGGATTATTAGGAACACCTGTTCAATTTCTCATTAATGCAATTATCTAATCAACCAATCACATGGCAGTTGCTTCAATGCATTTAGGGGTGTGGTCCTGGTCAAGACAATCTCCTGAACTCCAAACTGAATGTCAGAATGGGAAAGAAAGGTGATTTAAGCAATTTTGAGCGTGGCATGGTTGTTGGTGCCAGACGGGCCGGTCTGAGTATTTCACAATCTGCTCAGTTACTGGGATTTTCACGCACAACCATTTCTAGGGTTTACAAAGAATGGTGTGAAAAGGGAAAAACATCGGCAGTCCTGTGGGCGAAAATGCCTTGTTGATGCTAGAGGTCAGAGGAGAATGGGCCGACTGATTCAAGCTGATAGAAGAGCAACTTTGACTGAAATAACCACTCGTTACAACCGAGGTATGCAGCAAAGCATTTGTGAAGCCACAACACGCACAACCTTGAGGCGGATGGGCTACAACAGCAGAAGACCCCACCGGGTACAACTCATCTCCACTACAAACAGGAAAAAGAGGCTACAATTTGCACAAGCTCACCAAAATTGGACAGTTGAAGACTGGAAAAATGTTGCCTGGTCTGATGAGTCTCGATTTCTGTTAAGACATTCAGATGGTAGAGTCAGAATTTGGCGTAAACAGAATGAGAACATGGATCCATCATGCCTTATTACCACTGTGCAGGCTGCTGGTGGTGGTGTAATGGTGTGGGGGATGTTTTCTTGGCACACTTTAGGCCCCTTAGTGCCAATTGAGCATTGTTTAAATGCCACGGCCTACCTGAGCATTGTTTCTGACCATGTCCATCCCTTTATGACCACCATGTACCCATCCTCTGATGGCTACTTCCAGCAGGATAATGCACCATGTCACAAAGCTCGAAAAGCTTTCAAATTGGTTTCTTGAACATGACAATGAGTTCACTGTACGTTATATACACTCACCTAAAGGATTATTAGGAACACCATACTAATACTGTGTTTGACCCCCTTTCGCCTTCAGAACTGCCTTAATTCTACGTGGCATTGATTCAACAAGGTGCTGAAAGCATTCTTTAGAAATGTTGGCCCATATTGATAGGATAGCATCTTGCAGTTGATGGAGATTTGTGGGATGCACATCCAGGGCACGAAGCTCCCGTTCCACCACATCCCATAGATGCTCTATTAGGTTGAGATCTGGTGACTGTGGGGGCCATTTTAGTACAGTGAACTCATTGTCATGTTCAAGAAACCAATTTGAAATGATTCGAGCTTTGTGACATGGTGCATTATCCTGCTGGAAGTAGCCATCAGAGGATGGGTACATGGTGGTCATAAAGGGATGGACATGGTCAGAAACAATGCTCAGGTAGGCCGTGGCATTTTAAACGATGCCCAATTGGCACTAAGGGGCCTAAAGTGTGCCAAGAAAACATCCCCCACACCATTACACTACCACCAGCAGCCTGCACAGTGGTAATAAGGCATGATGGATCCATGTTCTCATTCTGTTTATGCCAAATTCTGACTCTACCATCTGAATGTCTTAACAGAAATCGAGACTCATCAGACCAGGTAACATTTATCCAGTCTTCAACTGTCCAATTTTGGTGAGCTTGTGCAAATTGTAGCCTCTTTTTCCTGTTTGTAGTGGAGATGAGTGGTACCCGGTGGGGTCTTCTGCTGTTGTAGCCCATCCGCCTCAAGGTTGTGCGTGTTGTGGCTTCACAAATGCTTTGCTGCATACCTCGGTTGTAACGAGTGGTTATTTCAGTCAAAGTTGCTCTTCTATCAGCTTGAATCAGTCGGCCCATTCTCCTCTGATCTCTAGCATCAACAAGGCATTTTCGCCCACAGGACTGCCGTATACTGGATGTTTTTCCCTTTTAACACCATTCTTTGTAAACCCTAGAAATGGTTGTGCGTGAAAATCCCAGTAACTGAGCAGATTGTGAAATACTCAGACTGGCCCGTCTGGCACCAACAACCATGCCATGCTCAAAATTGCTTAAATCACCTTTCTTTCCCATTCTGACATTCAGTTTGGAGTTCAGGAGATTGTCTTGACCAGGACCACACCCCTAAATGCACTGAAGCAACTGCCATGTGATTGGTTGATTAGATAATTGCATTAATGAGAAATTTAACAGGTGTTCCTAATAATCCTTTAGGTGAGTGTATATATATATATATATGCAGGCTGGTGGCCAAATATATATATATATATTTATTTATTTTTTGCCATGAATGCATTTTAAATTGTTGGTGTTTTAGGATTGAGTTGCTGTTTTGTGCACCAGATCATTCTTATCAAGGAGTTCCAAATATTCAAAGCAGTAAAAACTGCTACAGTATAAGGCTGAAACTGATTCACATTTGAATATTCACATTTATATATGCAAAGATATTCATGCAGAATTCACACCTGCAAAAAGTACATTGTGCCGCAAGAAATCAGTGAACAAGAGCACATCGGGACAACAACTTGAAAACACAAACCGTGTCTTTACCGGAAAAACATTGCGGGCGGAATACAAAATGCATGCAGATTATTTGATCTGTTTTCACAACCTCCAACTAAGTTGATTTTTAAAGATCTTTAGGAATATGCAAATATGTCATTGCATATTCTGTTAGAACAGTTTGTGCCGGCTTCATTCTCTGCTGTTGTTTGGATCAGAGCAAGAACATTGTAGACAAAATGAGACGTGGCCAGTCTTATTCAACTTAAAAAGAAAAAAATATCCTCTTAATGCTGGAGAATTTCACATTAATTTTCCCTCACTGAAAAAACGAGGCGCTGTAATCGCATCTGCTAAAATCTACTCATTAATCAATAAATCTTAATTATCATAGTAGCTTCAAATGAACCACAAAAAGCGTTTTCCAGCTTCCTTCTCAAATGTGGCTTCTCTCATTAGCAGTTAGAAAATCTGTCAGTAAACAGTTCTTCATTAGGCTGCATCGACAGGTGTCAAACGACACAAATAAGACGTCAAATGCAAATCAACCCTCAGTCGATCAACATTTCTTTATTAAAACATTCTAGAAAGAGTTTGCTCTGGCAGATATTAGAAATAATTAGCAAAAAGAAATTAGATTTTGATTGGACTGGGTTCTCGACTACTATGTCTCGCTCAATATCTCGTATGAAGAAACTTGAAAACAAATGGTTAAAAATCATTTCTGTAAATATTCCTCAGGGGTTCCTGTGCGACTGTGGGTGTTACAGCCCAAGTCATAATGAACCATGACTTCAGCTAATAACCTTATCAAGCCCATCTCTCCGACCACAGCTGACGAAACCACAAACCTCCTCTAATCGGCGCTGACCACTAATTAATCCCCATGGTGGGAGGATTATGGGTAGTGAGCTGCAGGTTTACAGCCGTAAAGGTTCCAAATCAAGACCAGAGCTCCTGACCTCCAGACGGGCTTGACTGCATAGTTAAGGTGTCTGCAGTAAAGGTTTGTTTTTCTTCCACCGCTCTTCACATCAAACTTATATTACCTGAGGTTGGTTCCGCTAACGAAGCCTGTGCAATGCCCGCTGACCTCTGTGGTTTCACAACCAAAACATCTTATTGATTTCTGTATCTATCAGTGTGTAGCACGGGAGCTTGTTTTAAGGAGCAGAGATCAGCCTCATCGCACACCAGGGCTGCGATAAAGATTTTTGAGAGAGTACGGAATTTGGATTTGTTTTCTAGAAAAGAAAAAAATACATAAAACAACCGAAAACATTTTCTTTTAGTACGTACCTTTAAAGTCAGCTATATGTGAGTCTGTGGTGTGCGGTGGTGTTTTTAAATGAGGAGGCTAAGTCCTCACATTTTTTCTTATATATATCAAATGTACATTTATGTCCCTGTTACACTTAATTATCCTGGTTAAATAAAAATTACATAAAAAAGAGAGACCAAATATAATTCTATTTTGTATTTTTACACTATGTAATGTTCTATTTATTAAAACCAAGTATAAATTTCAAGTTAGTGTTTTTACACATTTTTACATTTATTCCAAAATAATAACTTATAACTTAAACAATATATATTATTTGTGAACTAATGTTCAGATTTTCTTTTTAATAGTCATCAAGCTTGTACACACTGGCCACAGACACAAAGATGTACCTTCAATTTTCCAAAGCGGTGATATCTAAGTGACTGAGTTGTTTACTTACTTTTTAATTTGTCTTTCCATTAACGGCAGGTACAGTCTTCATTCAGGCCGATTCGAGAATGCACACAAAAACAAGAGGCGGGATTTATCGCACAAACCAATCATATCCAATCATAGCACGATGATTGGATATGATGACTTTTCCCCATTCATTCTCAATTACCTCCCCATCAAACCCACCGCATGCTTAGGTGGGTCTGTTAAAAGTCAATGGGCTCAGGGGAGGCAAGCCTCTCGCTGTAACTCTCGCTGTTACTACCTCGCTGTAACCAGTACCATTGCAAGGGCTGTGCCAAGTGTGTGACCGCACAGGGCCTCGCACCTCACCAGGGCCTTGCACAAAGTAAAGTGACAGCTGACTTATAGATAAAGTTTATGTTTTGGTCCTACAAAATACTATAATAGTTAAAAGACATAGCTAAAAATGTGCATCGTGATGCTTTATTATTCTGCGTGTTAAAAATGTATTATGCAGTAACTTACAATATTTCTGTCAGTCATGTCTTATGCTGCGTTCCAGGCAGGTTTTTGAGCCTGTAAGTTACGACTTCAAACCACGACTCACGACTTTGTAGCATTCCAGGCAAAGTCACACCAAACTGCCTGCGGTAGCTAGATGTAAACAAAGAATGGCGAACCTTACGGGGATTATGCTCATTTACAATAATTTCTATCGCCAAAGGTGCTTACACCATGCTTATTTGAGGGAAACGGAGGAGAAAAAACGGTGCATAAGGCAAGAGAAGCTGTTATACCTTTTATTTGACGTTATTTGCATATTTGGAAATGTATTTGGTATTCATTTATTCTTGCACTCCATGGCCTGAAAACTAGCTAACACTAGAAGAGCTGCTGATAATGCATAACATTTGCGGATAAATAACATTAGAGCAATACCTTATATTTGTTTTTTAATGTACGACTTTCATAAACACCGCGTCCATAGGGGCTGCCATTGTTGCTTCGCGGGCTATGTGACATCAGATCTCGTAACTGGGAGTACATCGATCTAGTACGAGTTCACGGGTGGGAAGTCACGGGTTTGACTGCTGTTCCAGTGCACTTTCACGGGTAGAAGGTTGGAAAAACACGGGTTACGGGTTGCCTGGAACGCGGCATTACTACATGTCAGTCAGCGGGCATCGCACGTCAAGATCGTAGAGAGCTTTATTCAGTCCATTCAAACTCAGATTTTGGCTGCCTCTGAAATGGGTTAAACCATAGATATTAGGCTACCTAAGACTACTGGACGTCTGCATTTCATCTGACAGTGCGCACAAAATGTTTTTTATTTAACACTATAAAGTTAGATAACCATATAGCCTAACTATTACGCACATTTCGGAGCATCAGTGCCACAGAATGAGTAAAGCATACACTATCTCTAGACGTTTTAAATGTTTTTAAATCTGAAAACTGCAAAAAGGAACAAAATTGTCAGACATCCATTTAGCGCATGTTCACAGAGGAAAACAATTGAAAAACAGCGCTTGTTGCTCTTTCAATATACTGTCTGTTTATTTTACTGACTGAGAAATCACTTCAGATGATTCAGCGAGAGAGCAGTCCAAACTCATTCAAGTGGATTCAGGCCTTTTGCAAACTCGTTTGACCCATTCATAATTTAGAAAATAATTTTAGCGTCAAAATGTGCGCACTGCGCAGTTCAGTTACAGTTTAACTTCTTGAACCTAATGCTGTTAAACTCAATGTAAGATTTTTTTTCCTTAAATATCCACATAAACAACAAATTGTTCGTCACTATAGCAACAGTAGACCCCAGTTAATATACCCCTGGGCCTCGCACCCCCCTTGCGACGGGCCTTGCTGTAACTATAATTAATGAAAAATAATATTATATATATATATATATATATATATATACCGATCAGGCAGGTGAAGGTATGGTATGACAGGTGAAGTGAATTACACTGATTATCTCCTCATCACAGCACCTGTTAGTGGGTGGGATATATTAGGCAGCAAGTGAACATTTTGGGCTCAAAGTTGATGTGTTAGAAGCAGGAAAAAAGCGTAAGGATTTGAGAAAGTTTGACAAGGGCCAAATTGTGATGGCTAGACGACTAGGTCAGAGCATCTCCAAAACGGCAGCTCTTGGGGGGTGTTCCCGGTCTGCAGTGGTCAGTATCTGTCAAAAGTGATCCAAGGAAGGAACAGTCATGTTGGCGCTTCTTCTCATCAGTTCAGCCCACTCATTTTCTATAGGGTTTAGGTCAGGGACTGGGATAGCCATTACAGATGCTTGTTTTTTTGCTCAGTGACCCATTTTTGTTTTGATTTTGATGTTTGTTTTTGGATCACTGTCCTGTTGGAAGATCCAAACATGGCCCTTTATAAGATTTCTAGCACAAGCTGTCATCTGTTTGAAAATTAACTGACATTACTGGAACTTCAAACGAGACGGGTTATATGGTCAGATGAAACAAGATTTTGCATTGAAGAAACAAGAAACATGGTAACAAGAAACATTTTTTTGTTGAAGCAAACACTTAAGATGGGTTTGGTGCACACAGGGATAAAAAAGTGAAATACTCTGCTGTATCTTTAATGCTGTGGGCCTAATTTTCTGCCAGAGGTTCTGGACATCTTGTTCAGAGACATGGGATCATGGATTCGATAAAATACCAACAGATAAAAAATCTAAACCTGACAGCCTGTGCTAGAAATCTTCTAATGGGCCATGTTTGGATCTTCCAAACATGTCTTAAAGCACAAGCATCCAATATGTCCAGCCCCAAATTTCAGTGCAAAATGTCAAATGTTTCTTTGAAGGTACTGTGTTGGACAATCTTCTAGCCCATTTTCTAGAGTTGAACTTGGGGCAATAGTTAAGACAGCTCAACAATGAACATGGTCTCCTAGTAGAACGGCTTCAGCAATCTTTATTTTGTCATGGTTTTGTACATTCTTTCGAATAAAATCTACCTCTCTGTTTTCCCCGTTAGTAACAGCAGGGGCCGTTTCTCAGCCTATTAATACACAGCTATGCTGATAAAAAGACCTGTGGCGAATCCACCCAAGGCAGCGCTATTTCTGTCATGATTATTCACTGTCAGTTCTGTCATGTTCCCACTCGGGATGCATGTTGCTCACAGTATATTCTACAGTATAAGACTGTTGTCAAGTTTTAAGTCCCGGACAGTCGGCATAGGGGAGTTTCTTCTATTATTTTTGTAAAGTGGCATTTGTACTACCTCCTACTGCTGATGTGTGGACATCCAATGAGTTTTAACTTTTATAAAAGAGATCATGCTCTTTTTGTTTGACTCTTAAAACTGACATTTGAAAAACTTTCTTTTTCTCCTATTTCTTTTCCAGACGATCAGGATTGTTTTAGTGGCAGTGCTCTTGTTTCTGACTTCAATTCAAAACAGAAACTGTGTTGTGTCCTTACTACCGAGAAAGTTATCAGAAAGATTTCAGAAACAGAACTTAATTCTGTTGAGCGTGTAATACTGCATGTCATTTTAAATATGCAAATTCAATGTTATTTTCTAAATGTTTTTTTCAACAGAATGTCAGCATGCCCCATTCAGCAGCATTTTAATTATTTACTACTACTACTACTACTACTAGCATACTACTACTAGTAATAGTAGTAGAAGTAATAGTAGTAAATAAAATAAAAACAGATGTAGCAGTATGTAGTAGTAAAAATAATGATACAATAAGATAGAAAGACAGTAGATAATAATTTTGTAATATTTAATATTATTATTATTACATCTGCTGTATTTTTATCTTATTTTACTACTACTGTAGTACTGTAGTAGTAGGAGTATAGTGTTAGTATTGAAGTGTAATGCTGCTAAAAAGAATTGTGCTATATTGTTCAATCTTAGGAGCAGTCAATATTTATGGTAGCACAGACCTAGACATTTTGGTCCTGAAGTGGAAGAATATAATTTCTTGAAGGTTCAGCTGTGACCTTTTCAAATGAAGTGAGCGAAAAAAGGCTGAAATTTGTATGTGCAAATGGCACGAGATTGTTCAGGGATTTCCTGTTTGTCTTGATTGAAGGTGAGGGTGCTTGTGAACATTTTAGGGACGTTTGCTTGTTATTTCCATAGATATTATTATAATAGATTTGAAGTGCTTTGCAGAGTAGCACCACCCCAAAGTATGAACTGGAGATAAGATATTTATATATTTCTACAGAATGTAATCAAGTGCTCTGTGTAAAATCATATACAGTGCCTTTCTCTATTAAATTGGGCAGAGCCCTTATTCTTTTTGTTTACAAGCCTCATGGGCGTCGGAAGCAAAAAAAATGTGGGTGGGTCCTCAGAATTTTTTTACTGGAGTAGATACCAATAAGTACAAATATACTACTTTGCTTGCTAAACGTATAGTTCGGAAAGACAAAATTCCGAAAATCACCATAACATTGAGAGTGGCAGTAGTGTAGGGGTAAGACGCACGGCATCTAGTTTTGACACAAATCGACCCGCGGTTCGAGTCCGCCTTTCGCCGAGCTCAATCTTCTCCCTTTTCCCATCATAAATCAGATCGGAAAGGCATTTATTTTCAATAAAAATGACGAAAATATTAGAAAAGTGGAAATAAAGCGTCTAACATGAGTTTAATAATAAGTGTTTATCGATTAGGGGTAGGTAAACAGACATGTGCTGAATGTTAGAGACGATTAAAGTGAGTGGGTCCAATATCATTGATCGTAAAATGTGGGTGGGTCTTGTCCCACCCACATACAATGGTTCCGACGCCCATGACAAGCCTTTAATGGAAGAGGCTAACTGACTCCACATGATGCCATTACAGTTACTAAATGGCTACCGTTAAGTCTGTTTATGCAAACCGAAACAAAAGTGAAAATTAGCCCTTTATCATTGTGGTTGCCTTTGGAGGAAACTGAATTCAGTGTGTTACTCACAAGCAGAGTTTAGCAGGATTTGTTTTATTCATCAGGGCGTTCATGTGCGTGAAACCCCCCACCTGTCTTACCTGGAGGTTATTGAGCCTGAAGCATTCTGAAGTGTAACTCTGCATAATTAAGTCAATATCCACCAGCTTCCCTCCTGAGCAGCACAGCTCCCTGTCCTTACAGCCTGAGTGAGAGAGACCGGTGCTCACTAACCCTAAAGCAAAGCTTTCTATCTTCTCATAAGTCCACTCAAAAAAATCCAAATGTTCTTTTTCTCCTATTTCTTCCACAGGATCAGGATTGGTTTAATGGCTAGTGTTGATGTTGCAGATCTCATGAACAGAGTTTGACATATCTTATAAACAGCATCTATGGCCTCATTCCTTTGACCTTATTAAAGTCCCCTTGTAGTCAATACTTTTATTTATTTTTGATTACCAAAATGACATATTTAAATGTTTTTTGCCTTGAAAAAAAATTCTTCATGCCTTAAAATAGCTTGAATGTAACTCTACACCTCGCCTCACACCTCATTTAGTATACACGGTTCTATGAATATGCAAATTAGCTTGCACCAGCTCAGAGACCCACTCATTGACGTGATTGGTTACTGGGTAGTTTGTGATGTCAGAAACTCCAGCGATTTCAAATTGTCTCACTGCAGTTTTAATGAGGAAATACTCAATAATGGTGTTTACTCATGAATTTGCACATGGTTTGTCTTAAAGCATATTAACAACACCACATAGACATAAAAACAACAATAAAAACTTTAAATAGTATATTAACAGAAATGGCGATGGTCGCCATTGATGGATATAATAAACAGAGAAACAGAACTTAGATCTTACCTCTGTTTATTGTGTATTGCACATGGGATTTTAAAATGGAATTGTTTGTTTTCCATTAGGATATACACTGTGCTGCATGTCCCCCCTCAGCAGCAATATATTTACATATTTATATATTCATTTCTTTATTATTCATATTCATATTTACAATAATTCATTTATAATTACATTTTGAAAATATATAAAAATAGATAAATGTATTTTAAATAGTAATAATATTTTACAATATTAATGTTTAATTGTATTTTTTATCAAATAACCGCAGCCGTGGCAAGCATTGTTTATGTATTTATTTATTGTATTTCTATATAAACCATAAGTGTAAGGCTGCTGCTGAAATGGATTGTACTATACTCTACTTTTCACCAGTAGTGTATCCCCAGATTCCTTATTAAAATAAAGAATTAAGAAATTGTTGATTTGTTTCTGTAATTGATAGATTGACCAATGCTGCGCTGTAAAATGCAACGGCTGTTTTCAAACGTATTGGTTTGGTTAAAATGTTGTGTAGCCTGTGCTGCCTTTATCTTTGCGCGTAAGAATTCATTAACATTTGGTGACTAGCAGATGCATAAAGTTAAATATTACGCTTTTTCAAGAAATCACGGAAAGATGAGCGAGAAAGAGAAAAGTGCCATCTGCGTCTTGAGCCTACTTTTCATGAGGAGACGGCAAGTGAAGCAGCACCTGAGGCTTCCCATTTCCAGGATAAGCATATTTCGACTTCCACGACACACACACAGGTTTGTTTTGCTATCTAAGTGAGGACATAGCATAGGCGTAATGGTTTTTATACTGTACAAACTGTACATTCTATCCCCCTACACTACCCCTAAACCCACCCATCACAGGAAACATTCTGCATTTTCACATTTTTAATAAAACATTGTTTAGTATGTTTTTAAAGCTATTTTAAACATGAGGACATATGAAATGTCGGTAACACTTTACAATATGGGTGCACTAATATTCATTAATTCATGCACAGATAATCATGAGTTAATATGTGAACTATTAACTCATGATTAATAGTTGACGAACTAAACCATTTAATGATGATTACTGCATCAGCAACTAATGAACATATATGATTAATTCTTCATGAGTCACATATTAACTCATGATTATCTGTGCATTAGTTAAGCATGAATTAATGCATATTAGTGCACCCGTATTGTAAAGTTTTACCGAAATGTCCTCATATTTCATGTTTACGTCGTAATACCAGTGTCATTATACAAATTTGTGTCCTCATAAATCACACAAACAAACACGCACGCACGCACGCACACACACACACACACACACACACACACACACACACCTCGATCAGGCATAACATTGCGCGAGTGACACGAAAAACAAGTTATCCCGCGTGTAAACATGAGTGAGCTTTTGGCCATAAGAATCCCGTTTTGGCCTCTGCTGTTGCTTTATTAATGAGATACACATCAAAACAAACAGAAATACATCTGAAAGAACACAAAGAAAAAACTAAAGCAACACCTGTTGCTCTTACTTAGAAAAGGAGATTATTTAATTATAGAGACTTTGTTATAGGAGCCAAATTAAGCTGAAACGGTGAATCCCAAAGGAACCGTTTTGGATACGGGAGTGTGTCTCCAATGTGAACAGACCGTTTTGTGGAAATCAACATTTTCATATTTAATTGGATAATTGCTTAGCATATGAGCACTGTGGACAGCTATATGGTCCTTGTCTTTATTTGTATCACAGATGCATGTGGTGCCTTTTTAGATTTGAATGTAATAATGAATGAAAGCTGAGCGGTCTATCTTTAATTTAAAGTTTATAAACTGCTTTTCTGAAATTATAGATTTGATTCCTGTGGGAATAGCAAATCAAGCCATGTTCATTAGATCCCACAGTGAGGCTTGATGTCTATGTTATACAGCACTGCTCATGTATTACAGGAACTCTAAGTAATTGAATGCAGATTCGGATGAAAGCGCTCATTAAAATCATTGCAGTGTTAGAAGTTGCAATGCAGACTGGTCCATTTGCAAAAACAATAAATGTAATTATCCCAACATTGTTCCTTCAAAATAACTGCAAGATCCATTGAGTCTTGGTCATTTACAATATAGAGATTTTTATGTGCAGTACCTATTGTTTTTATTTTATTTTGTAAAATAAAAACATGGAAAGAGCTCACATTTCTTTTCTCACTGAAATAAAAGAATCTGTATCTTTTTTTCCTCTCTCCCACCTGCAAATTGATCCCTGCTTCGGAGAAGATGCATAATTAGTTTTTATCATAATCTTGTTTTTTGGCAAGTGTTGGCCTGGCAGAAACAATAAGGGTTGATTGCGAGGGTGTTTTGCTTTCTGTTTACAGTCTTTGTCATGGGGTTACATGCTGCTTTTTTTGTTTTATGAAGAATAAATGCTGCTTATCCCCTCTAAGTAAACCGCACTTGCTGCTTTGTTTGAAGGCCACACATCGAGACTTCCACACTGGCAAAATCCAGTAGTTGTAGTGTAATCTGTTCTGCACGCAGCTTGAATACTGATATCTACCCAGGTTCAGGAAGTGTTAAAGGGCAAGTCCCGAGGGAATGTCCAGCACACAGAATTTCCTTTTGTGCAGAAAGGACACTGGGTAGTACAGATAAACAAAGACAATTATTTATAAACTTCCCTTAAGGCTCAAACACACTCTATTGGGAATCTCAGTGTAGCTAGAGTTTCAAAGCTAACTATTAAAATGATGTACTTTACTACCAATATATCTCCATATCATAAGACTTGATTTGTTTGCTGATGGGATAAAATAAATAATTCTTATACTAAAGTGATTTTGTATTTGGGATCGTATGACAACAATGTAAAAAATACATTTGAATCCTAATAATAAAGTAATAATGGGTGGTTGCTAGGATATTCTGGGTGGTTGTTGAGGGGTCACTATGCTAAAGTGTTCTGGATGGTTGCTAAGGTGTTTTCTGTAGTTGCAAAGCGGTTCTATGTTGTTGCTTTTATCACTGCAGGAGGAGAAATAATCTAATTGCATGCACTCATTTGTTTTTGTTGTTGCCAGGGTGTTGCTATGGAGTTGCTAGGGTGTTTAGACTGGTTGCGAGCAGGTTGTTAGGTAGTTGCTTGGGTTTTCTGGGTGGTTGTTAAGTGGCCATCATGCCAAAGTGTTCTAGATGGTTGATAGGATGTTGCTAAGGTGTCTTGGGTGGTTGCTAGTGTTGTAATCAAGACCACCTAAACCGAGACCAAGTCAAGACCAAGACCAGCGTGTGCCAAGACCAAGACTTTGTGGGGTTGAGACCAAGACAGGGTGAGACTAAGTCAAGACCAAGACCAGACCAGCACTCCTTAAATTCATCTAAAATATCCATCTCTACTGTCTGAGAAATGTCTTATATTTAATGAATAAATACAATTAGAATAGTAAGACACTATAGCGCTGTTACCTATCAAATCTCTAACAATAAAATTAATGGCACAGAAGTTGCATCTGAATTGGTACAATTACACCTGCATAAATAATGTTCAGATTCACTTAACATTAAAACATTAACATTATTTGAACAGTCACGGAATCCTTTATTCAACCGATTTGTTCAAAGCAGCTGATTCATGTAATAACGAAACGTTGCCGAATTAGCAAAGACACGGTTGAAAATGTCATTTAGTATTATTTTTTTGTTTATTGAACGCTTGTATAAATCAATATAATCTGCAATCACGCTTATATTCATGAAAACAGCTCTCTTGCTCCTGCGATATTGCTTAATTATATTCTATGTAATAAAAAAAACGAAATCTCAGAATTTTGTGGGCATTTATATTAATTTTGGGCATTTTTGAGACAATAGCCGCGTTTCCACCACAGGAACTTTCCCCAGGAACTAAGAAGTTTGGGGTGGTAACCAGGGTCTAAATAAAGTTCCGGGTAAATATTTCCCCCTCCAAACGGCCCTGCTCACAAGGTAGTACTTTTTCAAAGTTCAGGAACTTTCGGGGGTGGGACTTGGGCGCAGAACATGCTGATTGGTTGAGCTCATGCAGCATTTTAATTCAACCAGCATTTTTAAAAATCTTTTGCAAGGTTCGTTCTGCGTTCAGTTAATATCAGTCTTGCTCTTTCTGTCTGATGGCGAGCGTTCGTCTCAATAATGTCAATAATAGCTGATAATAACATATTTTGTCTTATTTTAAATCTAGCTTTACGAGCTTTCAGAATACGCTTTAGTATCAGTGCTCGTCTCTTTTCCGTCGTTTTGTTAATTACATCTTTAGTAAACCAATTCAACTTAAGACCATTGGTCCAAGACCGGCCTTGAGTACTACAACACTAGTGGTTGCTCTTGTTTTCGCTGCTTTATCATAAGCCAGACAAGAAATAATTCAATTTCATGTATTTGTTTCATTGTTGTGGTCGCTAGAGTGTTCTGAGTGGTTGCTAGCAGGTTTTTGGTTGCTAGGGCATTGCTATACAGTTGCTAACGTGTCTGAGTGGTTGCTTTTTTTACTGCTTTATTGTATGGTCGAACACGTAATTAAATGAAATTCCATTTGAACATCAAGGTATAAATAGTTACAGCTAGTTATCAGAGTACTTCGGAGATACAGTCCAATAAATATGAAGATTAATGATCAGCCATGAGTCACATTTTAATCATATTTTAATGTAGTTTAGCATTTTTAGTGAATCTATATGAGATTTCAGCTACATTATTAACTGCATTTACTAGTAAAGATTTAGAAACAAACTTTCACATCCAAACAGAATGAGTCACGGATGTGACCAGGCGTCCTTAGCACATCTATACTGTTGCGATACACAGTGTTCTTTGATAATTGTGGTGCATGTTTTTCCGTTTTATTATTAGAGACCATAATTACAGTTATACACCTGGATGTTCCTCCTTGAGTGATCATTAGCACATGCCATAAGCACTAGAGTGGCACATGGTATATATGTAATTATATCTAACACTCTTAAAATAACACTGTCTGTGTTCTGTTAGGTGCTCAATGTCCTCTGATGATCCTAATGAGATGTTAGCACTGCTTAACAACAGACGACTGGACCAGAGAACCCATACCTGACAGTAGGAATTCAATGTGGTGTAAGGTCAGTGGTGCAGCAGGCTTCAGACCTGTAGATGTTCCATATGAAGTAAGGAATCCAGCAGGTTTGTGTCTGTGTGAAACAGCATCTCGTATTCTAAACAAGATTTTGCAAGACTATCACAGCTCACTGTATTGCATCTGTGATTTTTGATGTTAATTGTCACTCCCACCGTCTGAATTACTGATGCACATCCTACCCAGATGGCCAGCTCTCAGTTCTGTGTTGGATTATAAGCATTGGCATGGATGCGGTGTAGCCATGGAGCATTGCACAGAAAGGTTGTGTAGTGTTTTTGGATAGTGGCTAATGGAATGCATTAGCTTTACCACTTAACACACTTAAGCCACTTAAAAATGTTATTTATGTTATTACACAACTCTCTGCTTGATTCTGATTGGTCGGTCATGAGATTCTGAGGTAAATTGTTCCTTGATAACTATCGTCGTCTATAGCAATGTTGAATAATGATGCTCATCCAAGTATTTGAGGTCGGCACAACTTCCATGCCTCTCATATCACACTGTGGATGGACGTGCTCTCTCATGTTTCATTCAAACGCAGCTGGTGTCATCTTGTGCCTCAGTCATCGACTATGTACAGTGAAATTAAACCAGAGAACTTCTGTATTCTCACTGTTGCACCAGGCTCCTATGTCACGCCTACACAGCGATCTCACGTTCACAATCAGCACACGTTCACAATCAGCACCAGCAATCAGCGCTGGCATAAAAGCGCACACAGTCATTGACAGTGTTCAAAATCGCCCCCTATACCCTTAAAAAGGGCACTATTTGAGGGGATAGCCATTTGTAGTGGCGTAGTAAACGTTATCAAGTGCACTCATTCAATCCCATAATGCACCACAATAACGAGTGTACAACAGATTTACACTCAACGGCTAGAGAATACCCATAATGCATTGTGAGGGTCATGCTGAATGAATTCCCGTGTCTCACTACACTCTAAAAAAAAAGGTTCTATATGGCACCAAAAATGGTTCTTGGCTCGTAATCATAGGGGAACATTTTTAAGTGCTATATAGCACCAATTTTGGTGCTTCAGTGGTTCTTCAGCGGTTCTTCAGAGGTTCTTCACCGGTTCTTTGACTAAGGTGCTATATAGCACCGCTACCATATACAGAACATGTTGAGATATGGTGCTATATAGCACCAAAAGTGGTTCCTCTATGATTACAACGAAGAACCATTTTTGGTACCATATAGAACCTTTTTTTTTAGAGTGTAGATGATGGCGTGGGCATCAGATTCATCCATCCATTCATTTTCCAAACAACTGGTCCAATGTGTGTACAGTGTAATATCATACAGGTATAGTTCATTTTTAATTGATTATTCAATTGTTTAATTAAGGTTTATACATGCTAGTTCCCTTTCAGTCGGTCACGTTCGACGTACGTCGGAACTGACCGACGAATTGGGATCTGAATGCAGAGACCAATCTACTTCGAGTGTTTAGAAACGAGCCAATGAAGATTGGCATGCGATTCACGCATTCCACGCACCGCCCCGCAGCGCGGGTATAAATAAGGAAGTGGAATGCCTGATCATTGCTTTTTACTTCGGAGCTGAACAGTGAATGTCTATTGCTTCCTGTTTCTACGAAGAGTGTCTTGAGAGGACTGCTTCTACCAGTGCGGGTGTGACGGCGTGTCAGCGAGTGACTGCTTCAGACGGACATCAAAGAGTTGGTTCGCTGGGCGTTTCCGTTTTGAGTGCACACACAGGCTTGCACTATTGTACTGTGTGGTGCCGCGGTCATCTCCCTGAGTGCATCAGCACATAAAAGAGCAGATTTTCCTTCTAAAAGAGCAACACGGTTTGACCCTGCGTCTTTTTCAAGATGTCATTCAAACCGTGTGTTTCTGGATGCGGTTGTTTCCTGTCCTCATTTGACGACCACAATCTCTCTCACATATAAACATGTGAGATTGCGTTCGTGGGTGATCCATGCTCTCTCAGGAGAGCATGGTCACGTCGACGCGTTGTTCGTCTTAAGCCTTTCTCGTAAGGGCTTGAGCGTTCAGCGCGCCGTGTGCCGTCGGCCGCCGGCTGACAGTGGGGGTTGCCACGGCAACTCAGCGCATCACTCGGCGCTAGATCTAGTTTCTTTTCTTGCAAAAGCCAGAGAAGGACTACTTCGGCTAATAAGCCTTGGTGGCCTGAGGATTACAGTGGTGCTTCCCCACTGGGTACATCTCCGTGGGCCCCCACTCCTCTATCGCATCACAGGCATGCTGAGACTGTGTTTGTGGGTGGTTCATGTTCTCTCATGAGGACATGACCACGTCGGTGCGGTGTTCGTCTTGCCTTTTCATAGGGCTTGAGCGTTCAGCGCACAGTGTGCCGTCGAGTTTGACGGCCACGTTCACTGTCTCACATGCCCACTGGCAGCCTACAGATGGGATTGCTGGTCCCTTTAACAAGGGGACCTAGGATTTCATTTGGGGCTCTGGCAGAGGACAGATGTCAATTGCTGCATCGGAGAGAGGGCTGTTATGCGCTGGAAATGATGAGGCTGAGTTCCCACTATAATAGTGTGTGTGCTCTTGCTGAATCAGATTCAGAGTTGACAGCCATGCTTTCCCGGGTGGCTGAGGCGTAGTGCAACGCGTAAAATCGCCTTGCCTACCCCTGAGCCTTTTTCCCCTGATGGGCATTGGAAAAATTAGCAGTTGGAACTGTTTGGTGTCAAAATATGGAACACCAAAAGGGCCAAAACCTGTATACATTTTTCCCTCTCTCACTACCCTCTGTCCTGCATGCACGAGGGTAGTCCCGACCCAGGGGTTATGCAGGAACTGGGTCAGGCGATGTCCACACTAGTGGTCCAGGAACCTGGGGTTAAACCTGGCAGATATGCGTGAGTCTGACTAAGTTCGGTTCCTCAACGCCCCTGTCTGTCAGGCTGGCCCCTTCGGCGACGCCATCGAGAACTCTGCCCAGCAGTTCTCGATGGCCCAGAAGCAGACAGAGGCGGGTAAAAAAAAAAAAAAAAAGCCATCCTAATTCGAAAGGGCGCCTCTACCTGCTTGTCGCCGAGGGCACCCCCCCTGCGTCCGCCTCCGCCCCTGCGAAATCCAGGCAGCGGGGTGCCGGACGTGAGGGAGGCGCCCAACCCGCTCAGGGCTTTGCTAGTCTACAAGCAAGCGTAAGGGCAAGCGGCCCTGAGACGGGCAGCCCAGGGAGAATAGGAGCTGCTCTGAGGGAGTGGGTGTCCGCACCCCTCCCTCACCCCCCGGAGGAGGACCGGGGGGCCCCGACTGGTGTCATACTCTGCCGCTGGCTCTCTGGAGTCCAGCGGTACCCACATTTCAGAGCAGTTTCCCCTCTCCCTGGGCCCCAAGAGGGCCAGGTTGGCAGTGTGCGACGCCTCCGGTCCTTCTCACTCCTTTCCTCCCCTCCCCCCGCCACGGGGCAGCAGTGTGGGCACCGAGAATGCCCCCGGGCCTTCTCACCCACACTCTGTCCCAACCTGGAATACTCAGACAACACTCAGGGCCGCCTCCGGGCCTCCCGAGTTGGGTCTGTCTATTCCGCCTCGCTGCCCCACCCCGGGTACATCTGTGGTGCCGTTGGTCCCGCTTGTGCGGTCTCTGGGGGCTTGGCTACAGCTCCCCAGACCGTCTCGCTGGCTCATCCGTACCATCAGACTCGGCTACGCGATTCAGTTCGCTCACTGGCCTCCCAAGTACAGAGCATCCTCTTCGCCTCCGTGTGAAGCAGCGATGCTCAGGTCTTGCGGTCAGAGATCGATGTCCTACTGGCGAAGGACGCGGTCGAGCCGGTTCCTCCAGCCGATATGAAGATGGGGCTCTACAGCCCCTACTTCATTGTACCCAAGAAAGGTGGTGGGTTCAGCCAATCTTGGACCTGTGTATCCTGAATCGGGCCCTGCACAAGCTCCCGTTCCGGACGCTAACGCAGAAACGCATTTTCAAATGCATCCGTCCCAAGATTGGTTCGCAGCAATCGACCTGAAGGATGTGTACTTTCATGTCTCTTCCTTCCTCGACACAGACCGTTCCTACGATTTGTGTTCGTGGGGAAGGCATATCAGTACTAGTCCTGCCCTTAGGGCTGTCCCTGTCGCCTCGCGTCTTCACGGAAGTCGCAGAGGCAGCCATTGTTCCGCTCAGAGAACACGGCGTTCGCTTCCTCAACTTTCTCGACGACTGGCTCATTCTCGCCAGTCTCGGGAGCAGTTGTGCGAACACAGGGACATGGTGCTCAGTCACCTCAGCCTGTTGGGCCTTCGGGTCAACCGAGAGAAGAGCAGCTTCAACACTGTTCCGACGTACGTCGAACGTGACCGACTGAAAGGGAACGTCTCGGTTACGGATGTAACCCTCGTTCCCTGAAGGAGGGAACGGAAACGTACGTCCCGTCGCCAGGTGCTGTGCTTCCGCTGAGAGGCCGAGTCACGAGTTCGGCTCCTCAGCAGAAAAAGCAATGATCAGGCATTCCACTTCCTTATTTATACCCGCGCTGCGGGGTGGTGCGTGGAATGCGTGAATCGCATGCCAATCTTCATTGGCTCGTTTCTAAACACTCGAAGTAGATTGGTCTCTGAAATCAGATCCCAATTCGTCGGTCAGTTCCGATGTACGTCTCCGTTCCCTCCTTCAGGGAACGAGGGTTACATCCGTAACCGAGACGTTTCCATGACAGAGCTCAAAATAAACTATGCAAAGGCGGCAGCCTTTCTGGCAGACTCAGGGTTCGAATTCATTCACTCGTTTTTATTCACATGCCAAATTAATTCCCATACCTTGCACATGCGCCTTGGCACCTGCAGCATAATCATTCGTCCAGCCATTTTCCACACCGCTGGACCAATGTTGTTACAGCGTAACAGAAAACAGGTATTAACAAAAAATTTTATTGATTATTAAATAGTTTAATTAAGGTTTATACATAATTTCCATGATAGAATACAAGATAAATAGTTTCATTACTGGAGTTGTTAGGTAGTAATCAATATTGATTTGAGAATATCTCATCTGTTTTTAGAAGTAGCAGCGCTCACTCGTTTTCATTCACTCTTTCAAATGGACTATATTAGTGGATTAATGTAGGGGATAGTGATTGAGGGTAAAGGGGGCGATTTTGTCTGGTCACCAGTGTTGGGGGTAACACATTACAAGTAACTTGAGTTACGTAATCAGATTACTTTTTCCAAGTAACTAGTAAAGTAACGCATTGCTTTTCAAATTTACAACAAAATATATGAGTTACTTTTCACATTTATTTGACTGACAGCTCTCCTGTCCCCATGTTGAGAAAAATCGAGAGTGAGTGCAGAGGCGTGTGTAAACATGATGGTTATTGTTGTTCTAGACTAAATGTGAGCATTTATTTATCTCACTTGCACAATAAAGATTCTGTACTCCTCAAAATGAATAAAATCAGTCAAATGCAAAATCAGAATACTATGCAAACCTCCAATAATTACATTTTATTTTAAATGAAACAAATATAAAAGACTTTATTGACCAATGTCTTGCTGCTGATCTTTGATGATTCAGTTAAACCATCATAAATTACTTGATTTTTTATTTTTATTGGTAAAAAAAAATTCTCCTGCGTCCTATTCTTCCATTATCCAGAATGGCAGCACAGCAGAGCTACACCCTCTACTGTTCATGCGTGAATTAGCATTTTTACCTCAGCCTGAGGCTTATTATTTAAATTTTGGTATAAAGAGATCTTTACATTTGCACAAAAATAGAACTGTGTTATAAAAAACAAAAAAACAAGCCCAGCCCAGGTGAGAAAAAGTAACGCAAAAGTAATGTAACACATTCTTTTCTTAAAAAGTAACTTTTTAAGGGAGTAACGCAATTTTGTAATGCATTACTTTTTAAAGTAACTTTCCCCAACACTGCTGGTCACATTAATGGACTATGGACTACCCACTCTTCTCACCTTGTGAAGCCCTTTATGATTCTCCGTGTTGACTCCTAAGATCTTCACGTGAATATCTTCCCACACTCTCCTTGTGATCTCCTGGTAATCTCATTGCAACATCCATTATCTATCATTCCTACCTGATATACTCACGTGCTACCGGCAATGAAGTGTGTGCTAAGTCTTCCCAATCTAAATCTCCAACCTGGTAAAGATAACAAGAGACTCTGTTCATATGACTCACCTGTTTTTCTCCATTTTTGCAATTTGTAAAATAATCTCTGCTGTGGTTTACTTATCACTGCCTTTGAGTCTGGTGTTCCCTAATATAAATATTAACAATAGGCCTACTGTAATATTGTTGAATTGTTTTATGTCCGTCATTGTTTATGAGGTGAAAAGCTGTGTAATAGTGATACGAATGTACATTATCCCTTAAATGTCCGTCTTCTTTGAACTTGTTAATTCGTCTAGGCTCAAAGCTGCTTGCTAGAAACTGTTTTTCTTTGTGATAGCTTTGCATTTAATGAGCTAATAAAATATTTAAACTTAAAGGTAGGGTAGGCAATTTCCGAGAGGCGATAGCAAGCTAGCTTTGAAAGCATAAGATCCCACCCTCCCTATCGAGCGTTGTTAAATTACCTCATGTCCCAAAGCACATAACATTGCAATAATAATGAACATATACAACTTACAAAGCCATTGTATCACCTGACTGCAGCAGATTCATTTTGACATTGATAGTGTTGACATAGAAACGCAAAAATCCAAGCTCTGGGAACATCACGGTTGCCATCTTTTAATTACGGTTATGACATGGCGTGATTACAGCTTAAGCTCCTTGTTTTGGTTCAGGAGGAACTGTAAAAGGCGGCTGCTGTTTGTTTATGGCGTTCTGTGACTGTCTGTCCACAACTACATAGCTTCAAACACATTGATGATGTGTGATGTCTGCGCAAGCAGGGTGCGTGGAGGTATGGAAATACATATGTTGACAGGGATGCAATGATTGGACAAACATTTTTTGGTCCTGAGAATTTGGTCCCTTTAGTTACTGTTGCTATGTCCGACAAGCCATGACGCTCTCACACCACACATGTTCTCACGTAGAGAAAATACATTGCGGAGCAAAGAGGACACTGACAACACGCCGACAGACAGGACAAATAGGATACTTTTTATATGTAACAAAGCCTCAACTTTGAAATTGTAATTTTTTAAAAGAAATTTAAACAATAAATAGCGTTTTGTGTCTCTTTAATGTGTCGTGATCGCTGTAGCGCCTCAGTTAAAGCTGCTCGTGAACCGATCGTCTCTTCCTTCATTGATAATCATGAAATAAACATGAATGAACACTAAAAGAAATGTTGTTTCAACCATGGAAAGATGTCAGTACACCCAGTTTTTCCAAGTTCAAGTCCACAGACGTTAATCTACTAGGTAGATTCTACTAGGTAACTCTCCTGACTGCTTTGTTTGACAAAACGGCAGATTCGGCGATGTGATTGGTCAGATTGCCTGTCAATCAAACTTGCGGCGAAGGGTGAATTCCGCAGAAGATAAATGTAATTTTTTTATTTATATTAAGACCACTTCTATTATTGATTGCTATCAGGACGTGAGGAGAGTTTCAACCAGTATGACAAAAAGTGTTTATAAAAAAATTACATCAAGCCTGCCACACTCGTGTTGAAAACTGAAGCCAAAAAGTCTCGATCGCCCCCAGGTGGCTGGTCCCAGTATAGCTCATAACCCCCGCCCCTCCATGTATTCTAATGGATGCGAGACAAATTAAACAATTAGATTACACTTTTAAAAAAAATGTCTTCTGTCATTTTAGGCAGTTTTTATTATTTTTATGGTGATTTCATTTAAAGTGTAAAATAAGTTTGTTTTCTTGGTTATTTGACGCTATAAAAATGGAGAGTGTGACGCCATGATTGACAGCTGAGATTGACAGCTTCTCTGAGTAAAGTAGTCACTGAGGCACTAACTGACTTTTTTCAGGATTCTCGGGAGGAGATTGGAGCTTTAGCTTTAATTTCTACATTTCCATAACTGTTTATTTCACACCAACATAATGAATTGTTCCTCATCTGCGAGAGTGGGGGCGGGCTTTTGATATCGCGGTTCTACTTCCTGCTCTCTACTGCGCAGACTCCGGTCCCGAGGTCACTACTGCGCAGATTTGGGGCCTAGTCTGTGCAGTAGAGAGCTGGAAGTAGAGCCAGGAAGATGTCAGTGCCATGTTCGGACTTGGCGGCTTCACTTTTCTTCAGTTTAAGGTAGTGAAGACGTGTCGTTTTTACGGCCTTTTTTGCTATCTATCTGTATATATATATATATATATATATATATATATATATATATATATATATATATATATATATATATATATATATATATATATATATATATATATATATATATATATTGTTTTTATCACCCTTTTGGGGTTTATTTTGTAATAACAGCTGGCTAGATGCACATTATTGCTTACTAACAATGTATCAAAACTTGTCGCATTCATTTTAAATAAATATACTTTTTGACTAAATATATTAGCTTTATCACTTGAAACCTAGCTTTTTTATATTTATATCTAATAATTATTATTTTTTTTTTTTTGTAATTTGTCTGCCCAAAGCAGCCAACAGTAGTCTGTGAACCATGTAACTAAATAAAGAGAAGGCAATCAGTTTTTAAATATATTACACTAAATACATTTAAAAAAAATTAAATAGATAAGTGTGTGTGTATATATAGCCATTGACTTCAATAGTATTTTTCCCTTAAATATGAAAGTCATTGGCTACCGTCAACTGTCTGGTTATCAACATTCTTCAAAATATCTTATGTTGTGTTCAACAGTAGAAAGAAACTAATACAGGTTTGGAACAACATGATGGTGAGTAAAAGACAATTTTTTAATTTTTGGGTGAACTATCCCTTTAAAGAGTTTAAATTGTAATAATATACTGTGAAATATAAAGCTTTTGAATAAAAAATAGAGAATAGTGTTCAAATACTTTTTGGAGCCACTAAGTGCCCCCATGTCTACTCCATCTACAGCGCCTTTCCTTAATGCAACTATAATGACAGAGGACAGAGCTCAGGTGCACCTAAACAAGACAGGCGCCATATTGCTCTAAATTTGGCCTGACACCCCAGCCAGTTGGGAGGCCCACATCTGCACTCTCTCTTAAGAGTGTGTGCAAATGTTTCTGCAGTGGCTCATTTGCCATTATAAGGAAACAATGGTAATATATTCAATCTACCATGTGTTTACTTCCTCTTGACGTTAGTTGCAGAGTGTCATTTGTCTGTGTGCGATGCACAGGGAATTCAAGAAAGCAAGGAAAGCCTATTAAATACAGAAGGGATGATTAATGCATATGCTCGTTATTTTGCATGAGGTTTACATTAATTAACCTTCAATCTCACCATTGAATGTCAGTGTGAGTGTTACAGATGGGAGAGGTATGCTCTGAGTTGGCATAAACACACTCTTATTCAAGTTAGTATACGGACTGTTATGGGGAAACTATAAATATAGCGAGGGTTAAGTTAGCCTAAACTAACTCAACCTTAAGATACCAACTTCTAGAACAATTAGCAAAGCTGTGTTTAGACAAAGTACATACAAGCTAATGTCAAAAGTAGCTTGCTGCATTTGTGTACATATGAAATATTATACACAGAACCTGTCATTTGTGCGTATATATGTTTATTGCCAGCACACGGAAAATAATTTGATGTAGGATTGACATTGAAACAATTTTCACTCAGAAATTGCTTGCAAGTTTCATAAAAATGCTGTAATTACAAAGATATGGTAATTAAAAATGTAATTTTGAAACAGAAAGTCTGAAATAGTATTCTTTTGTTAAACGTATTCTATTTTATTTACATCATCTTTTCATCTTTATCTCCAAAATTATATAAAGTACTTTAAAATAGTGTAAAAGTAGCTTAAAAAGTGTAAAGAAACCTTTATTAGTACCTGTAGTAATATTACTATCATTGCTCTCTGTATTATGTCGATACCGTTTGAATGACAAAAAAAAGGTGATGAATTGTGAAATCAACTTTCCCTTGAGCTTTTGATATATGAAAGGTCATGGTAATATAAGAATATCCTGTAAGTTTCAGAGCTGAAAACTTCCATGTTAGTCAAAGAAAAGACTTTATAGACACCAGGCCCAGCATACGCTCAATCTCAGAATGTGCCAGGCTATGACGTGAGAGTGTAGTGAAGCACCGCCTCAACAGAAGAAGAACAACGCCTGATTCTGTAGCCCCGCCCACCGACTCGTGCCACTAACATAACACAGGCCTACATGGAGCTAAACCGCATCGAATTTCTAAACGTACCACATAAGCTTAATTCGGATTCCAATATTATGAATGCATGGATGAACTTTATTTTTAATGAATATCCAGCTCACGTGGGGAAGACATTGCACATCTGTTCTTTCATTTCACCGGATCCGTTTGTAAACAAGAGACTGGATTTGCAGACAGGATGAGATTACATGAATGTAAACATTTTTTTGATTTGTGATAGTATTGCATTGTTACAGATCGTTTGATATCTATTGATTATGTGTACGTGTCTAACTTAACATACCTTAGCAGGCTGTCACAGGCTGGAGAATCCTTTATTTGAGGTTCTTGATGTGCGTTGCTCACTCTCTTGACTTGATATTTGAAGGATAATACAATCGCGGAAGTTTTGATCATGCAGTCTGCAACGTACTTGGCGTGTGTGTGATGCACGGTTCGCGCTTATATTCACCGATTGGGCTGGCCAAGTAATACAAAAATAACATTCCAATCAATCGCGGGTGGATGAGAGATAAATCATTGTGTTTGTTTGATAAAGACGTTTTGCGAGCCCTGTGGGACGAATTATTCCGGTTGCCGTTTTCCCACATGCTTCAAAACAATCCCTCACGGTGTACTCGCGGGGAGCCGAAGCTCATTAAATATGCAAATCTTATCCAATCCTAGCCGTGGGCGTTTAGTCTTCAGTGTGGCACGCCCATAACATCCAATCATGCAGGAGAGAGCCTCAAAACCAGGGTAGAAAATAGTCTTATTACTTATTCATTATGATGTTTTGGAATTAAAAAACCACGCGGACGTCATAAGAAGACCTCAGACAACAGTATAAAAAAATTAAAAAGCCAGTTCATGACACCTTTAAGATTTTTTCTAACTTTTTGACAAACTCATTAAAAAGAACCTACTCAAAAGAGGATTAATTCATGAATCAGACAGCGCTAGTTAAATCTGAAGCACACCACTCACTTGCTTAACTTGCTGAAACATTGTCAGGGATAATGTTACATTGCAGCATATTTCAGTGCAAACCTGTTGGTTTATAAAATAGCTTTGCTACTGAAAAAAAGCTGCATCATTTAAAAATAGCATTGCAATCAACTCTCATCCAGTTCAATAGCTTCACTATTTGTAGCCATGCTAATGTTGAACACCAGGTGCGGAAAACCAATAACATGCTTAAAATACAGACTACTGTATATTAGACTGACGTACATTCAAACAGCTTCTCTTTCCAAGTCGTGGGCGACTTGTGAAACTGCAGTATACTTTATGATTCAGTTGCAGCTGTTATGAGACTTTATTTAACAAGGGTGCAAACTGTGTCCAATGGTCCAGATGGCGGTCTGAAGCTGTGTTGATCCCTTCCCTCAAAAGAGAGCAGGATGTTTAGTGCCAGCATGTTAGCACAGGGCTGATCATTATTCAGGAAGGAAAGACATTTGTTTATGAAGTTCTACCCTCTTTTCATCATTGCCATCATCTTAAATCAGTTGCCAACAGGTCAGAAACAGGTGAATGATAAACTGATTTTTTGCATAAATGCCAAACGAGAGAAACCGAAGACTAGAGTAATGGAAGGAGTGAGTCTATAGTATTCTACGGTGTATGATTTGACTATGAATACATTTCCAAGTCTTTATCATGCAGACCTGATATATCTGAAATTAGGTGTGCCTGAGCTACTTCCATTTTCATGAGAGGTTTCAAACAGAGGTCAATTTAATATGTCTGCGGCACGCTGAAATGGTCTCTCTGCCTGGGAAAATGCTGCACAAAAGCATTATGTAGCTTGTGTAAGTGTTGTAGGCCAGTAAGAGCTGTGCGAGTAAACCCCATCTCCCCTGAACTCAATAGCAACTGACGCTAGAGGCTGCGGTTTTTAGCCTCCTTGTTAGAGCGCCCACCTCCCACACCGGAGACCCCGGTTCGGATCCCGCTCGGAGCGGGTTGAGTAGGACTGATTACACTTGTCTCAAGCAGTATCAAGTGGAGATGTACAGTCGTAACCCACTTTCCACTCCAATGGCCCTGATGCCTTTTGTCTGGTCAGAGATGGCGAGCACGACTGTGCATGGAAGGTGTGAATTAGAGATACAGCTCACAAGAACCAAGAGGTTCATCTTGTGATCACAGTGGGGAGCGTCTTATTGAGTCCTGTTAAGTGCTGCAGCAACCAAAGGATTAAATTGCAAAGAACATGAAGCAAAAGACTGAGCAATTTCTTGAGTTTAAAAGGATAGTTCACCTAAAAGAGAAAATTATATTATTGTTTACTCACCCTTGTGTTGTTGCAAACCTGTATTTTCTTTTTGCAGTGATGACATCATTGGCGTTGATTCTCATGCGTCTCATGCCTGACAGTGGCATTTCCCTCCGGTTTTACAGACAAGGCTTAAAAGATTAGTTCACTTCAAAATGAAAATTTCCTGATATTTTACTCACCTCTATTTCATCCAAGATGTTCATGTCTTTCTTTCTTCAGTCGAAAAGAAAATACTTTTTTTGAGGAAAACATTCCATGATTTTTCTCCACACCATTGACTTCCATGGCAACCAAAATGTTGAAGGTCCAAATCAATGCAGTTTCAAAGGGCTTCAGAGGCTCTGCGCGATCCCAGACGAGGAATAGGGTCTTATCTAGCCAAACGATCTGTCATTTTTTTAATAAATATAAATATACTTTTTAACCTAAATTGCTCATCTTGCGCTGCTCTGCGGCGTGCCAAGGATTGCACAATCATGTCGTAAAGGTCATAAAAAGTATATTTATTTTTATTTTTTTAATTGACCGATCGTTTGGCTAGATAAGACCCTATTCCTCTTCTGGGATCGCGCAGAGCCTCTGAAGCCCTTCGAAGCGCTTTGAAACTGCATTGATTTGGACCGTCAACATTTTGGTTGCCATGGAAGTCTATGGTGTGGAGAAAAATCTTGAAATGTTTTCCTCAAAAAAATATATTTATTTTCAACTGAAGAAAGAAAGACATGAACATCTTGCACACCAGTAATGTTTAACGTTTATAAAAGCTACTTAAATGAACTATTTGAACTAAGGCTTAATCATGTCTTAATCTAAACCCTGTCTGTGAAACCAGATGTTTTAAAGGGATAGTTCACCCAAAAATGAAATTTAGCCCATAATTTACTCACCCTCAAGTCATCCGAGGTGTATATGACATTCTTCTTTCGGAGTTATATTAAAAATGTTCTGGCTAATCCACGCATTATAATAGCAGTAATAGTTGCTCTGTTTTTGAAGTCCATAAAAAAAATGTATTTCATTTTTTTCTATGGCTCTGCATCAGCCGTCCCCGCGCCATCACTTCCGGCGACTAAGGTCAAAATACATGCAAAATACTGGTGCGATCATAGATATATACATAGATTCCTCATTAGTGCCTGCGCGGATCGGTCGAATGAGGCATCTACGTATATATAACGTATATATATCTTTGCTCGTGCAAGTATTTTGACCTTATTCACCTGAAGTTATGGCGCTGGGAATACTAGATGACATTCGTCTGATAAGAGGTAAAAAAATAACATAAATACTGTTGGGTTTCTCGCAGGAACCGATTGTTTCGTGTCTTAAGACCAGTGTTGGGAATATTATAGACAAACGGCGTTACTAACGGAATTATTTTTTTGAGTAACGAGTAATCAAACGAATTACTGTTTCTTCCGCTACAACGCCGTTAACGTTACTGAGAAAAAAATGCGGCGTTACTATAATTGAGCTCACTGAAGCGGTTTTCATCCGAACAGTCTCTCTATCAGTCGGACCTGCAACGTGTGTGCGTGTGTGTGTGTGTGTGTGTGTGTGTGTGCGTGTGCGCGCGCGCGCCAGCCATGAGTGTTGGGGGGTGGGTTGGTTGGTACACATAACTGATGATGATTGGTGGGTGGGAGACAAGGTTGAGGTTGATAGGTTGAGTTCACACACACACACACACACACACACACACACACACACACACACACACACACACACACACACACACACACACACACACACACACACACACACACACACACACACACACACACACACACACACACACACACACACACACACACACACACACACACACACACACACCTATGACGCACACGCATATGCACAGTCAGCGATGGCAAGTCCAACGACTTGCAAACTGGAAGTATAAACGCTCCTTTTCCCTCGTTGAGGTGAAAGGTAAGAATGTTTATGTAACGTGCAGCTTATGCCCAGGAAGAAAGAGTCTCTCCACGTCGGTGGCCAGTAATTCTAATCTAATGAAGCTCCTCACATCATCACAGCCACAACATCAGTGGCTAAAAACCCAGGTGATAATGTGAGCTCCACTACCAGAGGAGTAGTACAGTAATGATAATATTTACACAATATTATAGTAGGTCTCTATAGTAGGTCTACTGATAATATTTACAATAATATATTGAATTTGATAGGTGTCTCTCACATTGTCCCACTGCAACATTACAATAGTGTACATTAATGTAAAATGTTTTATAATAATAATTTATTCTATTTAGTGTCCAATTCATTCATTTAACATATTTAATATTGGGGGCATCCAAGTTATTTGACATATTTGAACATTTGAAGAAAAAAAAAAAGTAACAGTAGTTACTTTCCCTGGTAATTAGTTATTTTTATAATGATGTAACTCAGTTACTAACTCAGTTACTATTTATAAGAAGTAACTAGTAACTATAACAAATTACTTTTTTAAAGTAACGTGCCCAACACTGCTTAATACATCAGTGTGTCGCCACGAGCCGCATGGTTTAATAAGGATTCGTATGTCTATGTGTTTTTACTCTCATTGCTCTCATACTCTAAAATATCCCCATTGACATGCATTATATGACTTTCACACTGCAACGGTTGGAGTTAAAAATCTTAATTTGTGTTCTACTGAAGAAACAAAGACACCTACATCTTGGATGCCCTGGGGGTAAGCAGATAGACATAAAAATTTCGTTTTTGGTAGCCTGACGTTGTCATACTCAATTCTAGTCAGAATTTGAGTCTGATACTGCTCCGTTGGGCTGTGATTATGGGGCGTGTTTAAACCGAGCCAGGAAAGACCTCAATTGGATAGACCTACAACCAATCAGAGCAACGGAGCGACGCATAACGTTAGTTGTCAAATGTCAACAGAACTCAACTGCACTGTTTTGCCAAGTCCGCGGGTTGAAGTGACCCCAATTCTGTGATATACAGACCCAGGAATGCGAAATTTAGCAGGCAGTCCAGCCAAAATAACACATATTTTACCCCCCAAATGCCATTTTTCCCAGAGAACCCCACCACCCGGAAAGCTATTGGGCTTGTTTTTGGCTAGTTTTGAGTAGCAATTGGGTGAGTTTTGCTGTAAAAACTTGGCAACCCTGTCTGCACGCATGCTAGAATAAGTCATGTTAGAAGAAGAAGATGAGTGTAAACGATCTTTGCCGGTGTTGTAAAAAAAGAATTTAAGGATACACAGAGTACTTACCAACACGATCATCATTTCTGAGAGAAATAGTGAAGGTGAATGCATATACGAACAAGTTCTCCGTTTAGGATTAGAACAAATTCAACCCAAGCGCCTTTGATGACGTGGATGATTACGTTACTGTTTATCATCTGTCCATCACCGTCTAAAGCCCGCCCTGACAATTTCATTGGTCCGAACTGTTTCTGTTCGGGCATAATTACTTATCTATGGATCAAGTCCAGACCGAACTGCCTGTGAAAAAATGTGTGTGGGCGGGGCTAAGTTCGTCTGGCATCCAGGCTACGTTTTTGGGTGAACTATCCCTTTAATGTGATATTCCAGAGTTTCTTTTTGAAGCTTGACCGCTATGATACACCAAAATGAAAATAATTGGCTGAAACCAGACATTTTGGGCTGAAAACTGAAGTGATTTTAGATTGACCTTTGTTTTGAATAATTACAGTATCAGCTCTTTATATTCCTGTTCAAAAGCTTGGGGTCAGTAAGATTTTTTTATTCAGCAAAGATCAAAGGTGAGATTTACATTGTTACAAGTGATTTCTGTTACAAATACGTTCTATGCATCAAAGAAACAACGAATCACAAAGGCAGACAGCCAAAAACATTAGTACTATTTTTTATCTCCAGCTTGAACCTCCTAATAAAAGTATTTTTAGAGTGCAGACCTTTTTTGCATGATCAAAGAATCATGAAAAAAATCTGTTTCTTCAAAAATATTAAGCAGCACAACTGTTTTCAACATTAATAAGAAATGTTTCTTGAGCAGCAAATCAGCATATCAGAAGGATTTCTGAAGGATCATGTGACACTGAAGACTGGATTAATGATGCTGAAAATTCAGCTTTGCATCACAGGAATAAATTACATTTTAAAATATATTCAAATATAAAACAGTTATTTTAAATTGTAATAATTATATTTTACAATATTTACTGTATTTTTGATCAGACTTCTTAAAAAAAAAAAAAACATTTTAAAATCTCACAACCCCAAAGCTTTTTTCTTCAATTACAAACATTCAGATTTTTTCATATTAAGCATATGGAAGAAATATTTTATCAATTTTAATTCAATTCAATTTTAATTTAATACTGATGGCCTCAATTTCTGTGTATTCATATTGATATTCATATTGATTGCCAGTTGTTTTATGAAAAAAAGAAAGAAAATAATCTTGGATTATGTTTTCTATAAAAGAAAGTCAGTTGGTTTTGTAGTACGGTATATTTATTACTCTGAGCACAAGAGGGTAATTAACATATTATTCAATGCTTAATGGTAAAATTAAGCATGTTTAGGTGATATGAACTATAGTTTTTGCAGTCCTTGTATAAGAAAATTATAGGAAAAGCTAATAGTGACCTCTATGCTGATGGCCTCCAACTAGATGCCCTTCTTGATCTGTGTTACAAATGGAATAAACATCTTACTTTTAATCTCTGTTCATTTTGAGGTAAATGAAATTGCCATGCTGTTTCCCTCCTCCTCCTCCTCCTCCTCCTCCTCGAACTCTAACATCTAAGATGAATTTGACATGAATTGTGAAACTCAATGGATGTTGTTCTTGCGGATTATATTGACACTAGCAAAGTCATTACATTCGCTTTGTAAGGCCTAATTTTCTCATTTCCCCAGCATCACATTTGTGAATATGTTCAGTGAATACTTGTGAAAATGGTTTTGTGACTCACCATGTAAACTAACACTGCCTGCAGACAAACTTAAAGTCTGCAGCTTTATGTCTTGTATAACATCTTAAAACTCATACCGGCTGAGGATTAATGGACGGTTGACAAAATGGAAAGCAGAAATGGATGGATGGATTGATTGAAGATGATTGACACATGCAGACTGCTGAAGCTGTAAACTATAGACGGCTTTGCTGCTTGATGCTCAAAGCATCTCGGAGGCTGTAGTAGATAAGACGCCACTGGACACATCGGACATACTTCAGATTATTTCTGCTGCTTTGGATTCCTTGCAGGTCTCTTCCAAGTCAGTCATGCTGCGCTATGAAATTATGTCTCTGACCAAGTGTGATCCCCTGGTGGGAAGACTACACAGAGATGTCAGCTGGTCTTGTTCATTGATCTTGTGGACGCAGGGAAGGTTTGCATTGCCTGCGCTGTGTGAGTAAAGTCGGCCCACACCCGCAGGTTTCAGGTCTGTAATAACAGCGGTAATGTTGTTGCAGGAAACCTTTCATGCTCACACTTGACACGATATCATGTTTATCGTGCAGGATTCAGGCACATCAGGGATTCTGGACTGTGTGTGGGGCCTGTAAAATGGCCACTACAGACCAATCTGATCCTTTTAATTCAATCTATAAATTATATATATATGTACACACACAGTTGTGGTCAGAATAATTGGCACCCCTGGTAAATATGATCAAAGATAGCTGTAAAAATAAATCTGCATTGTTTATCCTTTTGACCTATCATTCAAAAAATTTACAAAAATCTAACATTGAAGTAAAATAATTGAAAGTGGGGGTAAATCACATTATGAAATAAATGCTTTTCTCCAAAACACTTTTTTTGTCACAATTTTTTTATGAGTAAAATATCTCTGAAGTATATTCCCATTAATATTTACATTTTTAGCACACCGGGGTGACTAGGAACATGAAATTGTCTAGCTATGACTTCGTGTTTCACATGAGTATACATATGAAGAAACACAAAGGCCAAATTTCCTTAGTCATTCATCACAATGAATAAAACCAAATAATACAGTTCTGATGTGCAGCAAAAGATTGTTGAGCTTCACAAAATAGAAAGTGGCTGTAAGAAAATAGCTAAAGCATTGAAAAGCCCCATTTCCACCATCAGGGCAATAATTAAGAAGTTACAATCAACTAAAGAAGATGTTACGAATCTGCCTGGAAAAGGGTGTGTGTCTGTATTGTCCTAATGCCCGGTTAGGAGGATAGTTTGAGTGAACAAAGACTCTCCAACGATCACAGATGGAGAATTGCAGAGATTACTTGAGTCTTAGGGTCGGAAAGTCAAAAATAAATAAATAAATAAATCAAACAACCCCTACATCACCACATGTTGTTTGGGAGGGTTTCAAGAAAAATCCTTCTTGCTCATCCAAATGCAAACTCCAGCATATTCAGTTGTCAGACATGACTGGAACTTCAAATGGGACCTGGTTCTGTGGTCAGATGAAACTATAAAAAGAGCTTTTTGGCAGCAAAGCCGCCAGATGTGTTTGGCGCAAACAGGGATAAAACGTACCCCATGCCCACGGTTAAACATACTGTTGGTCCTTTATTGTCGTGGGTCTATTTTTTTTGCTGGAGGTCCTGGACATCTTGTTCAGATACATGGCATCATGGATTCTAGCAAATGCCAATGGATAAAAAAAATCTAAATCTGACGGCCTCTGCTAGAAATCTTATAATGGGCCGTGGTTGAATCTTCCATCAGGACAACGATCCAAAACAAACATCAAAATCAACACACAAATGTGTCACTGAGCACAAAATGAAGCTTCTGCCATGACCATCCCAGTTCCCTGACCTGAACCCTATAGAACCCTATTCTCCAAACTCATTATAGGATAAAACTCTTGGGTGCCAATAATGATGGCCAACGTGTTTTGGAGAAAAGCATTTATTTCATAATGTGATTTACCCCCCACTTTCAATTCTTTTACTTCAATGAAAGGTTAGATTTTTGTGAATTTTGAGCCAATATGAGCCATCTTTGATCATATTTACCAGGGGTGCCAATAATTCTGACCACAACTGTATATATATACAATGATCAGACATAACATTATGACCACCTTCCTAACATTGTGTTGGTCCCCTCAAAACAGCCCTGACCCGTCGAGGCATGGACTCCTGAAGGTGTGCTGTGGTATCTGACACCAAAATGTTAGCAGCAGATCATTTAAGTCTTGTAAGTTGTGAGGTGGGGCCTCCATGGATGGGACTTTTGTTTGTTCAGCACCTCCCACAGATGCTAGATTGAATTGAGATCTGGGGAATTTGGAAGCCAAGTCAACACCTCAAACTCATTGTTTTGCTCCTCAAACCATTCCTGAACCATTTTCTCCTACAGAGGCCTTTTCTTCTTCTGAGAAAAATTATAATCTGACATGTCTCTTCTGGAATTTCTGAAGAGATCTCAATATAAACAATTTTTTTATTACCAAATCATGCCCAATCCAATTATCTGATCCAAATGATCAAACATTTTATCTGTATACACTTACTATACAAGCATTCGAAAGTTTGGGGTCAGTAAGATTTTTCTTTAAAGAAATTAGACTTTTATTTAGCAAGGATGTATTAAATTGATCAAAAGTGATATAATCAAGTATTTTGCAAGTTCTCCCACTTAGAAATCATGGAGGGGTCTGAAATTGTCATCGTAGGTGCATGTCCACTGTGAGAGACATAATCTAAAAAAAAATAATCCAGAAATCACAATGTATGATTTTTTAACTATTTATTTGTATGATACAGCTGCAAATAAATATTTGAACACCTGAGAAAATCAATGTTAATATTTGGTACAGTAGCCTTTGTTTGCAATTACAGAGGTCAAACGTTTCCTGTAGTTTTTCACCAGGTTTGCACACACTGCAGGAGGGATTTTGGCCCACTCCTCCACACAGATCTTCTCTAGATCAGTCAGGTTTCTGGCCTGTCGCTGAGAAACACAGAATTTGAGCTCCCTCCAAAGATTCTCTATTGGGTTTAGGTCTGGAGACTGGCTAGGCCACGCCAGAACCTTGATATGCTTCTTACAGAGCCACTCCTTGGTTATCCTGGCTGTGTGCTTCGGGTCATTGTCATGTTGCAAGACCCAGCCTCGACCCATCTTCAATGCTCTAACTGAGGGAAGGAGGTTGTTCCCCAAAATCTCGCAATACATGGCCCCGGTTATCCTCTCCTTAATACAGTGCAGTCCCCCTGTCCCATGTGCAGAAAAACACCCCCAAAGCATGATGCTACCACCCCCATGCTTCACAGTAGGGATGGTGTTCTTGGGATGGTACTCATCATTCTTCTTCCTCCAAACACGTTTAGTGGAATTATGACCAAAATGTTCTATTTTGGTCTCATCTGACCACATGACTTTCTCCCATGACTCCTCTGGATCATCCAAATGGTCATTGGCAAACTTAAGACGGGCCTTGACATGTGCTGGTTTAAGCAGGGGAACCTTCCGTGCCATGCATGATTTCAAACCATGACGTCTTAGTGTATTACCAACAGTAACCTTGGAAACGGTGGTCCCAGCTCTTTTCAGGTCATTGACCAGCTCCTCCCGTGTAGTTCTGGGCTGATTTCTCACCTTTCTTAGGATCATTGAGACCCCACGAGGTGAGATCTTGCATGGAGCCCCAGTCCGAGGGAGATTGACAGTCATGTTTAGCTTCTTCCATTTTCTAATGATTGCTCCAACAGTGGACCCTTTTTCACCAAGCTGCTTGGCAATTTCCCCGTAGCCCTTTCCAGCCTTGTGGAGGTGTACAATTTTGTCTCTAGTGTCTTTGGACAGCTCTTTGGTCTTGGCCATGTTAATAGTTGGATTCTCACTGATTGTATGGGGTGGACAGGTGTCTTTATGCAGCTAACGACCTCAAACAGGTTGTAACGATTATGCAGCAGACATTGAATGAATCTTCCAAATTATTCATTAGATGAACAATCCCCTTTCACAAAGCCTAATTCAGCTCCAGACCCCAGGAAATCATCATTTTGTCACGAGGCTCCTTTCAGCCTAAGGCTATCAGTTCTACATTCCAATTACGTGATTTCCTATGGACTTTTGACCAAAGCTTCACAAAGACTCGTTGTGATCGCAAGACAAAGAAACAAACAGATCTTTGTCTTTTTCAAGGACTGCTAAATGAACTCCAAGTGACACAGTTTAAGACTCCAAAGCTACAAGCAGGAAATGTACATATAAGAATGTATAAGATTATAATTATTGGACTTTCACTCAAATAGCCTTCAACATGGTTTGTTAGCGTGTTTACAACTGATACACGTGACTATTATGCATGTATATCCCTCTCAAATTCATGCAATTATGTAACTATTGAATGAGTGGATGAAAAGACACCGTTTTTGATACCGTTGTGTTCGAAAGTGCATAATCAAACAGATGAGCTGAATTAAATCTTTATAGAATCGATCATGTCCTCATAATAAGAAATTAGGTCTAACTTTACTCTCTGCTTAAGAGCAGGAAACTAAATGACTATAGATAATCCAATTGTATGGGAGGGGTGGAGACAGTCACCCCTGAATCCTAATTGGCCAGAACCCATCCAGGGGATGGACAAATTTGAGTTTTAACCTCAGACCACAGCTGAAGACGGTAGGTTTTTTTGGTTCGAGCAGAGTGTGTTGTTCGCGGGACGTTCACCGCTGGGTGTTCACGCTCTGTTCATTGTTCAGTCAAGAGCTGTCCGCAGCTCGGTTCCGGCAAAGCGACGATCAGGCGATCGTGGCAGACCATCAGAGAAAATGGGTTAACAGATTTAATTCAGGCCATCTGCTCTTCTCTCACCTTCCTTTCTTTTACTTAAAGTTTATTTTCTTTCCGTAAGTCTCGGGTTATGTTAAGTTTCGCCGCAAAGTTACTCAACAAGTTTCCAACAGCGTGCTTAAACTTCGGACAACGCCACAAGACTTTCAGCCAGCCGCCAAACACGCCACGTGATTGGCTTCCCAAGACGTCAATCAAAGACACGACCAGACCTTCAGCGAATCAAAGACCCGAGGGAACCCTCTCCAGCCAGGACCAAAAGGGCAGCCCTTGTCAGAGGCGACACACGTGAGACAAACGCAAATAATACCTCTAGATTTCAAGCTGAAATGGTGCATTAGATCAAATGTAATAACCCCGCCTAAGAAACGATAGGAGGATAAATTACTGATCAATGGTTTCTTCAGGTCATGTGTCATAAATGTACATTGCTTGGGATTTCATAATTTCTCTCTCTTAAACTTATTCTTTCCTCACTTTCTTCCTTTCTGCAACGTATGAATGTGCGAGTGCGTGTGTTTATGTTAGATATTAGTTTGATGTGTTAGAGTAATCAATAAAGTTTCGTTTGTAGTCAAAGATAACTGTTCTTGTGTTATGTGCTTATGAATTTAATGTCTTGAACTGCCGATCTAAGTTACCTGGCTGTTAAATAGTGTTTCACTATTGTACGGATATTAATATCCGCTGCAGAGTTGATAATTACGGCCCGTTCAAATGAACGCTCATTTGCTCGGCTGTAAATTAGACTCTCGCAAAATTCCCTATGAATTCATTAATTCATTCATTTGAGCTACAGAGACTTGTTTCCCTTTAACAGACTCCCCTTTAAGTTCTCACATATCGGTGGACGAATAAGTTAAGGTGTAAACATTAATTCTGAATTATTTATAAATTATAGTGCAATTCGAGTCTCTTTTATTTTAATTCAAATTCCCCGTTGAGTTATTATTTTATCTGACTCATTGTCGCTACAGTATTTTGGTGGAGAATGAGGGCAGTTTAATCTAAATTATAAGCATATATATCGAGAATTTATCTTTGCATTGCATTTTGAGAGATCAGACCCGCGGCGCCAGACGCGTCTCTGTGTGTGTGTGCGCGCGCTCGAGTGACGCAAGGGCGCGCGCCTATTTGAAAGTCCTGTGGAATGAATGCTGTAACCCCAGTCTGTCTCTACTCTAAAACTGCATTAGAGTAATTTAAGATCTGAGATCTCACACTATACGATAAGGTAAGAATTAAGCGTGTTCCTTAATTTCTAGAATGCCTCGTTTATAGCCGAATTGATGTCATTGCGTGTTCCAGTGTCATTAAATAGCTATACGTATATCAGTCAGCCAGAGAACTGAACGAACCTAAAACTGCATAAAAGTTGAAATACCCTGCGAGGATTAATCTCCTCACAGCGCGGTCAGATCAAGCGTGTTCCTTGATCGATTTATTAAAGCATTGTATGAATTTATAGCTATTAATTCAGTGCGTGTCCCACTGTAATCCGAAGCTATATCTTCCCCGTGCTAAACAGCTGAAAGCTTGCCGGTTTGTATATTCATTTCGTGAAACACTGCGTGTCCCAGTGTGACTTAAAGGAGAATGTTTTGACCCAAGTAAAGCTGATATTGAGAGAATCAACAGTAAAATAAACCTGTTGTTTTATATGCACAGACAGATCAAGCGTGTTCCTTGATCGATTTATTAAGGCATTGTATGTATTTATAGCTATTAATTCAGTGCGTGTTCCACTGTAACTCGAAGCTATATCTTCCCTGTGCTTAACAGTTAAGGGCTTGCCGGTTGATATATCATCTCGTAAAACACTGCGTGTCCCAGTGTGACTTAAAGGAGAATGATGTGACCCGAGCAAAGCTGATACTGAAAGAATCAACAGTTCTCTGAAAACCTGTTGTTTTTATATGCACAGACAGATCCGCCGAGATCACTAGTGTTCTATTTGCAGCGCAAAACTGTAACATTGAACTGTAACTAAAGTTTCATCTCACTCTTAACAAACTGAGTGATAAGCCCCACAGAGCAAAACCAGCTGCGCGTGGTGTTCCTTATTTTGATTTTCATTGTTGAAATGTGCGGACGTTTCACGTGATACACTCGATTGCACGTGCTAAACTTATGTGTAACTTAAAGGGTGGAAAGTGCTGACTTTCCTAAGTTACCCATAACTGTATACTGTCTGCAATTCACATGTTTGCCGCTAGCGTTTGTCTGTCGCCATAGTCACGACTGCGGCACGGAAGTCAACCAGCGCTTCCGGATAAACTCAGCGCATGCGCAGTGCTTCGAAGCCATATAGCAAACAAACCTTACGGTAGCTACTGGCTAAGCTAATCGAAGCAGTTGTTTACATTGAAGCCTAAATGCTAAAGCTTTAGCATTAGTTTCAGGTATCCAACATTAACATACGTGTAAATACAGTGTCGGTTTGAGTCACTTTAAAGTGATTTAACCATTTAAACACCTCAACTTTATGTACACCTGTTGGTCTTTCTTACCTTTCTCTTATCTTTCTAATACATTAAGTTATACTCTACTTTAAGGGAAAATATTGGTTCACAATTATTAATTACTTTAACTACATTTTACTGGAAGAGGAAAGATACTGGTTTGCAATTATTAATTGTTAAGTTTGAATTTAATAAAAAAATTCAAGAGTCATTCCTCAAAGTCATGTAAAATGATTTTAAAGTTATTCTAAATATTCTGGAATTTACTCATTTTCAGAATTTCTAAATTTCTCATTGAGACGCAATTACTTTAGATATAAAGTCTGGAACCTTAGAAGTTCAAGTGAACCACTAAATTGATACCTATTACCAAACCTTTTGGACTCACACTTGTTCATTATTTTATTGCGTTAGACCCTCCTTTATCCTCTATTCCTAGTGTAGCTATTCACTTAGCCACTCTATTTTATTTACTCATTTATCTCTTTATTTAACTTTTCTTTTTCTCATTTTAGCCTAGCTTGGAGGCAACACACCTGAGCCTCAATAGAAGACAGTGCCAGATTCCTACGAGTTTCAAAATAAATCAAGACAAAATCGAGACAACCGTCGTTGACTAAAGTTTTATTTTGTGTGAGTAGTTGACCATCAACTATCACTTTTATACCCGTAGTCAGACAAAGGCTTCAGAGCCATTTGCGGGGCCGGATCTCCTTCCTTTCCTCCCTTCTCCTCACGTCTGCCCTGTTCTGTCCTGCTCTATTCCATCTTATTCTTCATATTTATAGGGAACAAGCCTGGAAGAACCATTGATCATTTCTAAAAGAAAGAGGACGATAACCCTTCCCAGAGAAACAAACCAGTAGGCATTTGATTGGTAATCAAACCCTCCTTTGTTCTCCATACTTTCCCTGCATTTGTAAACGCAATTTAAAATTTTGACATATCCAAGTTCATTTAACAGAGACAACTGTTGAGCCACCGTCGCCTTCAACGCATCCCTGCGTAAGCGGTCTGCCTGTAAGGTGTGTGGTGTCAATCCTGTCAGACTAGAAAAAGGTATCAGCATTATTATTGTATTGTTTTCATCTGTAACATAAACAATAATATTGTTTCCGTTTTGAAAAACAGATTTTCAGTGATAGGAAGTATTTTATTGAAAAAAAAATATTTCTCCCAGTGAAAGTATTTTTGTTTCTTTCAATTGAAATAGGTTTTTAACCTTTTCTCTCTTTCTCCCTTACTAAGCTGAGTGACATAGTCCTCGCATCACGATTTGGAAACAGCTTTCCATTGATAGAATTTTGTTTTTAGGAAAAAGAGAAATTCTCCAAGTGAAAAGAAAATTGTTTCAATCTATTGAGATTTGTTATAACTCTTTTCTCTCTCTTTCCCTTACCTAGTTGAGTGACAAAGCCTTCACATCACTAGCCTATCTGTCTACACTGAGACCAACACTTAGTCATCACCACACGTCACTATTGGTGTACAATCACTGAAACGACACTTAGCTGTTCCACCACACATAGGCTTATACCCCACACAGATCTGTGTCAGTCTCTTCTCCCAACGTACCAACATGTCGCAGACGACAAACCCCACTGCCCAAGGGGAAGATGTGGACGCCTGTCTCAGAGGCATTACAGACTGCCTCACACGAAAGACAATTGAACTGTTATTATTTTTAATAATAATCCTGATTCTGAGAAGGTTCCTGACACATGATTCAAGCCAAAACGACAACCACATGGAACTAGCCAAGATCACCTGTTCCCTAAGCAACGCCTTCACAGCCCAGCTGACACTACGCGACAAGCACGTCATCCACCTTCAAGAGGAGCTGACGCGTGCCCAAAACCGCATAGACAAGCTGGAAGTGAAAGTCCAGGATGACTTCAAGCGTCAGACCACTGAGTTCCTGAGAGAGCTGATGCACACTCAACGCTGCACAGACCAGCTCAATGCTAAAGCTCCAGACAAACTCAAAGTGCCCGACGAAGCGGAGCAAGAAATAAAGAAACAAGTTGACAAGCTCCAAGAAGCCCTTGCAGTCGCTGAACGCGACAAACAAGAGTTAAAGACTGCACATAAACATCTGGTAAACCAGCTCCAGTCTGCTGAACGTCAGCTAGAGAAAGCCAACGCTGATATTAAAGACCAGAACTCTAAAATCAAGGCTCTGGAAGACCACCTTGAAAGGTACAGCACTGAGATGGACCATCTGACCCGACAGCGAGACGACGCCAACGACGAGCTCTACGCGGTCAGATATGAACTCAATCATGCTGTCAAACAGAGACCAGAGCCAAGAAGGGAGAGAACTCCCTCAGCATCACTACTGCTGAGTAGAACACAGTCCCCCTTCCAAGAACTGCCACACAACGGACGAAGTGAATGGCCACAACCCAAAACGTCACCGGCCTTCACCACAGAATTCGTCCCGGCCAACAAAAGAGAGCTCATCCAAGCAGACTCCGAACCTGCACAGAAGATGACCTGTGAGAACCTCGACAAGCTCGCTAAGAACATCACCCAGTTCAACCCAAACTCCACGGAGGGCCACGACATCCAGGCCTACCTCCGAGATATTGACTTCTACCTTGAGGCAAGACCTCATGTGACGAACCGAGACAGGTTGTACCTCCTCAGAGCCACATCCAGTCCCGAGGTACAAAGCTTTCTAGACCGGCAACCTGTTCACGTAAAGTATAACTACCAGCTACTACGTGAGACGCTGACCCAAGAGTTTACAGGCCCAGAGTCTGAACACGGACCGTTAATCGCCTGGGAAACCAAACAAGGTCGACAAGAGATTCCCCAGGCCTACTACCGCCGTTTCCGACAAGCCTACTTTGGTGCATATAACGAACCTGAACTTGAAGAGGATGTGAACTTCAAAATCCTCTTCCTGAGAAACCTGCACCCTGGAGTGAGTCGTCATCTAGGCATCATGGCCTGCCCATACACGATGACAACCCAACAGCTGCGTGACCTGACACACAAGGCCTACATCAAACAAAAGATGGCCTCAAAGAAAGGTTTGAAAACATCCGCAGTGTCAAACTCCGTCAGCCAAGACCCAAGCCTTGCACTGGACGACACCCAGTGGCATGACTACACTACAGTCCATCATGAAGAGCACAGAGAACGTGACTCCCATGACAGCTACCACACCAACCGCTGGGAAAAGCCATGGGACCAGCCTCGCTTCTCAAGAAACCCTAAAGATGCCAAAGGCCATCATCGTCCCACACATTTCAGAGCATCTAACGAGGGTAAGCGACGACAAAACCCACCTCGGCACCACTCAGTCAAGCACAGCGCTGAGTACGCCCAAGAACAAGACTCTCATGCCAATGCCAGACCCAACCAACCAAACGACCACTGGCACACGCAAAGCAGCGATTCGCAAGAAGTCATGCAGCTAGTGAGAGAATTCCTCGAAAGCAATGAAGAGGACAGGAAATGGGACGAGTCAGATTCTGATTGACACGCCCTCCAGAAAAGGGGGGACCAAAACAGACTAGAACAGATCTGACCATACGTCCACTGTTACATACACTACATAATTTACATACTCGCAAACATACAGAAGTTAACGACATCTGCCATGGAAAACATTCAACAAACATGTTCTTCTCATAGGTAGAAACTAGCTTCAGAAACTAGCTTAGCATGGACCCGGCTACACTCATCATAGGAAACATTGCACAATCTACCCAACAAGTAGAACACCTCTCATTAAGATAGATTACACGACACCTTAGCTGCACGAGTAGTTGTAGGCAAGACCTAGAAACACGCAACCGCTTTGTTTTGTTTCACCTCTTCCTTCCCTCTCCTTCTTCTTTCATTAGGTAAAATACCTGTCTACCCCATAAGGGTCAAGGTCACGATATAGGGATTGATGCACCACACCTAATATCGGCAGGCCACCTTTAAACGAATGTGAGCTAGAGAGCTCCATGATTAAGGGGTCACCTCATTTTTACCACAAATGATGTCACCACGTCATGAAGAAAGGTACAACGGTCTCAACCTAGTACGATTTAGAAGAGAAGAAAACAAACAAAACTATTTTAATCACATAATTTGGTCAAAGAGTCACCGTACCGAGCCAAATTAGAATAACAATACCAAAGTTAAACTACACTATGTCGACACGATAATCCGAGGAAAGTTAAAACATAAACTTCAAGTTAACCTTAAGTTTAAAGTTTAAACCCGTTAGTACTCAGATAATCTAATGCCCTGCACCAGTACAGTGGCCAATCATGGAGGTGTTGTCTTGTTGTTTGTTGTGTATGTGTCTGCTTCTACTCCCTGTGTCTCTACAGCGTTCGCCGATGTCTTCATCCCAACACATCGACTAACGAAGGGGGGAATGTAACGATTATGCAGCAGACATTGAATGAATCTTCCAAATTATTCATTAGATGAACAATCCCCTTTCACAAAGCCTAATTCAGCTCCAGACCCCAGGAAATCATCATTTTGTCACGAGGCTCCTTTCAGCCTAAGGCTATCAGTTCTACATTCCAATTACGTGATTTCCTATGGACTTTTGACCAAAGCTTCACAAAGACTCGTTGTGATCGCAAGACAAAGAAACAAACAGATCTTTGTCTTTTTCAAGGACTGCTAAATGAACTCCAAGTGACACAGTTTAAGACTCCAAAGCTACAAGCAGGAAATGTACATATAAGAATGTATAAGATTATAATTATTGGACTTTCACTCAAATAGCCTTCAACATGGTTTGTTAGCGTGTTTACAACTGATACACGTGACTATTATGCATGTATATCCCTCTCAAATTCATGCAATTATGTAACTATTGAATGAGTGGATGAAAAGACACCGTTTTTGATACCGTTGTGTTCGAAAGTGCATAATCAAACAGATGAGCTGAATTAAATCTTTATAGAATCGATCATGTCCTCATAATAAGAAATTAGGTCTAACTTTACTCTCTGCTTAAGAGCAGGAAACTAAATGACTATAGATAATCCAATTGTATGGGAGGGGTGGAGACAGTCACCCCTGAATCCTAATTGGCCAGAACCCATCCAGGGGATGGACAAATTTGAGTTTTAACCTCAGACCACAGCTGAAGACGGTAGGTTTTTTTGGTTCGAGCAGAGTGTGTTGTTCGCGGGACGTTCACCGCTGGGTGTTCACGCTCTGTTCATTGTTCAGTCAAGAGCTGTCCGCAGCTCGGTTCCGGCAAAGCGACGATCAGGCGATCGTGGCAGACCATCAGAGAAAATGGGTTAACAGATTTAATTCAGGCCATCTGCTCTTCTCTCACCTTCCTTTCTTTTACTTAAAGTTTATTTTCTTTCTGTAAGTCTCGGGTTATGTTAAGTTTCGCCGCAAAGTTACTCAACAAGTTTCCAACAGCGTGCTTAAACTTCGGACAACGCCACAAGACTTTCAGCCAGCCGCCAAACACGCCACGTGATTGGCTTCCCAAGACGTCAATCAAAGACACGACCAGACCTTCAGCGAATCAAAGACCCGAGGGAACCCTCTCCAGCCAGGACCAAAAGGGCAGCCCTTGTCAGAGGCGACACACGTGAGACAAACGCAAATAATACCTCTAGATTTCAAGCTGAAATGGTGCATTAGATCAAATGTAATAACCCCGCCTAAGAAACGATAGGAGGATAAATTACTGATCAATGGTTTCTTCAGGTCATGTGTCATAAATGTACATTGCTTGGGATTTCATAATTTCTCTCTCTTAAACTTATTCTTTCCTCACTTTCTTCCTTTCTGCAACGTATGAATGTGCGAGTGCGTGTGTTTATGTTAGATATTAGTTTGATGTGTTAGAGTAATCAATAAAGTTTCGTTTGTAGTCAAAGATAACTGTTCTTGTGTTATGTGCTTATGAATTTAATGTCTTGAACTGCCGATCTAAGTTACCTGGCTGTTAAATAGTGTTTCACTATTGTACGGATATTAATATCCGCTGCAGAGTTGATAATTACGGCCCGTTCAAATGAACGCTCATTTGCTCGGCTGTAAATTAGACTCTCGCAAAATTCCCTATGAATTCATTAATTCATTCATTTGAGCTACAGAGACTTGTTTCCCTTTAACAGACTCCCCTTTAAGTTCTCACATATCGGTGGACGAATAAGTTAAGGTGTAAACATTAATTCTGAAGTGGAGTGGAGGTGGACATTTTAAAGGCAGACAAACAGGTCTTTGAGGGTCAGAATTCTAGCTGATAGACAGGTGTTCAAATACTTATTTGCAGCTGTATCATACAAATAAATAGTTCAAAAATCATATATTGTGATTTCTGGATTTTTTTTTTAGATTATGTCTCTCACAATGGACATGCACCTACGATGACAATTTCAGACCCCTCCATGATTTCCAAGTGGGAGAACTTGCAAAATACCATGGTGTTCAAATACTTATTTTCCCAAGCGCCTTTGATGACGTGGATGCTTACGTTACTGTTTATCATCTGTCCATCATCGTCTAAAGCCCGCCCTGACAATTTGATTGGTCCGAACAGCTTCTGTTTGGGCATAGTTGCTCCCCAATGGATCGAGTCCAGACTGAACTGCCGACCTCAAATGTTGTGGGCGGGGCTAAGTTTGGCTGGCATCCAGGCTATATAGCTACACTATTTAACATAGAAATGTTTCTTGAGTATATTAAAATTATTTCTGAAGGATTGATCATGTGACAATAAAGGGGGGAAAAAAAATCAGCTTTGCTATCACACACACTGTAAAAGTATCCTGGTTGCCTTAAAATGTGGAGTTCATTGAAATAAAAAAATTGAGTTAAAACAATGAACATTTTTGAGAATCAACATCACCCTTTATTCAAATATTATTAAAATATGTTGTAAGCATATTGCATAATTGTGTGTTTTATTTGTAATAATGCAGTGAAACATGCCAAATTGTGCTATTTTCATGATTTATCACATCATTTTTTTAAATGTATGTGGTTCAGAGACAATAATATTTTGAGTTTCTATTTGTTAAACCAATTTCCTTCATTGTATTAACTCAGGTTACTTACTTTTTTAAGTTAAACCAAAAATATTTTTTAACAGTGCAGGAATACATTACATTTTAAAATATATTCAAATAGAAAAGAGTTATTCAATTGTAATAATGTGTATTTTTGATCAACATTTATTTATTCAACATTTATTTATTTATTTATTTGCTCATTTGTGTCTATTTTTGTTTATCCTAAAATATTTTAGAAATATCTGAGACAAAGTCACTGTAATCTAATTTTATTGAAGTTTTTTTGCTTAAAGAAACTAAAACTGGAGTACAAATTAAATGTAGAAAATTTAGAAATTAAATTTTTACCAGACGTAATCCCTGAAGACAAGTTTTAGTATCTTACATAATTCTCAAGTAAATTCATCTTGTTTTAAGCATTTTTTAGACATACATTTATTTTTATTTTTTTCCAGTGTAACTTCATGGCAGAAGCCTTCTGGTTCATGCCTGGTGTTTGGTTACAGAGACAGACCAGAGCTGTTCTAATTATCATTACACACAGCATGGGCGCCCTGCTCACGCTGGCTGACATTTTGATTCAGGAGCGTGAGAAGGAAAGCAATCAGCGACCAACCACGAGCATCCAGCAGTGATCACCATCCATTTGCGACATGTTTACTCTGCTGCTTCCTCTTCTACCCACATAAGGATGCTTTTTGTGCTTTTACAAAATGAGAGGTTGTGTTCTGTCTGGAGTTTGATGTGTCTTCAGAAGTGTGATAGAGCGTGATCACACTCAGTAGGCCATGCTTTCTGTGTTCTCTCAAACTTTTTGAAATCGGGAAAAGAAATTAAAATCATGTCTTAAGATGTCACAATATCTTAAATCCTTTTATAGATGTTAGCCTAAGGACTGGGATTTAATGTCTTTGGCATTGTTGGACAATGGAGAATAATGGTTCTCCTGGGACCCTTGACAGATATTTGTTTACTTCAGGGATAATGTGAGAAATCCACCCTCAAAGCCTTTTGCCTCACTTTGGCTCAGCTTGAATTTCAGCACAAACAATTCACACTCTGGGACTACAGCTATTAAAATGTATTTCTCTGTCCTCTGGAATACTTATACATATTCAGTTATTTATTTTTGTATTAGGTATATAATTGATAGTTGCCCCAAACAATTTCCTACACTCTACAGTGCATCTGAAAAGTATTCACAGCGCTTCACTTTTTCCACATTTTACTATGTTAGGCTTATTCCAAAATTCTACAAGCAATAACCCATTATGACAACGTGAAATAAGTTTGTTTGAGATCTTTGCAAAAAAAAAAAAAAAAGTATTCATAGCCTTTGCTCAATATTTTGACACCAATTACAGCCTCAAGTCTTTTTGAGTATGATGCTACAAGCTTGGCACACCTATTTTTGGGCAGTTTCTTCAATTCTTCTTTGCAGGACCTCTCAAGCTCCATCAGGTTGGATGGGGAGTGTCGGTTCACAGCCATTTCTCTCCAGGGATGTTCAATCGGGTTCAAGTCTGGGCTCTGACTGGCCCACACAGGGACATTCATAGAGTTGTCCCATAGCCACTCCTTTGTTATCTTGGCTGTGTGCTTAGGGTTGTTGTCTTGTTGGAAGAGGAACCTTCACCCCAGTCTGAGGTCCAGAGCGCTCAGGAGCACGGATGTCTTTGTACATTGGTGCATTCATCTTCCCCTCGATCCTGACTATTCTCCCAGTTCCTGTCGCTGAAAAACATCCCCACAGCATGATGCTGCCACCACCGCTTCACTGTAGGGATGGTATTGGCCAGGTGATGAGCTGTGCCTGGTTTCCTCCAGACATGATGCTTGCCATTCGGGCCAAAGAGTTCAATCTTCAAAGAGTCCTTCAGGTGCCTTTTGGCAAACTCCAGACGGGCTGTCATGTACCGTCTGGCCACTCTACCATACAGGCCTGATTGGTGGAGAGCTGCAGAGATGGTTGTTCTTCTGGAAGGTTCTCCTCTCCCCACAGAGAAACGCTGGAGCTCTGTCAGAGTGACCATTGTGTTCTTGGTCACCTCCCTGACTAAGGCTCTTCTCCCCCGATCGCTCAGTTTGGCCGGGAGGCCAGCTCTAGGAAGGGCTGGTGGTTCCAAACTTCTTCCATTTACGGATTATGGAGGCCACTGTGCTCATTAGGACCTTCAATGCTGCAGCCTGCAGATCTGTGCCTCGATACAATCCTGTCTTGGAGGTCTACAGACAATTCCTTGGACTTCATGGCTTGGTTTGTGCTCTGACATGCACTGTTAACTGTGGGACCTTATATAGACAGGTGTGTGCCTTCCCAAATCATGTCCAATCAACTGAATTTTCCACAGGTGGACTCCAATCAGGTTTTAGAAACATCTCAAGGATGATCAGTGGAAACAGGATTCATGGCAAAGGCTGTGAATACTTATGTACATAAATTTTGTTTATAAATTTGCAAAGATTTCAAACAAACTTCTTTCATTTTGTCATTATTCTTTGTAGAAGTGAGAGAAAAAAAAATGAATTTAATCAATTTTGGAATAAGGCTATAACATAACAAAATGTGGAAAAAGTGAAGTGCTGTGAATACTTTCCCTATCTATCTATCTATCTATCTATCTATCTATCTATCTATCTATCTATCTATCTATCTATCTATCTATCTATCTATCTATCTATCTATCTATCTATCTATCTATCTATCTATCTATCTATCTATCTATCTATCTATCTATCTATCTATCTATCTATCTATCTATCTATCTATCTATCTATCTATCTATCTATCTATCTATCTATCTATCTATCTATCTATCTATCTATCTATCTATCTATCTCTCTGTCTCTCTGTCTCTCTATCTCTATCTCTCTCTCAATTGATCTAGAAGATATTGATTCATACTGGGGCCTGTGGATTGCTGTCATGATCAATGTTTTTTTTTTAATTTAACCGTCAACCAAGCAGCACACTTGTATTATATGGACTCACAGAGATTACTTTCAGAAAAAGAAAGTCATACTGATCGGGGTTGAGGGTTAGTAAATGAAGAGAGAATTTACTTTTTTTGTGAACTATCCCTTTAATTAGGAGTGTCTCTGCACTCTCAATTATATTGATGCTTTTACCTCTAATAATGTGTTCCTATCAGTGTAATGATGCTGCCTTGGACCCTTTATCTGCTTAAACTGACATGAACTCAATATCTGTTCGGTTGTGTTGGATGCAGTGCCACTGACCTGCAGAACAAAACAAATGTGACTAAATAGATCATATGATCATAACCTTGCTGTCAAAGTACACATCATGCAGGAAATTGTCAGGCATATAAATCAAATCCAACACCTGATATTATGCTGGATGCACAACTCTTTGCCAGCAGTGACAGAAAGACAACAGTAGACATGCCTGGTGTCTAATATTTTTAGACAAAGATGTATCGGCTGATAACTTCATATCTTTCAGGGGAGAGAGAGATGTATTTCGTAGATAGATGCTGCAAATGGATGACAGGGCCATTCCCATGAGGAGGAGGACAGGCCAAATGTCATTGCTGTCTGCTGGAAGGAAGCAAGTCAGGATATGAGTCCACAATCCATTTCAAATGTCAATATAGCACAGGTGCTCATGTGTCTCAAGATCTAGGGCTGTTATTCTAGATATTTTTGGTTGGGTATCATGGATGCATTCCCACTCTGAAGCCAGCCTCTAATTGGAGAACATGAAATTGTATTATCTTCTAAGATAACTGATATTGTTCAAAACATTAGGCATCACCGTATTCACTATGTCCTTCACAGAAAGGCAATCTTTGAAAAGCTCATCCAAGATGGAGGCCACTGAGGGAATCTGTGCATCTTGAGACAAAACAATGACACTGACATATTTTAAGATATATCAGGGCAAGTTGCTTTCAGTTAAAACAGCTCAAACATGCGTTTTAGTCGAGGACTAGCTTAAGCCTTGTCTGTGAAACCGGGGGTGTGCTTCATTTTGGTTTACATGCTGTTTAGGTGGACAATAGCATATCAGTTGTTGAGTGAATTGAGTCAGTTCACTATATTTTGAGACAGTAATGTTTTTTTCCTCACAAATGTCATAAAGTTTTAGGGGATACCTTGAAAATACAGTCTTTAGATGAATTTGTGAGGTTCTCCCTACAATACAGCTTCTGACTGCAAATATTTCAGGAACGATGTTTCTAAATCATGAGGTGTTAAATAGATTTAAATATTTTGAATTATTGTCATAATACGTATATACAGAATTTTCATCCCGATTTCCTTTAATAAATCGGTTTTGCACTAGGTACACAAAAAAGTTCCACTCAGGACTATTTGGACAAAAATGTCCCCATTGAAACCCATTAAAACTGCAAGTTTTAATCCCAGGGCCATTTAACCTCTTAACTGTCACCGTCCCGCTGGCGGGACACCTGGCACTGTTTTTTTGATCACCTTTTTTTCGTATCATATGTTTTAGTAATTATCATAAATTAGGTATCATTCGAAAGCTTACGAACTCAAAATTCACTGTGAAAACCGTTTTGAAATTGGACGCTGCGTTACCATGGAAATGGTACTTTAAATTCTTTTAGCAGGCTCCTCCCCTAGTGGGCGGCGTCATGTTTCATATTACAAAATTTATTTTAACTACTTTATAATCAAAATATTTTCTAATCTTGACAAAACACATATCGTCGGAAAGATCTGAGTCTCAAGGTTCCATATTTGGTGACCGTTTTGTGATGGAAGTGACATTTGGACAGAAAATTACAGGAAAATGCTAGCCTGACGTTGTCATACTCAATTCTAGTCAGATTATTAGTCTGCTCTGCTCCGTTGGGCTGTGATTATGGGGCGTGTTTCAACCGAACCAGGAAAGACCTCAATTGGATAGACCTACAACCAATCAGAGCAACGGAGCGACGCATAACGTTAGTTGTCAAATGTCAACAGAACTCAACTACACTGTGTTGCCAAGTCCGCGGGTTGAAGCGACCCCAATTATGTGATATACAGACCCAGGAATGCGAAATTTAGCAGCCATGCCAAAATAACACATATTTTACCCCCCAAATGCCATTTTTCCTGGAGAACCCCCCCACCCGGAAATGGTAAATGGACTGCATTTATATAGCGCTTTTAACAGACCCATGGCCATCCAAAGCGCTTTACATATTGCCTCACATTCACCCATTCATACACTTATTCACACACCGACGGCGGTGTCAGCCATGCAAGGCGCCATCCAGCTCGTCGGGAGAAGCTGGGGTTAGGTGTCTTGCTCATGGACAACTCGACACTTGGTCAGGTGGAACCGGGGATTGAACCACCAACCTTCCGGTTTGTAGACAACCTACATGAGCCACTGCTGCCCAAAGCTATTGGGCTTGTTTTTGGTTAGTTTTGAGTAGCAGTTGGGCGAGTTTTGCTGTAAAAACTTTTTAACCCTTTTTAACTTTTTGCAACCCTGTTAGAAGAACGTTAGAAGAAGAAGATGAGTGTAAACGATCATTGCCGGTGTTGTAAAAAAGAATTTAAGGATACACAGAGTACTTACCAACACGATCATCATTTCTGAGAGAAATAGTGAAGGTGAATGCATATATGAACAAGTTCTCCATTTAGGATTAGAAATCCTTCTAATCAAATTTAACCCAAGCGCCTTTGTTGACGTGGATGATTACGTTACTGTTTATCATCTGTCCATCACCGTCTAAAGCCCGCCCTGACAATTTCATTGGTCCGAACAGTTTCTGTTCGGGCATAATTACTTCTCTATGGATCAAGTCCAGACCGAACTGCCCGTGCAAAAATGTTTGTGGGCGGGGCTAAGTTCATCTGGCATCCAGGCTAGGAAAATGCATAAAAAAAAATCAATAGAATTTCAATGACTCCCGGTGGCTGTTTTTGGTACAGCGCCTAAACAACATCTCATGGGAACTTCAATTTTTGTGATATCAACTTCAAATTTGGAACACAACTCGGTTAGACATATGGCTTTGATTTTATAGTAATTTTAGATTAAAACAGTTTTGTAAAATATATATTTTATATAAAATAAAAAATATTTAGTACAGTATTTTTTATTTACAGTAAATTTAAACTTCCATAACTTTTTCATATTTTGAATTGCTTTCACTTTAGACATAATCTGCCGAGTGTCTGCTTTAAAACAAGACCAAACTTAGGTCTATATTCCAAAGCATTCTTGAATTACAGCCCTTTAAGTTTGGATAGTGCATTTTCATGTGTATTCTCAAAAAGGGGGGTGACAGTTAAGGGGATAACTATAACATGATGCAATCTTTGTTAATAGGCTTTCATTCTGTTGGCAAGGCATCAACATTAAATATTTGACTATTTTCTACCAGATGGTGGTGTTTTCGCAGGTTTGGTCTATAAAGAAAATACTAACTTTATTCCCGGTTTCTGCTTCATATTATAAAGCCAATTTGATCAATTATGCAGATATAATTGTGTGGGTGATGTCGGAGTGTGGTTTGTATGTGTATAATAAAAAATAATTAGATTTTCTAGCAGTTTTAGAGTTCAACATGTCTATATAAAATCATTTTCATAAACTAATTTTTGTTTTGTTTCACTTTTTAAACATTTTTACTTCAACAATAATCTACAAAGGCCAGGTCTTCTTTAAAATGAGACCATACAATTAAGAATTAAGTGTGTGCTCCCAAGATAAAACATTTTATAACAGTTTTTTGACATGGACATTTTTGTCCTCTATGCCCTGTGTGTTCATTTTTAATTGATGCACAATGGTTAAATAATGGATTAGATTATATCATGTGGATGGCTTCTTTGGTCCATTGACCAAAAAATTATTAAATAAAATAAAAAATCTTGTTTCAGATGTCAGTTTTGAGATGCAGATTATTAACATATTAACATTATTCGTCCGATTTAAAAGCTTTTTTTTCTATAAGCCGACAACTTACGCTACTTTAAATGATGTCATCATCAATGTATTACCCAACTGTTTCATCATGAGCTCCATGAATGCATTAACAACCTGACAGGTTCGTCTTAGAAACATCAGAAAACCTTGAAACATTCTGGAATGACTGGCACTGCATTCATGGTGCATTATTTCACTTAATCATCACAGAAGGTGGTGGAAACCATTAAAAAGACTGTCTTAGTACCATGACAATCTAGATGAACAATCTTGTGTGACACCCTGATTGGTTCAGTCCCCTCAGTAAACATATGGCACACACTCCCTGAGGTGCACGCCCAACAGAGCCTCACGTTTCATTACCAACAGAATTCTTTTGCCTGCTATTGCATGCACGTTCATATTTAATGTAAACTGTTGGAAAATGGTTCCATCAAGAACTGCAGTGATGAATCTGTGGTTGTAGTCAGACCTGTCAGTCTGTTGATGCGGAGCCGCTCTGAAGATTGTGAGTAGGATAAATGTTTGACAGATGTCTATTGTTCAAAGGCTGCAGACAGAGGGCGAGGCTCATGGTCCAATACTGACTGCAAATGATAAGAACATTATTGGCCCACACAGTGTCAGTGCATGTCAAACTGAGGGCAGGGCAGCATGGTATTGACCATCCAGTGATTGTTGTTCTTTTTAGAAAGTATTTGCTATATTTTATTCAACAGGTGTTAAATGAAGATGCATTATTACAAAGTTGTATCAAAACTTTTATTTGTTAACATTATTTAATGCACTGGAAAAAACATGAAAAAAAACAATGAACAGCTGTATTTTTATTAACTAATGTTACCATAGATTAACAAATGTATTTCTCATGGTTAGTTCGTATTAGTAAATATAGGCTATTAACTAATGTTAACAAATGAAACCTTATTGTAAAGTGTTACCAACATTTTTGTATATAATACCTATTTTTATTTTCTAGTTTTATTCTCTTTTCTGTCCATTAAATTCAATTATGTATTGTAGTATTATATATGAAATATATAGTAGAAAGAAAGATCTATGTTATTTAAAAAATACATTACAATTGGTTTGCGCCATTTTGTTTGCGATGACGTATAATGGTTGCACTCGATAATGGTTGCAACTGGCTCTACCCGTAGCTATTTTTACCATAACACAACTCAAAAATTGTTTCAGCGTTAAACAAAATCAATTAATTGGTTTGTAATTGCATTTAAAACACGCTCAAACACACGTGCGCCCTCACACGCACACATCCACATCCACGCACTGCGCGCGCACTCTCACACACATCCACGCTCAATCAGCTGTAATGTTACATGAGGGTTGACTTGCCTAACTTGTCACCTGGTTCCGATTCGGCAGGCCAGCACACTCCCTGGCTGAATCCAAATCGCCCCCTAAACCCTCAATCACTATTCCCTACTTTTGTCCACTAATACAGTTCACTTGATTGAAAACGAGTGCGTGAAGTCGGACAGCCGTCTACATCAGCTGTACACTCGTTATTGCGGTGCAATGTGGGACTGAATGAGTGCACTCAAACATGTCCACTATGGTTTCGGACACCACTACAAATGGCTGTCCCCTCAAATAGTGCCCAATTTAAGGGTATAGGGGGGCGATTTCAGATTCAGCCCCTGTCGTGGAGACTGAAGAGGGCAGATTGAGACAGAGCAGTATGTGTGTGTGCCTATCTGTTTGTGTGTGTGAGTTTCTGTGCACATGTGTGTTTGAGTGTGTTTTAAATGCAATTACAAAGCAATTAATTGGTTTTGTTTAACTCTGAAAATTTTTTCAAGTTGTGTTATGGTAAAAATAGCTACGGGTAGAGCCAGTTGATTGCAGAGTGCAACCATTCTACTTCATCGACCTAGAACGCAAACAATATATAATATAATATGATTTTTTAAATAACGTAGATCTTTCATGGGTTTTCTACTACATATTTCAGTAAGAGACATAATTTATGTTATATTAAGCCATACAAGTCTTAACACCAGGGGATCCCTTTAAATCAATTCAATTATAACTAAAAGTTTCTTAAAGATAATGCTGTAAACTATACAGGGAGCTCTTCCTTGCACATTTATATTAAAGGTTAACAACAGAGCCCAAACTATTAGCCTAAATTCAGCTACTATTTATTTTTAGATATAATAATCAACACTCAAATAACACATTGTATGCGAACGTAAACTTCACATAAGGCAGTTTTTGCATTAACTTCTAAATCTAATTATAAAATTATGTTTTTACTCCAATTCGTAGTTGAAATATAATCATTTATACACAGTGGCTGTCATCTTCATGACAGATTCATTTAAACATACATTAAATAACCAAGACATCACAACAGGTTAAGTAGAAAATAATGAATGTATAGGTTAATATAGTGCATATAGTGGCGGAAGGAGCAAACGACAGACACAGTGGGTGCGGCGTCAGGCCTCGAGTAGGCATTTATTAAACATAAAAATGTTCAAAAGGGTAATAAAGTGTAAAACAAACAGGGGATCTGGTGTCCTCGGCGTGCCAGGGAATCGTGAAGGAAGGGTAGTGATCAGAGGTCCAAGTAAGGGGCGGGGTCCGACGGCTGCGCACGCTTCTCTCTTCGGTCCGATGCGCAAGGGACGGTGGTTTCGACGCGGCGGCTCGTCCTCTTTAGGCCAACCAAGGGGAATAGTGGCCCGGCATCCTAGCCTGTCAGCGGTGTTACGCGTGCATCTCCATTCCGGACCGCGGATCCGGCAACTCACATCTACGGCGGAGCGGGAGTCCCTCCGCGCCCCCTTCCTAAATGGCAAGCCAAAAGGATCAGAATTCCGCTATAGATTAATCGTGTTTACAGTCAAATGGTGTAAAATACAGCATTTTAAACAGTATTTGCGCAGCAAAATAATTCTGAAGCTTTTGATGAGGCTTCATTATCTTCAGGTGTGAGGTTGAGCTTGGCTCCTAGTTCCAGTGAAAGGAACTCTTAATGCTTCAGCATACCAAGACATTTTGGACAATTTCATGCTCCTAACTTTGTGGGAACGGTTTGGGGATGGCCCCTTCCTGTTCAACCATGACTGCGCACCAGTGCACAAAGCAAGGTCCATAAAGACATGGATAAGCGAGTTTGGTGTGGAGGAACTTGACTGGCCTGCACAGAGTCCTGACCTGAAACCGACAGAACACCTTTAAGATAAATTAGAGCGGAGACTGTGAGCCAGGCCTTCTCGTCCAACATCAGTGCCTCACCTCACAAATGCGCTTCTAGAAGAATGGTCAAAAATGCCCATAAACACACTCCTAAACCTTGAGGAAAGCCTTCCCAGAAGAGATGAAGCTGTTATCGTTGCAAAGGGTGGGCCAACTCCATATTTAACCCTATGGATTAAGAAAACTTTTGGCATATATATATATATATATATAATACCTATTTTCATCCAGCACAGATTCTATTTTTATTCTCTCTTCTCCTTCCATCTTTCTACAATCTCTCTCTCTCTCTCTCTCTCTCTCTCTCTCTCTCTCTCTCTCTCTCTCTCTCTCTCTCTCTCTCTCTCTCTCTCTGATTTTGTGACTTGGATGTACAGCAAGCGAATGCAAGTTCTGTTTCTGAATGCATTACATGCAGGACTGCAGTAAGAGTGCATTAGTATTCCACTGGCAGCTATAGGGGTAAACTGATAAGGGACAGTGTGTTTGCTGTGTGTACGGTTCAGTGCCGTTCCACGATGCCTCTGGCAAAGACATCTAGACAGCTATAGATAGGTTGATCTCATTGCGGAAATCTCTAATTCCCATCTACTTTTGCAGGAAAGTAAGAATGTAAGAAATGAAAAAAGGGGTGTATGCATGATAATCTAGATCAGTCTGATACATCACATATGCGTTTTTGAATTGATCTGTTTTAACATGCAAAACCCTTTGCTTTTCTCTTTATGTTTGCATCTGTGTCTGTGTGCGTGTGAAAGCAGTGAAGTCAGTGAAAGGTCAACAGAAGAACACATGGACACTGGCCGTGCGTGATTCACGGCTGAGACTACAACTCTAAATGTCCCTTCACTTTCAATTTACCACGTTGTCAGACACAAGAAAGGAACGTATTTGGCCAGAGCAACATAAATGAGTGAGCAAGATCTCTGTACCCAGCACACTGTCCCAGTGCGAAATTTAATTGTTCAGAAATGAACAATTTCATATTCTCAAGTTCTCAGTTCTCAGCAGAATCTAAATACAGCATTTATAATGTTACAGGATATTTCTATTTTAAATAAAGGCTGTTGAGACCATGGGAAACAAAATTCTCTGGTCTGATGAAACAAACATTGAACTCTTTGGCCCGAATGGCAAGCATCATGTCTGGAGGAAACCAGGCTCCGCTCATCACCTGGCCAATACCATCCCTACAGTGAAGCGGTGGTGGCAGCATCATGCTGTGGGGATGCTTTTCAGTGGCAGGAACTGGATCGAGGTAAAGATGAATGCAGTAATGTACTGAGACATCCTTGATGAAAACCTCCTCCAGAGCACTCTGGACCTTTTACATCACGTGGGTGGGCAGGTGCATCTGCGTCGCTTACCTGGGGAACACATGGCACCAGGATGCGATTTAAATTGTATTAATATTTCACAATATAACTTTTTTTAATGTTGCTCATTTTTGATCAAATAAGAGACTTTTTTTTCAAAACAATTAAAAAAACTCTTGCTGACCCCTACATTTTGAACGGTGGTGTAGAGTAAGACCATAGAGCTATGAAAAGAATGTGGACAGTAGCTCAGATCATTTTGCAAATAATTTATAAGAAATTTTGATTTAACATTGAGGTCTCTGACTTTTGATGGCAGATGATACCTTGGCAAATCTGAGCAGTTTCAGACAATGAGCATTTCTCACAGAAAATACATACAGTATGTGAAATTGCTTGGGTCTTTTTCTCAGGAGAAAAATAACCGAATTATGAGGCGTAAGCGAAAACCTCTATTTGATCTCTATTTAATCTCATTGCTGTTTCGGAGAAACAATTAAAATACTAAAGATATTTCATCTCCCAGGATTTTCACTAAATGCATTTACATACTTACACAAGAGATTACTGAATCCAAGATGATTTTGTTTGAAGTCATGAAAAGCACATCCGTTAAATCTCTTTGCTGTCTATGAGAAATAACTGAGATATTTAAAATATGTTATTTTTATTTGTTACAGGTGATTCATCAGGATTTTCAGTAGATGCCATTTACATACTTATGAAGGATAAATCCTGGAAGATTTTCCTGTGACTCAAATGAAAGTATTCACTCTTCTTATTTATTGTCTTATTCATATGCAGAAACAAGTTGTGACACTTGAGGGCCAGTTTTCTTTCCCTTTAAACTTTTTAAAGAACCCTTGCCGTCACACCCTATATTGCAGCTCTGTCTTCTTTGCTAGTTGCTGTTGTCGTCGGTTATGAAACATTCATTGATAAACATATGACAGGGCTCACAAACGTAAGGTCTATGACTCTAAAAAGTAAAACTTTTAATAGAAGTTATTTGGATTTGAAACTATGCCCTTTGGAGTGTGAAACCCTGTTACTGCAATGCATCCTGGGATAGGCTGCCACCCACACAATGTCGGGCGGTGTCAGCTTGAGAGAGATACAAACAGCGAGCCACAGAGGGTCTCAGCAGGCTTTTCTTTGCTGCAGCTCTCAGTGTGACAATCTCTTGAACTAGCACGCACTTGCTTTGCTATTGACTCCCCCCCCCCACCTTCAATTTTCTTTTTCATACTGTAAAAGCATATAGATAATTCAGAATGCAGTTACAAGAATTCACTTTGAATAACATCAGCCATATTACATGAGTGAAATGGCTTCAAATCAAATGTTTTAATTGTATTTGAGTAAATTAGATTTGTGTCTTCCTCCAACACAAATGTGCAGGTTTTGGCATCATATCATATGTTTTCTGCAATTCATTTGAATGAATCCAAAAATGCAATACAAATGTACTATTAAATATGTCATTTAAAAAGCATTCTTTTTAAAGAATAATTCACACACAGGTCAGTTATTAGCAAGACTGACAACCACATTCTGTCACACATGCTTGTCTCCTGCATACCTCGTTTTTCATGTGTGATCCTGTAACTCACCAGACAGAGCGATTATGTCATCCAGAGGTGTTAGATCTAGTCACAGTTTCGTGATCTGGGCACGATTTAAAGGCTACTTGGTTAATTAAGATTTGACTGATTTTCTTGCACCTCGATTAGACCTGTTTATTAAATAATGTCATGTCAGTTATGATAAGAATTTATGGTGTTGTGGATGTCACCATCTTTGACATTTACTTTAGTCACTGTCACTATAGTTTCAGGCATTATTGACAACCATCACTAGATAAGAAAAGGGGCTTGACTTTGGTTATTTGCTCACAGAAGCGTCTCAAATACTATATTGTATGAGCAGGGCAATTTGAGTCACACCTTTTAGTTTATAAAACAGAAAAGCACAAAACAACTAACCATTTTAGCATAATTAAACTATTATTAACAAGCAAATGCATCATTTACACCGATCAGGCATAACATTATGACATGAATAACACTGATTATCTCTTCATCACAGCACCTGTTAGTGGGTGGGATATATTAGGCAGCAAGTGAACATTTTGTCCTCAAAGTTGATGTGTTAGAAGCAGGAAAAATTGGCAAGTGTAAGGGTTTGAGCAGGTTTGACAGGAATTCCCGGAGTTCCCGGTCTGCAGTATCTATCAAAAGTGGTCCAAGGAAGGAACAGTGGTGAACCGGCGACAGGGTCATGGGCGGCCAAGGTTCATTGATGCATGTGGGGAGCGAAGGCTGGCCTGTGTGGTCCGATCAAACAGACGAGCTACTGGAGCTCAAATTGCTCAAGAAGATAATGCTGGTTCTGATAGAAAGGTGTCAGAATGTGCATCGCAGTTTGTTGCGTATGGGGCTGCATAGCCGCAGACCAGGGTGCCCATGTTGACCCGTCCACCGCCGAAAGCGCCAACAGTGAGCATCAGAACTGGACCACGGAGCAATGGAAGAAGGTGGCCTGGTCTGATGAATCACGTTTTATTTTACATCACGTGGACGGCCGGGTGCGTGTGCGTCGCTTACCTGGGGAACACATGGCACCAGGATGCACTATGGGAAGAAGGCAAGCCGGCGGAGGCAGTGTGATGCTTAGGGCAATGTTCTGCTGGGAAAACTTGGGTCCTGCCATCCATTGGATTTCTCTTTGACACGTACCACCTACCTAAGCATTGTTGCAGACCATGTACACCCTCTCATGGAAACGATATTCCCTGTCTCTGTATCCTTGGAGGCCCTACCTCGCAACTTACATTACTTAAATGATCTGCTGCTAACATCTTGGTGCCAGATACCACAGCACACCTTCAGGGGTCTAATGAAGTCCATGCCCTGACGGGTCAGCTGTTTTGGCAGCAAAAGGGGGACCAACACAATATTAGGAAGGTGGTCATAATGTTATGCCTGATCGGTGTATATAGCATAAGTTAGTTCATAAGAAATATTTTGCTAGTTAAAACAGTCCAGCCTGGATCTAACTTTAAAAACTCACACTCAGCAGCTCAGAGCAGCATGAATAATTTAGACGATGCTCCACTTTGATGTTCATTACTGGCAGCTGCTGATTTCCTCATCATGAACCCTACAGGAGACACACTCATCCTCTCCAGCTGCAGCTGTTATCTGGATGAGTCCTGTCCCACTGGATCACGCAGAACCGCCCATCCAAACTCACTGACCTCTGTGCTATGACACCAGGGGTTCATGCTTAATTAGGTTTGACCTGACCTCCTTGTCCAGCTCTTGAACTCAAGGTTAGAGTATATGTCTTGGGAATTCCAGGTCATCGTCTTCTAGTTTTGCAGCTTAAAATACTTAAGAGACCTTTCATATGTAATCTCTAAATTGCTCTGTCAAAAGCTAGATCTGTGGCAAAAGTGATATACACTAGTGTGAAAAGTATCATATAAAGTAAAATAGATTTTTATTATAAAAATTATTTTACGATTTTAAATAGATTTTTAATTGTTATTAATTCATTCTCTGAGTATATTAAACGCAGTTCTGAAATGAAATGTGATATATATATTTTTGTTGTTGTTGTTGTTGTTTTTAGAGTTTTTGACCTTGTTTGACTGGGCATGGATGCTGAAGGTCAAATTCCCAAGAGCATCTCAGATGTTCAGACAAAACATTTTTGGTAACAATTTTTTGGTAAAAATAATTTTTTTATTTTACAGTGTCATTGTTACATATGTTACAGGTATGTACTATAGTAACAAATTATGCATAATTACATGTAGTGTAAACCAAACCAAACAATGTGTTTGTGTAAGAAAAATAACCATATTTAAAACCTTATAAAGTAAAGTTTCGGCCAACCGCCCTCCATATTCAATTTATAGAACAAGTGTTGAAAGTGCCTCTGCCGATCGAAAGACTAACGCGACCAGTTACGCTCGTCAGACGTCGCGCACACATCTTGAATTGCGAGAAGGCACTTTCAACACTTTTCCACAGAAGGCGATCGGCTGGAACTTTACTTGATAAAGTTTTAAATATGGATATTTTTCTTACACAAACGCATTGATTCGCTTCAGAAGGCCTTTATTAACCCCCCAGACCCGTGTGGAGCACGTTATTCACGACAGGTGCATTTTTTTATGGACTTCAAAAACAGAGCAACTATTACTGCTATTATAATGCTTGGATTAGCCAGAACATTTTTAATATAACTCCGATTTTATTCGTCTGAAAGAAGAATGTCATATACACCTCGGATGACTTGAGGGTGAGTAAATCATGAGCTAATTTTCATTTTTGGGTGAATTATCCCTTTAACATTACCAGTAGCCAGCAAAGCTGGAATATCATGCACTAATATACTGTGCACATTAAGGCCAGGAATGTACATTAAGAAAGTAAATGGTGTTCTTTTGATTTCAACACCATTTATAGCAGCCTGACAGTACGGCAAATATATTTGTGTATTTGTTCAAAGAGAAAACAATTCATTGCAACTACTAAAAGTATGAAGTCAAGGAGGCTACAGATAGGATGTGTGATCCACAAGAGGCGCATTCCTCTGTTTCTCACTCTTCTCCTTCTCCATTTTTTACTCCTTACTCCGCTTACTGTATTTTCTCTCTGCCCCCCCCCATCTCTCTCTCTCTCTCTCTCTCTCTCTCTCTCTCTCTCTCTCTCTCTCTCTCTCTCTCTCTCTCTCTCTCTCTCTCTCTCTCTCTCTCTCTCTCTCTCTCTCTTTCTCACACACACACATACACACAGACATGCAAGCAAGAACATTTTTATTAACATAGCACTTTTCTAAACAAGTTAATGCAATTCAAAGTGCTTGACAAAGAACCAATAGATAGGCAATTAATATTGAGTAATTAACAATTAAAAAGTAAAATAGACCCATTAAGATACATGATAAGAATAGAATTTATAAAAATCTAATTATGAAAAATAAAATACAACATTAAAAACAAAGCAAAACACAAAATATAAAATTATATAAGATTTTACAGGAAGGCCAGACTAAAAAGATACGTTTTTAATTTAGATTTAAAACTATTCATGTTTTCAGCACATCTGGAAGGTTGTTCCAGAGGTGAGGAGCATAACAGCTAAAAGCAGCATCACCAATTTTTTTTAGTTCTACTCTGAGGTACCTTTAGAAGAAAAGAATCAGAAGATCTGAGAGTCCTTCTCGGTTCATACACTGTAATCATATTTGAAAACTAGGTAACCAGTGTAATGACCTTAATACTGGTGTAATATGATCTCTCTTTTTAGCTTTTGTCAATATTCGAGCAGCAGTGTTTTGGATTAATTGTAATTGGTTAATTGTGTTCTTTGGTAGTCCAGTAAGAAGGGCATTGAGATTTATACATCATCTGAAAGCTGAATAAATAAAGTACACACACACACACACACACACACACACACACACACACACACACACACACACACACACACACACACACACACACACACACACACACACACACACACACACACACACACACACACACACACACACACACACACACACACACCGTCAAATTAATGAAACCAATGAAAGGCGACACGCAGGTGCGTCTGCAGCTGTGATGGGGGAGATTCTCATTGTTTAACTGAGGGAGGTATCAGGCCTGTTACGCTCCTTTTCCTTCACTTTTAGGTTTTGTTTAAATTTTGTGCAGCGGATATAGAATCAGTTGAAGACTTGGTCTTGCAGCACTTGAATCAACCGAGTACAGACTATAATAAATACTATTGGCTGCTCTTAATTATTGTGCCCTGAATGTAATTTCTTCCCTGTTAGAACACAGTGAAGTGCTTTTTGAAGTCTGTTTAGCAGTTGCCGCAGTGCCAACAGAACGTGCCTTTTCATCAAAAACTAACCCCCTGCATGGCTTGTGCTAGTTCACTTAATAGCTTGTATGAGTCCATCAAACATAAGAGGAACAAAGCAAATTTATAATATTCATGAATGGTAGGATACTCATGTACTGAGTTGTTGAATAAATGTGTCAGCATAGAGTCTCAACTCCAAGGGTGATACATTGTGATTGTTTACTCAATTCAGTCTTATTTACTGAAAGAAAATCCTAATTTTTGTGCAGTTAAAATGTGCAGTTTTACCTGATGGGTCAAGTCCAAAGTTTTCACTGGCCAAAATAATTATATTTTGTAAATATAAACAAATTTTGATTTTGCTGGCTGCAACACACTCCAAAAAAGGTGGGACATAGGCAAAATAAAGGTGAAATGATTATTGAATATCCCAGTTAAATCATTTTTTCAAACAGTTCACAATTAACTGGTGAATATGTGAGGGTGTTTGGGTGTAAAAGGAGCATTCACCAAAGACTCAGTCTTTGCGAGAAAAGATGGGTCATGGCTCACCACTTTATGCCACATTTCATGAGAGATTTTTCAGACAATTCAAACATCACATTTCTCAATGTATGATTGCAATGTATTTAGTTATTTCACCATCTACCATACATAATATTGTGAAAAGATTCAGGGAATCCAGAGAAATCTCAGTCTGTGTAGGGCAAGACAGGAAATCTCTGTTGAATGTGCATGACTTTTGAGTCCTCAGATGGCATTCCATGAGAAACCATCACGCTACTGCGTCTAAGACTGATGGGTGATAGGGCTTTTTCCTCATTAGCTCCAAAATTATGTAATTCTTTCTCGATTGAGATAAGGCAAGCCCAATCTCTCTAAATCTCGCCTTAAAACTCTGTAAAGCGATTTGAAATGTACATTTAAAGGCGCTATAGAAAATAAAGATCACAAATGAAGATATTTTAGTTGAAATCCGATAGCTCAGAAAGGCCTCCATTGGCAAAATACACTTTACACTCTCAAGACCCATAAAAGGTACTAAAGACGTCGTTACAAAGTCCATCTCACTACAGTGGTTCTACAATAACAAAAAGTGGGTATAGTGGCACGTCTTTTTCAAGACGGTTCGCCCGTGCACTTCCGGGTGCGATTGATCTCCGTTGCTGTTTATGGGCACATTCACTGCTCGACGTGTTTGGGCTTCAGCACATTCGGGCAGTGTTTGTGGATGTGTCATGTTCCCACTGCGGGAACGTGACCATCGCGATGTCGCGGTCGAGACTCAGTGATCTCCGTGAGGAGAGAGATTCCCCTCTGCCACACCCCAATCTACCGTCTCCGAGAGAGGTGGTACTTTGGCTGGTGGCCAGGGTGACCTGAGGGCGGTGCGGTGGTATTAAGAACCCCGACGATCATTCCTCGGGCCACGCCCCCCTCTCGCACATCGCTTCCCGCGAGTGCTGGACTGAAGCGGCGGGACCGTCTCTGACGCCCTGTTCGTTTCGTTCACACTCCAGATAGCAGCGAGATGTCGATCGCCGCATCTCAAGGTGGGCTAGAGTCCTTTGGGGATGACGATTAGGCTGCGCTCCGCCTTCGGGTGTGTCAGCGCTGCCGGATCCGACCTAGAGTTGACAGCCATGTTTTCTCGGGCAGCCGCGAGCCTCGGGCTGGTGTGGAACTCCGCCCTGTCACGAGCGCTCGTGGTTGCGCGATTGGTTTTGGGGGCGACACCTGACAGCTGTTGAGCCCCACCCCCAATGCCTTTCGCTCCCGAGATGCATGAGGAGATCACGCGGTCCTGGAAGTCCCCGTGCTTCCCGTGACCGTTCGGTGGCCTCCTCCGCCTTCGCTGCCCTCGATGGGGCCGCAGCCAAGGGTACACTGGGGTCCCCCCACTGTTGAACACTCTGTTTTGCACACTACTGTGTCCACGGAGGGCTTTGAAGTGGTGTGGCTATTCTAAGCACCCCCCCAAGCCTGTGGGCTCGTCTACTTTGGTGGCGTGGTCTTGCAGAGCTACGGGGCAGGCCGCCGCCCCTTTGCACATGCACGAGGGTGGAGCCGACCCAGGGCTCTTCAATGAGTTGCGTGCCACCACTGGTCCCGCCCCCCGGTCGATGAAGGTGGCCACACATTCCCTGGGTCGGGCGATGTCCACAGCTGTGGTCCGGGAGAAACACCTGGCCTTACCTGGTGATGTGGAGGACGTTGAGTGGGCCCACCTCCTCAACTCGCACATATCCCAGGCTGGCCTCTTCGGCGGGGCGGCTGAGAACTGCGCCCAACGGTTCTCGGCCGCCCGAAAGCACACGGGCTGTAACACGTACTGCCCCAGCGGCTAGCTGCTGCACCCAGCCGCCGGCTCAGTCGCCTCAGTCCGCTTGCCGCCGAGGGCGCCCTCCCCCCTCCCGCCCGGCCCCAGCAACAGCCTTCACCTGGGCCGTGCAGTGGAGGTGGTTGCAGGATGACGCCCAGTCCGCTCCACAGCTCCACAGGCTGGAGGTGGACAACTCAGAGATGGGTTCCAGTTCTTTCCAGGGGATGGTAGCAGGGCCTCTCCTTCCCCGGTGGAGGGCCAGGGGAAAATCCTTCCGCTGCTGGCCCCCGGAAGAACATGGAAAGAAGTCATGTTCTGTCTCTGAGGACCCAAAGACTGGTGATGGCAGTGTGCGCCGCCTCCGGGCCGCGCCGCTCTCATCCCTCTCTCTCGCCAGCCTCCTCTAAGAGCAGACCCCAGTGGAACGTGCGTCCTTCCCTGGTCTCCTCTGTCAGAACACAGCTGCTGACTGTGCCCCCACACCGGGACGCTACACCTCCCACGTCTGGGCCAGTCACGCTGCCTCGCTGCCCCACCAGGGGTACGTCTGTGGTTCGAGTGACCCTGCTGGTCAGTTCCTGGGAGCCTGGCTACAGCTTCCGGGACTGTCCACTGGGTCGCGAAGACCATCAGGCTCGGCTACGCGATTCGGTTCACGCAGGCTCCTCCCCACTTCTGGGGAGTCCGCCCGCCATGATGGGGCCTAATGCCCCAGTCATGCGTGCGGAGGTTGCCACCCTACTGGCGAAGGGTGCGATCGAGCCTGTCCCTCCAGCCGAAGTGAAGTCCGGCTTCTCAGCCCTTGCTTCATTGTACCCTAGAAAACCGGTGGGTTATGGCCAATCCTGGATCTGCCCGTCTTGAACCGATCCATTCACAGGCTTTCGTTCAGGATGTTGGCGGCAAACGCCTTCTCGAATGCGTTCGTCCAGTAGATTGGTTTGCAGCGGTCGACCTGAAGGACGACTACTTCCATGTCTCCTTCCTACCTCGACACAGACCGTTCCTACGGTTTACTTTCGAGGGGCAGGCATATCAGTATGCAGTCCTCCCATTCGGGCTATCTCTGTCCCCTCGCATCTTTACGAAGATTGTCGAGGCAGCCCTTGCGCCAGCAGCACGGGGTTCGCATCCTGAACTACCTCGACGACTGGCTCATAATGAGTCACTCTCGAGCTCAGGTTTGCGAACACAGAGATCTAGTGCTCCATCACTTAGCCCGTCTGGGCCTTCGGGTCAACTGGGAGAAGAGCAAACTTTGCCCCGGGCAGAGGATCTCTTTTCTCTGTATGGATATCGACTCGGTCTCTGCTGACTTGCCTCCGTCAAATCGAGAGCGAGAGTGTGGTTCCACTGAAACTATTTCAGAGGCTCCTGGGGCATATGGCATCTGCAGCCACGGTGACGCCGCTCGGATTGCTACATATGAGACCGCTTCAGCATTGGCTACGCGATCGAGTCCCGAGATGGGCATGGCGGTCTGGCACGCTCCGGGTACAAGTGACTCGGGCCTGCTTACAGACGCTCACCCCGTGGTCGAACCTCAGTCCTCACTCACCGGAGTGTCCTTAGAACGAGTTTCCAGGCATGTTGTTGTATCAACAGATGCCTCCTTCATGGGCTGGGGTGCCATGTGCAATGGACAAGCAGCCGCGGGCTCCTGGACAGGACCACAGCGCCTTCTGCATGTCAATTGCCTCGAGTTGTTGGCAGTACGGTTCGCCCTGCATCGCTTCCGAGCGTTGCTGAAGGGTCAACATGTACTAGTCCAGACAGACAGCACGGCCACAGTAGCGTTCAACCACCAGGGCAGTCTACTCTCCCGCCGTATGTCTCAACTCGCCCGCCATCTCGTCTTATGGAGTCAGAAGCACCTGTGGTCCCTTCATGCTATCCACATCCCGGGAGAACTGAACCGTGCAGCCAACGAGCTCTCACTGTTTCAGCCACTTCCTGGAGAATGGAGACTCCATCCCCAGACGGTCCAGCTGATTTGGGAACGTTTCGGCGATGCACAGATAGATCTGTTTGCCTCCCACGACTCTTCCCATTGCACCCTGTATTATTCCCTGACCGAGGGCACGCTCGGCACGGATGCACTGGCATCCGGATGCACAGCTGGCTGCGGGGCCTACGCAAATATGCGTTCCCCCCAGTGAGCCTTCTCGCACGGGTACTGTGCAAGATCAGGGAGGACAAGGAGCAGGTCATGTTGGTCGCCCCGTATTGGCACGGCCAGACCTGGTTCTCAGAACTGCTTCTCCTTGCGACAGCCCCTCCCTGGCCTATTCCTCTGAGACCGGACCTCCTCACTCAGAGACGGGGCACCCTTTGGCACCCTTCCACATTTCTGGAAGCTTCACGTGTGGCTTCTGGACGGGACGCGGCAGGTTTGAGTAGCCTACCACCTGCTGTGGTCGGTACCATCACTTCCGCTAGGGCAGAGTCCACTCGGCATGCATATGCGTTGAAGTGGAACCTCTTCGTCACCTGGTGTTCTTCCCGCCAAGAAGACCCCTGGAAATGCCCGATCAGGTCCGTGCTCTCGTTCCTCCAAGAGGGGTTGGATCGAAGGCTGTCTCCCTCCACCCTTAAAGTGTATGTGGCCGCAATATCTACCCACCACGATCTCTTGGGGGACAAAAAGGTAAGTCAGCACGACCTGATCATCAGGTTCCTGAGGGGAGCGAGGAGACTGAATCCTCCTTGCTCTCCTCTCGTTCCCTCTTGGGACCTCTCAGTAGTTCTAAGTGCTCCGCTGAGGCCTCCATTTGAGCCTTTGCCGTCGGTTGATATTAAGTTTCTGTCGATGAAGACGGCTCTGCTGACCGCATTGGCCTCAGTTAAGAGGTTAGGGGACCTGCAGGCATTTTTGGTTGACGAAGCGTGCCTGGAATTCGGACCGGCTAACTCTCACGTGATCCTGAGACCCCGGCCCGGATATGTGCCCAAGGTTCGACCATGTCCCCATGGGGTTAGGGCCCACTCCACCCGGAGTGTGGCCTCCTCTTGGGCTTTAGCGCATGGCGCCTTGCTAACAGACATCTGCAGAGCTGCAGGCTGGGCGACACCAAACACATTTGCCAGATTCTACAATCTCCGAGTGGAGCCAGTGTCCGACTATGTACTCGCCTCTACTAGTGGCCGGTAATGGACCAGGCTCAGGTGTCTTCGCATTCCACTCCACGGACTGGATACGTGCGATATTCTCCTCAGGTGAGCTTCCCCGAGAGCCCTGAGTTCCTACAGCACTGTTGATGCCGACATCAGTTCAGTCTGCCCTTTCGAGCCCAGACCCTCATGTCCGGCCAGGTGCCCCATGTGCATGGTTCCCCTCCAGCGACCCCCACACGAGTATTTCCACCGTAAGCCTCCTCAGTGAGCAGGTGTCTTTCCCTTGGCAAGTCCCTGCCACCCCTAGTGTTAAAAGTCCACCCTCTGGCTGGTACCCTAGAGTTCTTCCATATGCAGCCCTTAGCGGGTCATATGTGTATTCTCTAAATCCTCCCCACGGGTAGGCATTTTGGCATATCTCCACTGGAATATGCTTCCCAGTCTACCTTGGTAATCCTGTGATAAGTGGGAGTCCTTCGTCCGTACTAGTCTTACGACAGGGTACTCAGTAAGACTAGTACTTCCTTATATACCCACGATGTGGGGCGGAGTTACGCATGCAAATTCCGCATGCCCATGGCATTGGCACTGCCATTGGGCGCTGTTAAATTCCTCGAAGGTAATTGGCTTCTAAGCAAAACCCCCATTCGTTAGTCACTAACGTTACGTCTCTGTTCCCTCCTCAGGGAACGAGGGTTACATACGTTACCAAGACGATTCCTGTAGAAAATCGCTTCCTGCCCTCCATCTGTATATCGTGGCACAGCAGTGACGTCACATGCAAACAACCTATATATAGCACGCAGAATAAATTAATTTATTTCATTGTTTATTATTTAATAATTTTTTTATTTGATTTATAACATTTTGTTAAAACTGTAGTTTTAAAATAGTAATGTTCAAAGCATTGTTTCCTGCAATTTTAATTCCTGTGTAAATACATTTGTGCTGTTTCAGAGAAGCATTAAATGGTCTGTGTAAATGCTCCTTTTTGTGATTTTTATGCCGCTTCAGATTTGGTTTCTGTGCTGTGTTTGCTGTGTAAAGATGCCTTTATACTGCAGTATATCAAGATGACACTTTTCCTTGGAAGCTAGACAATGCCAGGCCTCATTCTGTGCGTGCTAAAACAGAGTGGTTTCTTAGACACTCTGCAGACTTAGAAGGGATGTGCTTGACTGGCCTGCCTGAAGTCCATTTCTGTCTCCTGTTGAAAATGAAAGGCCCATCATGAAAAGGAGAATCAGACAACGATGACCAAAGACTGTTGAGCAGAACTGTCTTGTTTCAGGCGAGATTGGGCAATAATTCCACTTGCAAAACTTCAACAATTAGTATTCTCAATTCCCAAACATTTGAAAAATGTAAGTGACACAGTGGTAAATATGCATCTGTATAATTTTTTTTGGAATGTGTTGCAGCCATCAAAAAAAAAGAAAGAAAAAATCTCTAAGAAAAAATAAAGGTTAAAGAGATAAAAGGTTAACTAATCACAAATTCTCAATTTTATTGGATTTTCTTCTGGATTTATGGTTGTGTTATTTTCTGATTTTGGAGTGCAAAATAATCTGGAAATGTTCTTAACAGATTTCTTGTACAGTCAAATTGAAGCATTTTAACATTGCCAACAAGCATTCAATGTTTAAAGTGATGAATGTGAACTCAGGTTAATGTTACTTCAATTGCTATCAAAATATTCAAATGACCTCACACAGAAATTGTAATGCAAGAGGTCATGGAATTTTATTCCAGTTATTCACCAGGCTTTTCCTAGACTCTCTGAATGTGACTTAACGATTAGAGCACAGCTTTATGCCATTGATTTAGTCCTTCCCAAGGCTTCTCTTTAGCACTCTTTGGCTTCTCTCAAACAGACAGTGGTTTTGATGGCTGATTTGAATTCGTTGGACTTCAGTTCAAAGTCTTTAGATGAGTGGCAGAGTTGACAGTTGTGGCACATCAAAAGCACTCATATCTCAACTGTCAGGGGACGCTATCTAAAACTAAACCCCATTAAAAACCCAGAGTCCCTCTATTTGAACTTGGTATTTTACCCTCTTCTAACAGAGCTGCTCTCACGGTCTAAGCTAAAAGAAGTTTATTGCAGACAGCTAGCTTTTGACCCAACTGGCATGGAAGAAAAAACAAATGCCTCCTGAAATGGAAACTTGATCTACTGTGCTAAAGAGTAAACAATCTAGTAACTGACTGCATTTTTTTCAACAGCCAGTTCCTCAGTAATGATTTTCTCTGCTCCATTTTACTGCATTGTACTGACTCCATCTCAGCCTTCTGGCCTTGTTTCCACAAGGCAAGCTCAAATACGGAGCTGAATTGGTTTCTTGGAAAATCTATTACAGGAAAAAAAAAGATTAATTCCTCCCCCATTACCTTACAGTTATTCTTCTGCTCCATGCCGACAGTTTCCAGAGGCCTGCATCGCCATGTATCACGATTTCTCTCGCTATTGTCTCAAACTCCCATGAGCCCCATCTCTCAGCCCTCTGTGCAGATTGCCTTCATCTCTCTCAAAGTCTCTTGATTAAACTACGTTCATAACCATATGCCTCGTATTCATCATAGAGACCCCTGTGCCTGTAATGTGCTCACATATTGGATAGTTTACACAACACAAAAGAGTGACATAAAAGTGGCATTTCTTTTATATGGTCTCAATTATGGTAGTAGAGCTCGGTTGTCATCTTGTCAAAGTGTTTGGCTGCCCTAGTGTTTTGATGATACAGTTGGAATTATTGGTGATCTTATTCAATATAATGCATGCATAATGGCTCAGTGGCTATGATTGCTTTTGGTAACACTTTATTTCAATGCTCCCACAACAGACATTCTACTGACTATAAGTAACTTTGCAACTACTTATTCTATTTACCCAAACCCTAACGCCTAACCCTAACCTAGGTATCTACTGAGTTAGCTAACATGTAGTTGACAAGTTACCATAATTTTTTTTTTAATAAAATTATATTAACATAAAACAATATATATAATTTCATTTTCTCTAACAGTATAAATGGATACATAATGTACAACTGTCTTTATATCGTAGGAAGAAGGTCCCACGTAAGCAGGTCATCATAAGCCGCGTTTCCACCTGGAACGATTTATCTCAAGAACTTTTTCCCCCCAGACGTGTTCCAGTTCCCACTGGATTTCATCCTCTGCATATAAGCTTAATGAAGCCTGAATCCCGTCATGTCATTTTTAAACTGCATTGTTGATTCGAATAGCAAACAACTCTTACTGCACGCACTGCAACAGACTTTTAAAAATTGTGGTTGAAATAAAATGCTGCATGGAGTCAACCTATAAAAATGATGTGTTAACTCAGGCAATCAGCATATTCAGTCCCATCCCCAAAAATTCCTGAACTTTGAAAAAGTTCTACCACACGAGTAGGGACTTTCTGAGGGGGAAATTTATACCCGGAACTTAATTTATACCCTTGTCCCTGTGGTCGAAACACACAACCCATTCTCACTCCCAAGGCGTCAAAATCCAAAAGCCGTCAAGTGCCTTCCGTGTCACTATATCGACGCACAGGGTGCTCCATTGATTTCAGTTGTTTACCCACTGCGTCAGATCAAGACGAAATCAATTCTTTGCATTTGTAAAAGCAGACATGATTTTATTAATATTTAAAGGCTACTTTTATATTTTGGAGCAACTAAGCCCACTCCTACCCTAAACCTACACACTTCTAAACAATATAAAACACGTAACAGGCAAATAAAAGTACAGTCACTGATATTTATTGCAAAAACTGACCAAAAACAGTATAAAAGTATTAACTCATCTCGCATTCCAAGTCTTCTGAAGTCATACGATGTCTTCATGTAAAGAACAGAGTTGATCTTAATGTTTTAATCGCTGAGATGATGATCCCGCCGCTCCGTGAACGCACTCATTCATATTTAATTCAAATAATACACACGACTCTTTACCATGGCGCAGTCGGTCACAAGAAACACGAGAGCCAATGACATTTGACAATCAAAGCTGACGTAATGACGCAATTGGTCACGAGACATACGAGAGCCAATGCAATGTCACTATGAAATCTGATGTAACGGGGGACAATTTTTGAAATTTGAATGTGTGCATGATCTTTGGGGCTTTTGGGGATTTCCTTCACACAAATCAGTCGTTTGGCCTCGGAACACTTGGATTATTTGTACTTTCTGAATAAATTGTGCATGCAGTCATATCTGTCTGTTATATCTATGTTTTATATCATATACTACACAAATGGGTAGGTTTAGGGATGGGATGGGGTTGGGTTACATGTTCAAACGTGTCTAAATAGCATAAATAAAATACATGTAAATAAAATTATGCTGGCTGATTAAATTGAGAATCACACTCCAACGTGTCATAATGGCAAAATCATAACCCAATATAATTTCCTCATGACGATAACGTTCCCATGCCCAATGCGTCTCTGTATGACTCCAAAGGTTTCTCATTGAAATGAATGGAGCACCCAGCGCGTCGAAAAATGACGCCTATGGTTACCTTTAGCGTCTTCATTGTGACACGGAAGGCACTTGACCATGCTTCGGATTTTGACACCTTGGGAGTGAGAACGGGTTGCAACACACTGAGTACCACCCCACAGTCCCTAGTTCCTGGGGAAAATTCCTGCGTAGGAAATGCAGGGATCCTTCGCTGAAGTTAAAATCCCCTAACAATGTTGCTCGGTAAGCGATATATCCTACTACAGTATATGTTATAGTGCACCATCACATGTCCTCCCATAGCTATACATCAACGCAATTGAAGTGGATGGCAATGTTCCCGTGCGGTCACCACAGTTGATTTGTTATTACTTTGATAGAGAAAGATGTGCTATTCAGACAGAGTTCCCTCCATGCATAATGAAATGTATTCCCTAGAACAATCTCTTTTATCCGTGTATACATGTCCTCTCCTGTGCCCCAACTGAAATAAAACACCTTTCAGACCATTTTCTCCAACTTGCCACGACTGAGACAAAACACTGCACCGTTTAGTGTGAGTGAGTCATTTGAAAACATGCATAGCTGTTGCCTTGATGCTAAAAATGCAGCCTTACCTGAATCTCCTCACATGTAATCAATCATTCGGTTGGCATGTGAGTCATTTTCACTCTCACAGAAAACATGTAAAGGCATGGCAGGTTTCTCATGAGTCTCCCTGTGAGCAGTGAAGGTACAGATCAAAGAACAACAGGTTTAAGTCTTTGTGATGAAAAGAAAATCTCTCAGTGCAGAGGTGGTGAAGGATATACTCACAGGGATCTGGGGCTTCGTTCGTGATGGCAGTTAGCAGGCAGTGTTAAACTGTTCCAGCTCTGGGCGGCACGCAGCTGCGACACACTGCTAACGGTGAGCTGCGACTGGAGTTTTGAGGGGTTAGAATGAGTTCAGGGGAATTGAACGGGGCTTTGTGGCCATTTTGAAGATGTAATGTTGAGATCATTGGATGACAGGAAGTCGAATGATCACAATCACGCTATGCTCGCCTAGATGCTCGAGTATAAATGCGTAACATTTATTATGGTTTCCAGATGGCCTTCATTGCTCATGCTGAATATGGCCGATCGAATTTGGGAGTCAATATCATTCCTAGTGCTGAGACTTCTATTTTGCACATATTTTATTATTCGAAAGTATATAAAAGAGCATTGTTTTACTGTAATGAATAGGCTACACACATCCTAAAATGTCAACTTCACTTCAAATGTGGCAAATATTGAACGTTATGTAATATATATATATATTTTTCAGTGACAAATAAATCATTTTTATGCTCTAAATTTGTCATCTCGTTCTCAGTAGCGCTCAAGTAGGCCACAACATTCTGCACAATTTAACATCTTCGTTCTGGGCTCTTGTGTACTCAGTTGACGTGTACTTTCGAGAGATTTTGAAAGAATTCTGGAGAAGTATGAGCGCTGATGAGGAGCAAGTGTAAAGGCTCCGTCTAGCCTTTCACTCCCTCTGTCATTCATCAATGGCGTCTGACAGCCTGATGCAAATCCAGGAGGAAGTTTGTCTCTATTTTGATGCCACACATTGAGAAAATGTTCCTAGGGCAAGGTGTCTAAAATTGCTGCAGAAATTAGAGTCTGAAAAAATGTTCAGTCAACCATGGAATGGAATGACAGAGTATGAAAAGTGTCTATCAGTGTAGCAACAGGGATAAAAGTCTTGCGAGGACAACAGGTATATAATTAGAGATGCCACAAAGGGCTTTTCACGGTAGGGAAATCTCTTAAGAAATAAGCTTGTGGCAGGTTTTTGTGTATGCTGCACAAATGATTATAAAAAGACACAGAAGAGAAGCTTTGAGAACCTATACAAATGAAGCAGCAGCACGGTTTCAAAGAGGTGTGTATAAGAGGTGACAGTCAAAATGGTGTGTAAATCAAATTCACATCTCTCCTGTGAAGATATGCTATTCCAGTACTATAATTCGTGATTGCAATCATGCTTGTTTCTAATGCTGTTGTATGTTTTAGGGTGCTTTGAATCTCTAGTTCGGTTCATTTGGTCTGAACTAAGGGCAAACAATTATACATTGTAGCATTTGTCAGCTTTTTGGGTTCCTTTTCACACCACACTGATTGCTTTGGTCCGAACCAGTTGAAACGAACCAAAATGCAGTCACATGACAACATCCACATCACTCATTGGCCATGGCGTATTTCCTAAACCGCGACTGCGCGGGCTGGTTTTGTCCCTGGCCATAATCTATTACATTGTTTGTATACACCACAATATGCAAACTATATATTTCTATAATGAAGCTATAATGAATATTTCTATCACTTCAAAAGAACAGATCGCTCTGTTCTTTTGAGTTTTCGAAAGTTGGGACCTAATATTAGCCTGACGTCGTCATACTCAATTCTAGTCAGAATATGAGTCTGATTCTGCTCCGTTGGGCTGTGATTATGGGGCGTGTTTCAACCGAACCAGGAAAGACCTCAATTGGATAGACCTACAACCAATCAGAGCAACGGAGCGACGCATAACGTTAGTTATCAAATGTCAACAGAACTCAACTACTGTGTTGCCATGTCCGCGGGTTGAAGCGACCCTGATTCTGTGATATACCGACCCAGGAATGCGATTTTTAGCTGCCAGCCCTGCCAAAATAACACATATTTTACCCCCCAAATGCCTTTTTTTCCCGGAGAACCCCCTCTGGAAAGCTATTGGGCTTGTTTTTGGCTAGTTTTGAGGAACGTTAACAATTGGGCGGGTTTTGTTGTAAAAACTTGGCAACCCTGCACCTGCACGCACGCTTGAATAAGTAGCCTAACGTTAGAAGAAAAAGATGACTGTAAACGATCTTTGCCGGTGTTGTAAAAAAAAGGATACACAGAGTTTACTTACCAACACGATCATCATTTCTGAGAGAAATAGTAAAGGTGAACGCATATACGAACAAGTTCTCCGTTTAGGATTAGAACAAATTCAACCCAAGCGCCTTTGATGACGTGGATGATTACGTTACTGTTTATCATCTGTCCATCATCGTCTAAAGCCCGCCCTGACAATTTCATTGGTCCGAACAGTTTCTGTTCGGGCATAATTACTTCTCTACCGATCAAGTCCAGACCGAACTGCCCGTGTAAAAATGTTGTGGGCGGGGCTAAGTTCGGCTGGCATCCAGGCTAACCTAATATGGTCATCAGACCAAATTTCTATGAGGCTCCGCACCTCCTCACTACTCCAAGTTTGTCCGCGAGCTGCCATGCTAAAGTGCAAACTGTCAACTAACACTTCCTCATCACATAATGCACCGCGCAGCTGACTACGGCAGCTGGTTTAGTCCAAAAATGATCAGTACTTTTTGCAGTTTGGTCTGTTCGAGGCCGGATCACGTTCTCACCACAAACGAAGCGCTCCAGAGTTCGTTTAAAAGAGTACCGAGACCACCTCTTCAAGGAGGTCTCGGTACACTTGTTTGGTCCGCTTTTGGTGCGCACCCGAGTGCGATTGCTGCTTTCACACCTGACCAAACGAACCGCACCAAAGGGGAAAACGAACTCTAGTACGATTCAACCAAACTAAATGAGGCAGGTGTGAAAGCACCCTTATTCAAATCACAATGGTAGTTTGGAGGTCTGTAACTATTGACTCTGCAGAAAGTTGGTGACTTTTGCGCAGTGTGCCTTAGCATGCACTGACCCCCGCTGAGTTGCTATTGTTCCCAATTGCTTCCCTTTGTTATAATGCCACTAGCAGTTGACTGTGGAATATTTAGGACATTTCACGAATGGACTTATTGCACAGATGGCAACCTATCACGGTACCACGCTTGAATTCACTGAGCTCCTGAGAGCGACCAATTCTTTCACAAATGTTTGTAGAAGCGTCTGCATGCCTAGGGGCTTGATTTGATACACATGTGGCCATGGAAGTGATTGAACACCTGAATTCAATGATTTGGAGTGGTGTCGAGAACGGGTAACCATGCGCACTTGACCATCTCATTCTAGCGTTTAAATGCTGAGGAGGACACTGGCCTACAAGCCTCAGAAAGGACTAGACCAGTGGTTCCCAACCACGGTCCTGGTGGACCCCCAACAGTGCACATTTTGCATGTCTCCTCAATCAAACACACCTGATTCAGGTCATCAGCTCATTAGTAGCTACTCCAAGACCTGATGTGGGTGTGTCAGACAAAGGACACATCCAAAATGTGCACTGTTGGGGGTCCACCAGGACCGTGGTTGGGAACCACTGGACTAGACTATAGGACGCAGTCTCTGTAGGATACAGCCTTCTGTTTAAGAAGCACCCCAAGTGTATGTTTGAAATAGAAACTGATTCAGAAGAAGAAGTGGAAGAGTGACTTGTCTACAAGTCGATGTATCAGACTGGTAATGTGTTTTATGTACCACTCTCTACAACGTCGAACACATTACAATAATCAATATGACTTTTGCTTGACTACATTATCAAACAGCTAATAATGTGTTGCTATAATATTACACAAACCATGTTCTCGTTCGCTCTCAGAGTCAGACAGCTGCTTTCTAAAAATCAGCATCATTAGAAATGCTTTAAACAACTTATAATGTCAATGGAGAAAGGCATATAGTTCATCATAACATTGTAATATACATGTATCATATACATAATTCACCCGCTATATTGCTAAATGTACCCTATTTTTCATAACAACAGAAGAATATACCGAGATAACCAGGCTTTTCTTGAAACTCCTCTGCTTCAGAGAATAGTAATGATGATATGCTAACATACATATACATACATACATACATATTCTTACAACATATTTTTCAAACAAATGTGACACCTGGCTGAATAAAAGTAAATTCAATTTTTCCTAAAAAAAAAAATGAGAAAAATCTTTCTCAACCGGTACTCAACTTACTCAAACGGTAGTATGTATGAAACATGGAAAAATTCATTTTTCTTTCATTTTTCCATATAATTGTTTTAATATTTAGAAGTATGAGTTTATTGAAAAAAGTACAATTGGCTGTTGTCATGTTCCCATTGTGACAGCATATACTGTGACAGCTTTTGGCATGTTGTCACAAAAGGTTAAGTGTGTGAAATCTTTTTTTTTCTTTCTTGGGAGGCAATAATGGTGGAGATAGCATTTCTTTTTTGTAGCCAATACTTTAAGATATGTACCTATACAGAAAAGAAGTGTGACAACTAGTCTTTCCTTCATACATCTGTGCTCATTATCTCATGTGGACTTTCTGTAGCATTGTGCCATGCTTCTTCTGTCTCTTTGAGAGACAGATGGACAATGTTCCCTCTCTGCCGGTGAGAAGAAATCAACCCCTGATGTCTCTGCGGCTCTCTGAACTCCTCCTGGATTCTCCTTATATGTGCCAACTGGCACCAGAGCGCAAGCTGTATTTTTAGATGTCCTGCGCTGCGATTGACCCACAATTATCTGCAGCCTCCCAGCTTGACATTGTTGGGAATCAGGGGGTCTAATCAGGAGTTAAACGAGAGTTTTCTCTGTTTGTGTTGGTGCTAAGGAGGACCTCCAGATTGCTTGTTAATGCAAGCAGAGTCTGAGTCATTTGACTGTCAGCTCCCTGTTTGTACTGTACACTCGCAAAGCCCCAGGCCTGAGAACAGACCCCTTTGCTGAGAAAAGACCCCCCACCTTGTGTCATTTCCTCTTCTGTCTTTGGCAAAATAGCGGCTTGTTGCACAATATGCTGGGCTCTGACAGCACCCACAAACCCGGCGAGCATGATGCCTGGCACACATACATATTCAGTCAAGCACACACATGCTGGAGAGGCCGTGAGCCAGAGCCTGTCACCTTACTTCCTGTGAACCTGGATCTCGCAGTCTTTGCTGACAGAAACAGAAGGGGCAGAGGGAGCAGGAGAGGGATAAAACAGCACCATTCCTGTAATACTTTCTTTTTTTAACTGACAGGTCTCTTGCAAGTCAAAGTGTGATGCTAGATGGCCAGATGAGTAGCAGAAACATGGAGTGGTGCCCTGAATTTTCACTTTTCAACAGGATGTGATTTTTTGCTTTTTTTTCCCCCCTGTTTGGCCTCTTCTGGTTTTTGCAGGTCTATTGATATTGATGGTCACACAGAAAAGCTTGTTTTCTTTTTCATTGTAGTCTTGAGCTGAGAAAATAAGCATACAACATGATTTTTAAAAAATGATTGTGTGGTTGGCTGCATTTATTTGATCAAAAATACAGTAGAAATTGTAATATTGTGAAATATTATTACAATTATAATTTTATTTGAATATATTTACAAATGCAAATTAATGATGGCAAAGCTGAATTTTCAGCATCATTACTCCAGTCTTCAGTGTCACATGATCCTTCAGAAATCGTTCTAATGCTATTTCATGCATTCTGACTTATATACACTGTTAAAGAGTTGGATTCTCATGCTAAACATGCCCCCCCTCCCAAAATAAAAACCCAACAACAACGTATGATTGGAGTATTTCTGTGCCAAATACACTCCTACGGGATTCCAAAAAGTTTTGGAAAGTTTTTTTTTTTTTTTTTTTCGTACATGGCCCTGTATGACATCATAAAGGCCAGAATTCCTTGTATGGGCACTTCTCCCTGAAGAGTGCGTGTGCACATCAACCAGAGCAGAGCAAGAGCACACCAATCAACAAGCTTCGTTTGGGTTACGGAATCTGTCGGCAACGCTGTCATTTTGTTTTTAGACCACGAAATCAACAATGTCACTAAAGAAGCGTGTTTTTGGTTGTGAGGTAAAGATAACCTTGTTCAGCTTCCCAAATAACCCAGCGTTAAGGAAACAGTGGATGCAGTGTGTTTTTTCGGAGCAGCAACGGAGTTCCTCAAGTGTGTTTGTTTGTTTCCGGTCATGAGTCGAACCAGCAGGGGCCTATACCATGAAGGTAGTTGAACAAATTCAGGGTTACGGGATTGGTTTTGAGTTGACAAAACCAAACCGATGCAATCAGGCTTTATTGGTACCATGACGCAGCTCATCAACTTTCTCTGTCAACTCAGGCTTTGATCCTTAAGCTATGATTACTTCACGCGCGCGTGCACATAAAAGAGTGACGTCGGCACTAAACAACCAATCGCGTTCGATATGGATAGAGCGAGAGCCATATATTTTTCCGCGGAGGAGCAAGAGCTAATACTTCACAAATATGAAGAATATAAAAGTGTATTTCAAGCACGCAGTAACACGGCCTCTGCTGCCAAAGCAAGAGAAGAATGTTGGAGGAAAATTGTTGATTGCATTAATGCGTAAGTTAAAAAAACAATTATATAAAAAAAAACATTCTAGGCTTTAGGTCATTCATGTACAATTATGTGTATATACACTGCAAAAAAAAATGCTCTTCTTACTTAGTAATTTTGTCTTGTTTCTAGTCTAAATATCTAAAAATTCTTAAATCAAGATGCATTTACTAGATAATTACATGACATAAGATGTTTTCTAGAAAATTTCTGTTTTGTCCCAAACAGAAATAAGATTATTTTCCTCACCCCATTGGCAGATAATTTTGCTTGTTTTAAGCAAAAACTCACTTTATTTTTATTTTATTTTTAATAAAACAAATAAATCCTATGTCACTTAATTAACTAGTAAATGCATCTTGATTTAATAATTTTGGAAACAAGAAAAAATACTAAATAAGAAGAGCATTTTTTTGCAGTGTAATGCAGCCTATAATATATATATATATGTGCTCTAAGTAAAATCTGCCTTTTGGAAAGAAAAAAAGAACCTGAATGTGAACGGTTAAATTGTTCATACGTCACGTCACCCTATCAATATATCTTACCGGCAATTTTATAAAAGCCCTCTTTTATGGACATGGTCGATAAATGTCCTGGGAACACAATGAAGCCATTTATGTACCCCTGCAGTGCAAGGACCACCTTGCGAATGGTTCGACAAACCGTGTTTTTCCCAAGGTTCTCTGCATCACCGACCGCGTACAAGTATGTACCACTTGCAAAAAAACGCAACGCAATGCATACCATTTGCGGTACAGTAAGGGCATGGCTTCGACGAGTCACATTTATGTGCGGCTCAAGAAGTTCGCAAATATAACCGATTCCTTCTACGGAAAATCTGTACCTTTCATACAAGTACGTATCAGGAAAGTCAAGGGGATTTTGTCTGTCCCTAAAAACTCTTTCTCTACGAAGTGCTCTTCTAACAATTTGCGCGGAGATGTCCAAAGGATTTGGTAGAAAAGGTGAAGCCATTGCAAAAGACGCTGGGAATTAGTTACGTCATCTATATATATATTTTTTTGCTCACAGCTGATTGGTCAAACTTAAATCTCAGATCTCGAATCCAGAACATAACCTGCCCCGGAGCAGGTTAGCCGTGCAGCGTAAGATACCATGGCAACTAACACCGATTAAAGCCGAGCTACTTTCATAGTACCTAAAACCCAGGATTGGCACAAACTAAGCTTAAACATATCTGGCTAGCCAGCTAAACCAGCTTCATGGTATAGGCCCCAGGTGGTGGGTGAAACTGCATCAAACGTCTGTGTTTTGTTGTCAATCGGCGTTCGTGACTCTTTAGCTCCGCCCACTGCAGGCCTCCACGAGTTCGGCTGTTTTCGGAAAGAATCGGCACAGCGTATCTGTCTTTTAGAAATATGATAAAACTAAAGACTTTTCGGAGATATGAAGGTTGCAATGCTACTCAACACAAAACAAATCCCCCTGTAAAATTTACGGTAAAAAAATGGCAGCTGTGGTTGCCAGAACTTTACCGTAAAAAAAAAACAAAACTGCAGTAACGTTTTAGGTTTTACACTTAAAAAACGTATAATTTAAAGGTTTATATTGTAATAATTACGTGTACACTATAAAAAATGTACGGTAAAAAACGTATTTGATTAACTGAAATAATGTTAAATTACCACCCTCTTGAAATACTAATATCTGTTATGTACCTTTGATATATACTGACAACCACCAATCACAGTGGAGATGAGAATCACATGATGAATGAAAGCTTATCACAAGCAGCTTTTAGGAGGACAATACTAATATATAGAAGGTGCACAGTGTCATTCACACAAACACCATCATAGTACCACCCATGAAATTTTAAAAATGCAATAAACATTAATTTAACAACATTCGATGTAACATAAAACTCTAATGTACATAACTGATTAGAAAAAAACTAAGAAGAAACAGTTATTTCAATGAAAATGCATCAAATGCCAAGTGTCACGCAGGGAATTCTGGGAATGTTAATTTATGTTTTTTTCACAGTAAATTACACAATGACTTGTTCTTTTTCACTTCCAAAAACTGTGAAATAAAATTAAACGTGAGGTTAGATCTATTACAGTTATTCACTGTATATAGTACGGAAACTTTCTGTTAACCAATTAACTGTTTTTCACCGTAGCATTTTTACAGTCTTTTACCGTTAAAATCATGATTATTTTTTACAGTGTATAGCTAGGCCTACTCAGAATTAACATGAGATTGGCAGTGTGTTTAACTTAAATTTCAGTCAGTCTGTCACATAAAGCAATCGTTTTGTTTCAGGCTTGAGATACATTAGTCGTATGGAATACTTTTATGATGCTTTTATGGTGTTTGGTGCTTGACTGCATTATCCCTCATGCACTGTCATTGTATGCTAAAATTGTGTTGTGATACAGGTTTGAACAACATGAGGATGAGTAAGTGATGGTAGATTTATTTGGAAGAATTTGTTGATGAATTGATAGTAAAGTGATTATCACAGCTTGAGCCAGAGTGAAACATGTAATACTGTGATGTGCTCATCATTTGCTGAATCACATCAGGTTTCGATATGGGTATTTTAGCATAGTTCTACCATCACCACTGAGCTTTAACTGGCAGCAAACTTCCACTGGCATCGATCACAAGGAATGACATCATCTGTCTGCATATCCAATTTCAGGGAGGTGCCGGTGCATAAAATGAAAGAATGAGGAACAGGGTTGATCTGAACCATCTATCATATCAGACCCCTCCACCTACACACACTTTGGAAGCTTTATTAGAGAGGATCTCTTATAGATGCATTGGTTTTCATTCTAAGATAATGATATTTGCTTTACTGCACACCTAGTATATAAATCTATATAGGGTTTTTGGCTGATTTGAAGCATTTCAAATAAAGAGAACTAGTTAAAATTTCATTGCAAGGCTTTTTTTGACATGTTAACATTTATGAGGACGGTCCAAGTATGGCCATATACATATATACATTTTATGAATTAAATGAATTTTGTTTATCCAGTTTTACATGTCTCTGGATGTCTCCAAAAGGTTGTTTTGTCAGATTTAGCTCACTTATGGGAACAATTTGGTCTTTAAATATTGTTAGCACACACATTTGTTTTTTATTGTGTGGATTTTCCTGTGACATTTTTTCTGTGATAATTATATTTTCTCATATCTCATAAACTTAAACCCCACAAGAAACTTTTTTTCAATAATTTTTTTTTGTTGTATGAATATTATTTTATATTCAGTTGTGTTCCTAACTTACGGGTCCTTTAGTTGGTTACTTCCCTGCCATTTGTTAAATTTTTTTGTATTATTTTAATTAATTAATTGATTTACCTACCTACTTATCACATCTGGCATCATTTATAAGGAGTTAGAGGTGTAATGAGTTAGAAAAGGAAACCATAATCCCAAAATTTTTTGTATTTTGAGTATATACACTTCGAACTCCTTATGCTGCGCTCACACCAAACGTGAATAGAGTGTCAAAATCGTGTCTACCGCGTCTAGTTGGAAGCTTGAACATGAATCCATATACTGAAAATCCATGTATAAATTGAGGGTTTGAAGCGAAACAGACACGCATTCAAGGCGCTCCAGGAGAAATATGTCATAAAATACCACTCTGCCTCTTTTCATTTTCATTAAAAATATATATTAAGCATTAATAGCCACACACATGTGGTCCAGGCAACTCCTACATTATCTTCACTGCATGTAGCCTATTTTTAAATATCCTTAAAAAAATAAAGTTATGAAACTTCTCTTTGCCCTCAGTCAAAACGATTTGGCAGACAACAAATTATAGATACATGACACCAAAGATCGCCCGTTAGATCCACACAAGACGAACCACTACAGGACATCAGAGCCAGCGGCAGACGTCAGAAGGACTGGCTGAGGAAAGGCTGCTCTCGCTGGTGTTAATGAGTGCTGAGCGCCCGGTGATCACCTGGATCTCACAACAAAAAGAGTCACAAAAACACAAGATTATTTTTTTAAATAGGCGCTCTCTTTATTAATAAACCATATTGCGCTTTAAACAACTACATTCTCACCTGAAAAAGTCTTAAAACTACATTTTGTAACACAATAGTAGTATTTTTAAATTATGCAGGGTTTCTCATCACGTCACTTTACCACTTGACAGCAGCAAGCAGGCTCCTGATTGGTTAACGCATTGCGAATTGATGCCAAAGTTCAGATTTTTCAACTCAGGTGTCAGACGCGAATTCGCTTCAAAAGCGGGAATACACAAAATGCACCACTCGTGTATAACGTGCGTATGGCGCAAGACGCTCAATTCGCGTCATTTGCGCGAACTGGACGCGCGAATGAGGCAGAATCGTGTCCATCGCGCTGCGCAAAATGCGTCTATCGTGCCGCATGACCTCCAGATGCGCGTCAACGCGCCTTTCCATTGACTTAACATTGAAAGCACTCGTGCCAGACGCTCTATTCACGTTTGGTGTGAACGCAGCATTACAAAGGATGTCAGAGGTATAGGTTATTTTAAGTTTTGCTATCTTTATTAGCCTGACAAGCCAGACCCACATCTAGATATTGGGTCTGGGAACTCACCATTGGCAGGGCTCAATCCGAGGGGCGGGATAAACGGTTGTATTTCAAATTCCCTCTACATGCAATATGATAGCGCAACAACCAACCAGCGCAATGAAGAAGGTGAAGTGGAACTAGTTGATAGATTAAACTTTTGCCGTATCCGGTCGGCAAAACTCCGAACACATCTTCCTTTCTTAAGAATGACTTCAGCGCCGTTCTTTATTCTTTTCTCAAAGAAAAGCTTAACTCTGAGTCTTCCAGAGTCTCGGACAAAGCCGATTCGAAAGACCGCTGTTCGCCAGCTTCTTTGTTTACAAGTAGCACGCGGAACCGCCGCAACTCTGCCGTCATTACGTTAAGCCGCCCACCGGCTCTATACACAATGTGATTGCCCTGACCAGAGTTTGGTTTTTCCAGCTCGCAAGCCAACGGAGAGTTGCTAGACTACCCTGGCTGCAAATTAGATTTGCTGCCGCTAGGGTGCGTCTAGATTTCTAAACTAATCTTTACTTGCATTGTAGGTAAAACATTATTTTCTTGTTTTTGTTAGCACATTAAGCAAATTATAACTAGCTGAAAACCCCTTGAGGCTAATTGTCAATTTCCCATTAACACATATAAGAGATTGTTAATATATAATGGGTGAAAAGACAGCAATTCTCTAACAAACAATCGCACAGATGGAATTATTCTTGGACTAGTGCGTCCATGACATCGTCATTAACCTTTAAGTTGAACTTCTCATTCAAGTTTGACCTTTCTGTTGTATTAGTTAAAGTTTAAAATCAAAAGCGTCCACTGGGAATGCTGGTGTTGTCTGTACAGAAGGACAGAAGGAACAGAAGGAACAGCTGAAGGTCATATGAAGATAACAGGCAGCTTCATGGTTTTTAACTCCAGCCCCAGGCTTTACTTTTTTTTTTTTAGACTCCAGTGTTGTAAGAAAATTCACAGTTTATATCTTTGCAGCATAAAAACACTAAATGGTTGGACGATATCAAGCATTCATTTTTCAGGCACACCTGCAGGAATGGAGGAAGTGAGGAAGAGAAGTGCTCGCGACGGAGAGAAAGAAGTGAAAGTAATGCCTTCCTGTCCTTCATGATCCACTGCCCTCCACGCCTCGCTGGTAATCCCGCTCATCAGACTCACACCTGAGTGGCGGCAGTAGAAGAGAGACGCTCCTGGGAGACTGACTGCTGAAACAAAAAAAAAATCTCTAACAGCACAGTCTGCCCTCGCCGTCTTATGGAAACACCCCACTGAAGCTGGTCTGCATGATGGATGAGATGTTCACTACATTCATAGTGGCATCTTTCAGTTCTGATTTAACAGGCTGCAGGCGAGTGTACCAATGACCTTGCTTTATCTTACAGCCCCTGTTCTCTCAACACTGTCAGTTTAATACCAAAAGCAATGTTTTCCATTTATCCAATTGATGTTTTGCTGTGCTCCACCTCCCTGGTTACTGTTGCTTTCAGACATATGCTCATAAAAGAAACATACACCTTAGCTTACTGAATACTGCATGATGTGGACTGTATGGAGTAAATAACTGCAAAACTGCATTTTACAGTAGTGTGACAGTAGCTCGTATACAGTATGATCCTAGTGACATTCTAAATAGTTGTTTTGCATTTTTAATCCACATTTGTGTGAAAAGTAGGCTATTTTATCTCTTGGCAGTCCAGTCAAATTATGGAAGTGAAGACAAAAATGGTAAAATTGTGTATGATATTATTTCCATTTATTTAAAAATGAGCTATACACTCTCAGAAAAAAAGGTATTGTGGAGGTACAATTTTGTTCCTTGGGGAACAAAACGCATAACTGTACCTTTAAAGGTACACAATTGGTCCTTAGGGTACAATTACCCCTACAGTTAACCATTGGCGGGCAAGTTCGGTAATGAGTCACTGTTCTGCAGAGTTTGGCTCCAACCCTGAAAGACATCTATAGAAGCTCTTTTTGAGAATTAATAGAGGTTTAGATGTTGGTTTTATTGTAAATAGTGTGTTTCCTTTAGTTGGGCTGTTTGACTCTTGGCTTTAGTTTGTGGTTTTTGTTACAGTGTTAACAAAACACATAATCTATTCAAATCAAAAGAAGCCATAAACAAAAATTGTCATGTTTGACTGAACTCATCACTGACTAAAACTATTAATAAATAATATTCACCAACAATACTTTCTTGCCACAGATCAGGCATTCTGAATTTTGATTTTTAAATACATTCTAGGGGAAACATTTTTTAGACGCACACAGATATCAAGAATCAGCATATGAATCTCAACAAGGGTACACATCTTCTGAAAGAGTACAGAGAGAGTTTCCGGATCAAAACACAGACAAAGAAGCAGAAACAAGCGATAAAAGCATATACAATAAAACGCGATCAATCAAACATTAAACAACATATAACAATAAAACTGTCTATACCGAATGAAATGTTGACCCAGGACAAAGTATAGGACTGTGAAGCTTTGGTGGTGCTGATGGAAGCGATACTCCATCTATGTTTTGATCATCGTTCTGAATCCTATCGATGTGGTCTTTGACAAAACGTGATTTTCTCAGCTTTTTCTTTCAAATTTTTCCTTTGTGAATGAAAATTACCCACATTCAAGTGTTGATAAAAAAGAACTCTTGAGAGTTTGAATATTGCAGCTTATTCTTAAGCAGTTCATTTTCTTGTGACTTTTAAAACGCCACATGATATTTTCAAGCGACGTGCATTGCTAAATGTCAGCTCAGCTCACCAAGAGAGATGCCAACTGCACTTTCGCAGATCTGACGCTGTCGTTACAGATTTCCTTTCAGCCGTGTTTCTCACCTCCCACCAGCAGGTTTGAGTGGTTCTCCATCAGGAGACATTTGAATTATGCAAATTAAGTAAATAATACACCACCCAAAGGCAAGGCCTATTTTTTATTTTGACTGTTTAATTACTCTGTTGTGATCTAAATTAATAATTAATTTCCCAATAATCATTTCAAATGAGTCTGTAAAGGCTCTTTGGGGATCAGATGTATAAGTGTGTCTGTGTCATTCTAGTGGTTGAGTCTCTTGTAGGGATACTTCAGCCCAAATTGAAAATTCTGTCTTTTACTTGTCATTTTTAAAACCCATTGACTTTCAAATGGGTAAAAACAGTTGAAACATTCTTCAAAATATCTCTTTTTGTGTTCCACAGAAGAAAGAAACGGGTTTGGAATGAACATGATTGATAAATGATTTTAGTAACACTTTAGTATGGGGAACACATATTCACTATTAACAACTTTTGCCTCAACAACTCCTAATTTACTGCTTATTAATAATTAGTAAGGTAGTTTTTGTAGCGTTTAGGTATTGGGTATAGGATTAAGGGATGTAGGATATGGTCATGCAGAATAATGCAATCAAATATTTCAAAACTGCTTTAAAAAATATCTCGGGCTGAGTACCAAAACAAACTTATAGCCAATCAGCAGTAAGGGGCGTGTCTACTAGTGACGGGTAGAAGAGAGCGCTCAGTGCACGTCATTATTCAAAAGACACAGGACGGACATTAGCCGGGCGACGACAGAAAGAGAGAGATGGCAGATAAAAAACAAATGTGGAAGATGTCTGTGGAACAAAAGAAGGCTTAAGGCTGATTTATACTACTGCGTTGGACCTACGCCGTAACCTCTACGCCACAAGTTAAGCGTTGGTTTTCATTTATACTTCTGCTCTGTTGTCCGCGTCAATGTGCAATTACACATGCAGACCGCTCGTAGGCAGTCTCCACCAGCATGTTGATGGTGTAGCCCACAATGTCAAGACAAAAGCCGAAGAAGCAGCTTGTGTACATTGTCGGAGTACCAGCAGCTGTCATGGCGGCAAATAGATAGCAACCTTTCTTGCAGCTTGAGTTGTTGTATCTAATACAAATTAAGCATCTCTAGTTGATTAGTACAGTTACATAAGAAGCGATCTGGTGCTGGAATGCATTTTTGAAATCACGCTGTTTTCAGTATCGGTGGCTCGTGCACAGATAGCGATTCAATCGATTGCTGTAGCGGAGACTATTCGTTCCGTTGAAATCACAAAATGAAATGCACCCAAATGTGTCTCTGTTCTTGATATACAATCACTGATTAACATCTTTGGTTTTGGGAGAAAATAAATAAATTATACTCAGTGGATCTATGTATTTATTTACTAACATAAAGACTCTCTGCACTACAAAATATTGTGTTATATAGCAGATGTAAGGATGAAACTATCATCCCATTTCTGGACACACACACACTCCTATCGCAGATTTATTTATTTATTTATTGACCTGAGGGAGGGGTTCTGGCAGACCAATCACAGCGCTCGCGGTCCGCGTAGAATTGACACATTGTTACATTTTTGGAGAGGTGCTCGTCAGGGTACATTGTAGCGTGCAACACACAGCCTACGACGTAGCTACGGCATACACTGGTGAGACTGGTGGTCCAGTGGGTTAAACCATGGAACTGACACGCAGAAGGTTGCTGGTTCGATCCCAGCGGTCACCACCAGTGTGTCCTTGAGCAAGGCACTTTACTCTATGTTGCTCCAGGGGGATATAAGTGTAATAAGGGCGACACAGAAGTATAAATTGGGCTTTACGATCAGGCAAGAAGTAGGACCCGTGTAAATATCGGATCAGCTTTCCAGCGCTGGAGAGAACTCCAAGGCAGAGGTTGCTTTATTTCTTCTTGAAGGGCGAGTAACATTGGTTTTGTTTTGTTTCAAAGAACTAATATATGCTTTATATTCATTTACTTGAATATGCTTGTGTGTCATGTTTGCTTGCTTGTCCATTTGCAATCGTACTGTCGTTCACTTCAGCGATGATAAAGACCCATTCATTTCCACACCGTATAAGCCTTGAGCGTAAACCTCCTCCACTGTCTGTTTCAAGCGTCAGCTCCCAAAGTGTCTGAAAAGTAGGATAATATACTCCTAATATATGTTTATTTCCTTCTGTTCCTCTTTTCGTGATATATAACCCTCTTTTTTGGGATGTAAGGGATGACTTTTTCATTGAACATTCAACCTGGATTACCATAGTAACACACATTGCGTTCACTTATTGATGACATCATACCCCAGTCCCTCCAGAAAAACACGATTATGAGATCGCGTGATTTAACACATAATCAGTCAAAGTCTGCATATTTATGCGGGGGCCACATTTTTTCAAACACGCCGCACTTTCGCCGCATAAATTGCCTATTTCCGCGTGCAAAATATGCGGGGCTAGCATGATTTCATAATCCCCGCATTTTCGTTGCAAAAAAAGTCATATATATATTAGCAGAAAGTTGAAAAATGTTTGTTTACTTCACACAAGAGCCGCCATTTCCCCCTATTGCCATGGGAACGTTTTGAAGTGACGTAATTACCCATCAAGAACGTCATCAAAATCCTACAAACCCCGTGGTGAAACCATGGATATCGGTGAAACCATGATGAAGCACGCAAATTCCCATTTGCCAACAAAAATAACAGCAAAAGACACGCAAAGCAGTTTCCCGGTGTGTTGACCGATTTCAAAACACAGCATCATGAAGCTTTGAAGCGTTATGAATCAATGAGTCGATTCAGCGGTTTGGATCGCCAAAGTCACGTATTTCAGCAGTTTGATATGCGATCCGAATCATCAATCGACTCGCTGATTCATAGCATCATGATGCTGTGTTTTGAAATCGGTCATCACTGTATAAGTTGTTATTTAGTTTTTTTTTTGCGCACAATAACTATTATCGTCGCTTCATAAAGTTATTGTAGAACCACTGTAGTGAGATGGATTTTGTAACGACGTCTTTAGTGCCTTTTATGGGTCTTGAGAGTGTACATTGTGCCAATGGAGGCATTTTCCCGCATTTTTCATCGCATTTTTTAAGAAAACATGCCGCATAATCAAGGATTTTTGGCCGCAACAATCACAAAAAAAAGCCGCATTTTTCTGGAGGACTGATACCCTCGGCCTGGCACAGCACATTCCGCCATAGTCATTGACTGGGTTACGTATGTGTGGGGCGGAGCAATCAAAATAGGGGTGTGTTTGTTTTTGTGATTTGATGACATCAACATCGGTTACCAGAAAGCACTTACCCCACATTTAATATGTGCTTTATAAGTACTAATAAACAGTCAATATCCTAGTAATATGCATGATAATAAATAACTAGTTAATAGCATGAATTGAACCCTAAAATAAAGTGTTACCGTGATTTTCTTTTTTGGGTGAACTAATGGCTTTAAGTACACTGGTTTCTACAGAGCTCATAAAAGGACATGGTAATGAAAAATGATATGCTAATGCTTTTGCGTTCTCTCGTGTTCCCCCAAAAAGCTTTATGTTCGCTCGCAAAATGTTTGCAAGACACTTTGAAGGCAAAGATTGGTGAGAGAATGTAAAAGGATAGATTCACCATGTCCCTTTAGGTGCACGGTAGGTTTCAGGCTGGTTTTTAAAAACTTCATTGTCACATTACAATGTTCTAGATTAAATTCAAATGAGCTTTAAAGAAAAATCATCCAAATTGTTTATTATATGGTGATTTTGTTCCTCATCCTTCAGGCTATTTTGCAATTCGATTTTCAAATCAAACTTCATTTGATTCCTTAGAGCCTCTCTCGTGTGCTGTGCTAGTATTTTTGATTTTTTTCCTTCAAACGGGTGAAGTTTCTGATAAAAAGAAATCTGAAGCAGTCATAGATGTTTTAAAAAAGCGCTCTCGTTTTGAATCACTTAGCAGTTTTCTGTATGACATTCCTCTGAAATATCAACAGAGACAAGCTGAGTTGAAAGAAGAACAGCAAAACTATTAAAGATGGACGTTTCTGTTCAAGGTCAATGCTTTGATTTTGGTGGCAAAAAATCTCATTAGTTTTCTCACAGCAGAGGAGGGGAAAGACAGTGAGTCAGGAATCAGGGAGCTTAGAATAAACTAAGTTAGACCCCTTCGATCTGTCACTTAGGCTTTGTTCAGACAGGCAGCAAAAATCTGATATTTCCGTATCTGTCCTCAATCCGTTTAGTTCAGAGGTTCCACCTTGGGGACAGTGTCTGAACAAATGTATCCGATTTGATTACTTGCACAATGACATTGTGCACATTCTGTCCAAAAGATTGGATTTGAAAAAAAAAAACAAAAGCCTTGGACTCCTCCATCCATTTTTAAATATAGAAATGATTGATGCATTTGAGATATTGATGCATATGACATGTATAGGTGCTGTACATATTTCATTGAATATTTCATCTTCATTTCATTCCATTTGACATCTCATGTGGATGCAAAAGGAGGGTTGCTATCTAGACATGAACACTTAACCGAAATAGACAAACAGCCTATGAATTTTATACAGAACATTTGATTTAGGAGATGAATTCATGGCAAGTGAATAGCTCATTTAGTTTCTCAAGATGTTTTGTTTTATTTTTTTATTCTACTATTGAAACTGGAATTTCATACTATAAATCACTTATAATAGTTGGCTTTTTGAGAACAGTGCTGTTTGTTTCTGGTTCTATGCTGTTCAAGAATAAGGAGCCACCTAATCTTATTAGAGCCCCATAAAACACTGGTGTGTGCAGTTCCTTAATCCTACTGAGTAAATGATTTAATATCTGCATTCATTTCATTAAGAGCATTCAAATAAGAGCTTTGGCAGATTATTTTAAAGGTGCAGATAGATCATAGTTTATCAATCTGAGTGCTTATAGCTTACTAAAAATAAAAAAAATGGGATTTGTCCTTTAGAAAAACGGGAAACTAACATGTACTTTATTATGGTATTCGTCAAAAGTGTAGACTAATATTTTCTCATCCTCACATAGTTTGTTTCGAATACCATTAGTATGTCACAAAGGGCCCGAGTCAGAGAAAGATATATTTATTCTCAACCTTTGCAATGTTTGTTTCCGCCTGAGTTCCTTCTCCTTGCTTTAGAGCTCACAAGAAAAGGGCTGGGTTATGTGTCCCCTGCCCCCATCCACCTGCTCTTGCTCTTTTCCCCTCACTTTTCCCTCTCTCCCTTGATCTTTTTTTGACTGAAAGAGCAGAACGCAGGGATTTCCTCCACCCTGTGATTTGCAAGAGCTTGGCAGCTGTCGTATTCCAGCATGGAGAACAGAATGAATTATGGGCGCCCACCGGAGCGTGATGCTCCAACATTAATGAGATACAGCAACACATTAACGTAGTAGGTCTGCGTTCCACAGCGGCAGAACTTCGAAAATCCCCTGTTTAATAACATTAAGTTGTGTGATGATGTGAGAAGTTACTCTCTTAAGAAAGTTTTTGCTTTAAAAATTAGATAGCTTTGCTAATATTATACAATGCTGATTCATTGTATGCATTGCAAATTACTATTGATTTTCACCTCCTCATGCACAAGGTCTGATGCTTTAGCTTCTATAGAGCACATATTGTTTTTTCATGCTTAAAATAGTTTCATCCAATTGTTCTTGTTAGTTGCTTTTGTAAGAATGCCAGGAAATTGTGAAGAAAAGGTGCGAGAGAGACATGCTTTCTGGGTTAAAGAGATAGACCTTGGTTTTCTCACTTCCCTTAGCTGCCTCTTAAAGTGATTGTCAGAGAGCAGGTTACCACGAGGCCATCGTGAGCTCATTTCACATTTAATGTTTGAGGATTTCCGTGTCTCTCAGCCTGCTCCCCAGAGAGCCAATCTTGCCATGTTCTGACTCTGATGGACCACCACAGAGTCTTCTAAAGGCAGAGCAACAGGAGAGCTGTCATTAATGCAATGGTGCAATCACCTTTTTGTGAATGCTATGTGAGGAAATGCTTTTAAAAGTTTTGCCTCTAGATTGACCCTCATGTCTGCTGTTGTAATCCCTGCAATCCTTTGTATGCTCCAAGTAAGCATTTAAAAAAAAAAAGAAAGCATTCAGCCTTCCCAGAATCCTTGCTGGATGAAATGTCACCATTTTGACATTTTCAGGGCTCAGTTTTAGCCAGTTGTTGAGTCTGTTTTCTAACTATATGATACAAATATGTTACATGCAGGTGCTGTTTATATTCCAGTCCAAACAACACCGGATAAAACTGTATTGCAGTTTAATACTTTTAGATTAAAAGATATTCATCTCTTAAAGTCTGATTTTTCTGTACAACCAATCATGAAGACTTGAGTGGCATTGCAAGTTTTCATGGAGAATAGCTTTCTTGGGTTTGTAATTATAGTATGATTGATTTTAGCTTTACACAGGGCACATAAATGCAAAATCAACAGTTTGTCACTTTAAATGTCACTCTGAGGGTCTAAATTGGTCATTCTTGGCAAGAATAAGCTGCAATAGTAAATAGTCAATAGTATAATGTACCTGGCTGCATGCTCTCTGTGAAGGTCAATAGGTCATCTTGGACATCTCTCAGGTTATTTTTATGTAGCAGGAGGCAATGACATTGTGTCCTTCAGCAGAGGGGAAGTGATTGGTGGCAGTGGTGGGGAAAGAAGCACAGTTTTGTCGATGGTGGGCTTGAGGTGACAACCAGGTTGAAATGTCAGTGACAGATGGGACGTGGGGAAATTATAGTGGAGTGTTGTTGGCAAGCAACTCGTATCAGTGGCGTTCATAAATGGAGGTTGACGAGCTAGATTCAGTCTTAAAATGACAGACTACTATTTTTCAGCACGTGTGAAGAAGATATGATATGTTGTTTTGGATTTTTTCATTTATGCCAGGCCTCTTCAGCCCTTTTCAGGACCTCTTAGTCAAGTCAAGTCACCTTCATTTATATAACGCTTTTTACAGCACATATTGCTTCAAAGCAGCTTTACAGTGATAATAGGGAATTCAATTTGCTGTAGAAGAAATGCTAAAGTAGGTTTTTGATTGATTCCTTTCTGTTGTAAAAACTGATTAGTTATTTAATTTGGCGCCATGTAAACACCACCATTCTCAACTAAAATAGAAAACCCCCAATGGGTTCCGGACGCCCATCCGCACCGCAACAGCACTTGGTGGCCGGAGAACACAAACCATGAAAAGCTATACCATTATCATCCCTGGGCAAACCCCAAACAAGGCGAATCTGCAAAAACTGCAACGGCATGTACGCAAGCATTGCGTATTTAGCCTATAGGCAAGCGCATTTGTATACGTATGTGTGCATATGTGTTTTTATCTGTACGGGAAGGGAAGGCAAGGCAAGGCAAGGCAAGGCAAGGCAAGGCAAGGCGGAAGGCGGAAGGCGGAAGGCGGAAGGCGGAAGGCGGAAGGCGGAAGGCGGAAGGCGGAAGGCGGAAGGCGGAAGGCGGAAGGCAAGGCAAGGCAAGGCAGGGCAATGCAGGGCAAGGCAGGGCAAGGCAAGGCAAGGCAATGCAGGGCAAGGCAGGGCAAGGCAGGGCAAGGCAAGGCAAGGCAAGGCAAGGCAAGGCAAGGCAAGGCAAGGCAATGCAGGGCAAGGCAAGGCAATGCAGGGCAAGGCAGGGCAAGGCAGGGCAAGGCAATGCAGGGCAAGGCAAGGCAGGGCAAGGCAAGGGAATGCAAGGCAAGGGAAGGGAAGGGACTGCGTTGTGGTCGTGTCTAGGCGCAGGTCCACCATCTAATCTGGATCCGGCAGACTACAGTAAACCTCGGGATAAACAGAGAGACTAACATCAGCGTAGACACCATTCTTTTTGTGAGGTGTTATGGGAAGTGTTCCCGCCCCGGTTCCGGCAGACCTAGTTAAAGCAGCCTAACAATCAATTAACTGATTTAGGCCTAAATAATAGAAATTGATACTGTTCTGTGTGTAGCCTATGCCATAGTAAAGAGATGTGTTTTTAGTCTAGATTTAAACTGACATAGTGTGTGTGTTAGTGCCTAGAGAGATGAGCAAGGACCCCGTATTATTATATATTAAAACATGTGTGTCAGAGAATATATGAGAAGACAGTATAGTAGTTGTTATTGATGTACAGAGTCAAACATTTGAACTTTACATTTTATTTAATGTAATGTGACTTTTGTTCTGGTTGAAGTTAACTTAATATTATAACATTTTCATTTTTTTTTCCACCAAAAAAAGTTTAACCATAATTGGCAGACCCTCTGCAGTATTGCTGTGCCCCTGTTGAAGACTCCTGATTCGTGTTTTTTTCTTTTTTCATTTGCTTTGCTCTTTTATTATAACCTCAAAGTACTGTCTATGCTGCACATTGGTGGTTGTTGAGGAGATTCCCCCCTTCTATATGTAATGCGGTTTGAGTACCCAGAAAAAAGCGCTATATAAATGTAACAAATAATAATACTGTGTAGAAAGGCATTATGAAAAAAATACAACATCAGCTATACTGATGATATGTGTGACCATTTTTAAGATACTGATTACTTTTAGTGTATACACCATTGCATTGGCTTGCCGTTTATTGATTTCTACCTCCCATATCTCAATTTCAAATTTCAAATAACTTTGATAGTTGTGAAGGAAGTAGAGAACAACTTTTCTCAGGAGCTTGCTTGTTTTGTACAGATGGCTCTGAGAAACACTCGTGTCTAATCAACGAAGATTAATAGCTACGGAGAGTTATGCTGTTGTTACACAAAAAAAGGGGGAGGAAGACAGAGAAAAAAAGATAAAAAGAAGATGAATCTCATTCAGAATTAAATTAAAAATGAGTGCGCAACACTTAATTATGATCAAGATAATTACAGATGTTGAATATTTAAAAGCCATGAGAACTTTGTCTTACAAACGTATTGTACTTTAGGCTTTTAGAGGTGCGTATGAAGACAACATAATATGCTTTGGCTTTAAGTCAGCCTGTTTGAATTAGTTTAAATTTATATCAAGTTTCTAGTACTGTATGTTCTATTTTTATTCGTTTAGCCTTGGGCCATGTGCAAATACATTATTACATATAGAGCCTTTCACCATCGTGAGAAAGAGAAAAATGCATATTCTTTCTCAAATATTTACTTATGTTTTGAACAAGATGGAAATGTATTGTAATGAAGTAAATGCATTATGTACATTATTGAATCTCTGTTAAAGGCCCAAGTTCTGTGTTTGTGGAAATAACAATCAATCAATGCCATCTCTGACATGAGACGCATGAATTGGCCCCTAAAGCAAGGCTCTTCGATTTAATCAGCTTCAGTGAGAGGCAGGTAGAAAACGAGTGTGAAGGTGCAAAAGAGAGGAGAGCCCCATGAGGTTCATCTGAACTTTCAAAGAAATCCAATTAAACGAGGGAGATAAAGAGGCAAACACCAGCAGGGTTCCCTTTGTCTGCGGCTCTTTTCGTACAAAATGTTATTTGTTCACTGCACTGCCAGGAGACGTTAGGAAAATAAATAAATAAATGAAAAACAAGCTCGGTCTGCTGCTATTGAGGTTTGACGTGTATTTTTCTTGTGCACGGGTTCAAAGTGAACACAAACCGCTGTGCTCGGCAAAGCAAAATGGGCGCCACGGTGCTTATCACATCTGCTCGTTGTCAATGAGTCACGATTTACCTTTTCTTTGCATGTGACACGAGATGTGTGCACGCTGGATCCTAAAATAAAGCCGGGTAAGGAAATCCATTATTCGCACAGCTCTCATGCATCTCAAATTGAGTAACGTAAAACCAGAGAGCATTTTTTGCAGATTTCAGACTTATGTTATTTTTACTGTCAATTTGTCTGACAGTGAATGATATGCATGTCGTATTAAATATTGACTTTATGTCATAGATCCTATTGGTGTTTTTCATGTTGTTCTGATCGTTATTTGAGGGTCACTTTTTTGTTGCAATGATGAATTGGATGGATGGATTGATTGATTGATTGAAGAGTAGATCTAAAGGGTATGTGTTGATTAATGGGAATAATTATAACTAGCTAGCTGTGATTTAATCAGTGTCTAAAGTAAACTGGATAAAATCATCATAATACAGAAACAAGTGAAACAGTAGAATATAGTGCTGCAGCCGTGACAACAAAACCTGGGACCCTAATTCACCAGTGGTTCAGGTACAGAAATTAAAATCAAATGTACAATAACACTGCATAGTTTTCATAGTTTTAGAAATAAAAATATATAGATTAATCCGTATTAAAGTTACAAAAGTTATTCAGTCAAGACCAGTGAGTGATTTTTTGTTTGTTTTTTGATTTACATTAAAATGCCCCTATTACGCTATTTTAAAGGCTCCTACTTTTTCTCCTACAACAGGTTTACATGTTAAAGGTCAAATAAAACATAATTTTTTAATTTTCTCATAATATACATTGCACATCACCAGATTTTTCAATGATTCTCAAATGACTTGACGGATGAATCAGTCTATCTAAATCCCTCCTTTCTGCGAGCTACTCTGCTCTGATTGGCCAGACGGCCCAGTCTGTTGTGATTGGTCTACTGCGGTGTTTCGGAAGCTAAACGCCCAACTGAACTTCAGCTCCGTCCGGAGGCTTCCTAAAGCTCAGCAATTGTACATACTGTAAAGACAGAAACGTTGATGTCAATTTTACCATATCAATCCGAGCGCGAGTCCGGATGAAACATTGGAAGAACTAGTTATTCAACCCGAACCTCCATTGCAAAGACGACTTGAGCAGGACGTTTCTCAGTGATATGCTACTCAGTTTGAGGTACATTATGAGATGTTGCAACTGTAATTCCTCACCATCAGCTTTAATAAGTGAATGTCCATCAACAAACCCATGTGAATATTTCTAATGTATTGCGGTGCACATGCGGGAACTGTATCAATAACTACACGTTAGCTGAGCACTAATGTGAATGACTGATGTAACATTAAAGTTTGTAAAAACAAATCTAGTAACAAAGTAGTAAGAACAACAGACAATCTGCATTAATGGACATTTAATGGAGGTAATAGTGGGTGTTTGAGGGCGGGTCAAGTTGTTCGCGGGCGGACAATGCAACACTTTACAATAAGGTTGTATTAGTTAACATTATTTAAAGGTGTCAGGAACTGGCTTTTTAAAAAATGTTATACTGTTGTCCGAGGTCAACTTATAATGTTTGCGTGGTTTTTACATTAAAAAAACATCATAATGAATAAGTAATAGGCTACTTTCAGCCTTGGTTTTGAGGCTTTCTGAAAAACGATCGGTTTTGATGGGCGTGCCGCACTGAAGACTTAGAAGTAAATGCCCATGGCTAGGATTGGATAAGATTTGCATATTTAATGAGCTTCTGCTCCCCTGTCAGTAACAGCGTGTGGTAAACGGCAACCGGAATGAATCGCCCACCCCACAGCCAGGGCTCGCAAAATGTCTATATCAAACAAACACAATGATTCAACAAACGCGAACAAACGCAATGTCTTACGCACGTAAGCTGGAACCGGCATCGTTTAGCTCCACGAGTCGGTGGGCGGGCTTGAGGCGGTGCTTCTGCGTCCTACTATGTCAGTGGTCGACATATTCTGAGATCTCTCGTTTTCTGGGCCTGGTGTCTATAAAAGCTTTTCTTTGACTAACAATGACGTTTTCAGCTCTGAAACTTGCAGGATATTCTTATATCACGATGAACTTTTATATACCAAAGGCTCAAAGGAAAGTTGATTTCTTAATTAATCACCCCTTTAATGCATTAGTTAACATGAACTAACCATGAACAACACCTCTGTTCAGCATTAGTTCATCTTTGTTAATGTCAGTTAATAAAAATACAGCCGTTCATGGTTTGTTCATGTTAGTTCACAGTGCATTAACTAATGTTAGCAAGATTTTAATAATGCATTAGTAAATGTTGAAATTAACATTAACAAAAATAAATAAATGCTTTATAAGTGCAGTTCTTTATTAGTTCATGTTAACTAATATTGACGTAGAGCCATCACACAGTGGGATTGGAAATACAAACTACTCGTATAGGCAGTTCAGAGTTGATTCTTTCTTTTGGGAGTCATTAACTTTATTTATCGTGCACTTTTTTATCTGTATCTATATAGATAGATAGATAGATAGATAGATAGATAGATAGATAGATAGATAGATAGATAGATAGATAGATAGATAGATAGATAGATAGATAGATAGATAGATAGATAGATAGATAGATAGATAGATAGATAGATAGATAGATAGATAGATAGATAGATAGATGGATGGATGGATGGATGGATGGATGGATGGATGGATGGATGGATGGATGGATGGATGGATGGATGGATGGATGGATGGATGGATGGATGGATGGATGGAATGATGGATGGATGGATGGATAGATAGATAGATAGATAGATAGATAGATAGATAGATAGATAGATGATAGATAGATAGATAGATAGATAGATAGATAGATAGATAGATAGATAGATAGATAGATAGATAGATAGATAGATAGATAGATAATATTTGTGATGTCATTTAAAAATAAATTGGAAACAATATCTTTCAACTGCAGCACTGAGGCCTGCAAAGAGACTGCCGCCTGGGGTCTCGGCCTGGGAACTGTAATCTGTCCTTGTAAGGGTCTGCTCGAACAGCGAGGGCAGAGTGATTTACGATGCCTAACTGATGCCAAAAGCTGTGACCATGAGCTGCCAGTGTGGCTCCACTTGCCTCCATTACTGGTCAAGAGCCATGGCAACAGCCAGATTCCCATTACATTATGCGATGGCTGGCCTTAATGGAAAATGTAATGTTGTGTAAACTGTATATCCATACAGTCCAGAGTGGAATCTATTTCCTGCTCTTATAGAGTTTTATTATGTTAAACATTGATGTTGTTAGAATACTTTTTTTCCAGTTGCAGAGACTAGAAGGCTGAAGGCTGAAGGCCGATTCCATCAAAAAATGTAAGCACATGAGTTTACGTTTGATTGACTAATGACAGATGGGAGGTGTGTCTGGGAAACCATTTTGACGGCAATCAGTATTTTGTGCAATTACGGTTGGTGGCACAGAAATTACACCCGTCACATCCTTGTGAACATGTTCTAGATTATAATGGACCTAATAGATTATAATAAAAAGTGCATTATTTCACAGCACTATTGTTTGGATGAACAAAGAGGCTCACAAGATATTTTCTTTTAAATTCTAAATGAAGTCAGTTTGAAGTAGTTTTTTTCTTCTTTCTATTGGCATTCTATATGGAAAATAGCTCCTTTCAAGCTGTGCAAATGAATTTGAGTAAAATCACTCCTGGGATTAATAGTGTCCTTTGATGTTTCTTTGGGTTTTATGAAATGGTCAATTTCACTGCAGAGCATGTGTCTAATAATGCAAATAATTTATGTCCTCTCTTGACCTTGTCTTCTGGTGGGCCCTGCATTCTATGATCTGTAGCGTGTTTACCAGCTCTTTTAATCTAATTAAGATCATCATTAAGAGCAGCTCTAGTGTGTGTTGATCTCTATAAGGAAATATTTTTGCAACTATGCTGTGATGTGTCGTGGAAATAATTCGATTCGAAAAATGAGGAGGGAGGAGACAAATGCAAACCTTTGAAAAGTCAAAGTATCAAAAATGTTTTTATTTCTTGCAAGAAATTGGCAGTTCACATACAGAGAATGTCTGTCATGAGAAGAGCAAAGTTAGCTCCCCGTGGCATCCTTTTTATACCCTTCACACATCCTGGGTCCCCTGCATCCAATCTTGTTTGCCTTAAAAGGAAACATCTTTGTTCCGGACCCCTTGTCTAACATAAATTCTAACTAGACAACACAATATCCACTTCTGCAGAAGTTCCTGTTTTTAAGCTACATCATTTTCACACATTCTGCTTATCGCTATTTTGAACGAAGCTGCGCACATACTTTTCACACTTGAAGTACAATAGGTCACTTTGACCTTTCGTTGTACTCAGTTTCTTTGCTACTGAGTTTTCTAACACTTAGAACATTTTGTTCCTACAAGCTTGTCTTATCTTATGCACTTCTAACAGCTTGGTTACATATATCTTTAATAATGATTATATGATTATATTTCTTTAAATGCTTCATGAGTACAAATACATGTTCAATGTTAAATGTTCACTGTTAACAAGTGATACACATCTAGGAATAAAAAGATTAGTAAAAAGATTCACTTCTATAAGTAAAAACACATCTAAGTAAATGAGCACTTCTAATAGTAAAAACACATCTAAGAGTCAAAAAACATATCTAAATGTAAAATTTCCTTCACAGATGACATCTCATTATTACTGTAAAGACATGTTATGTATGCATGCTAGTTTGTAAAGCTACTAAGACTAGCTTTAGCATGCTAGTGTGTAATGCTGGGTACACACCAAAAGATTTTTTACATCTTTTTGCCTCTGGCTTGGCGTGCTCAGTTGGGGACACTAAATTTTTCTAATTAAATCTAATTAATAAACTAAATTAACCATATAAACTAAATTACTGATCTAATTATTGATCTAAAGCCCACACTGTCACCGTATGGAAATTGAAATGAACTTCTGACATCAAATGGCTACACAGCTTAATAAAATTATGCTGCATTATTTTCCTATTTAACATTGTAAAGCTGCTTTGAAACAATCTACATTGTTAAAAGCGCTATATAAATAAAGTTGACTTGACTTGACTTGATCTTATAAGATTTTCAAAATGTGATAGAACACAAACATGAGGACAAATAATCAGAGATTTAAGCGTTTTGCTCCAATAGTGTGTGGTGTGCCATGATGTGACAAAGACAGCACACCACACACAAACAGATTTTCAACCAGAGTCCCGACTGTGAACATAGGAAATCTCGCGAGACTTCAGAATAAGCATGGCGGATGATATGCAGGAAGAAATTGCAATGATAGGGTGTGGAATGATTTTCACAGAAAATTCACGGGAAAAAAAAAAGAAAAGGGGTGGGTGAAGTCGTGGATACAGCAGGAACGTGGTCGGTACATGTTACAGAGTGAGCTAGAGTAATGGTAAAAAAAAATCACACTGCTATGTTTTTTTTAATAATTGTTGTTCTCAGGTGTCTCTTGGAAAATAGATATTATTCTCTTTGAAATTGCCTTATTAAATAAACTTTAAATAATTGTTTTTATAGTCGGAGTTTCTTACAGTTCATGACTATTTGATGTTATTAGAGAATGTTTGAAGATATGTTAGAATTAAATAGAACTCGTGAGTGTGCGCGCGTTTGTCCTCGGGGTTCCCCCCACACACTTCAGGATTTCTGATCATGTTGAATATTTACGATTCGCGATCGGGACGGCTCCGACGTTCTTCCGAGCAGGTTCGGACTCTCTTAACACACTTCACGCCACAGCAAAATCTGATAAAACAATCTTTAGAACCATCAAGATAATCGGGACATAGCTAGGATTGTCGGAAGGGGGGAAATCGGCCCAAAATCAGCCCGATTATCTTTTGGTGTGTACCCAACATTAGGGATTAACTAACTAAATGCACAACATACAGCAGCTACATTTTCATAGTTCTGTTTTTTATAGTTTTGCTTTTCCAGTAACAAACGATACTTTCACAACTGTTAGCAGTGTAGCTTGTATCTTGCCAAAGTACAAGCTATAGCACTGATAATGTCGTGTTGTAGTTCTGTGGTAAACAGACCTCTCTGATAAAAGCTTGGTTCACAGTTCCTAATAAGAATGCAAAATTAGTCTTTGCCATTGTAAAGTCATCATCAGCCTAGCCAGCAACTTCTGAAACACCGGGGAATTACCATTTCAAAGGCATTCATTCATTTACCTTCTCTCCTTTGCATAAATCTTGTCTACACTCATATTGAGGGCACTGAACATCTTAACTTCATTCTGAACCAATTAGGTCTTCCACAATAAGTAATTGGTATTCTGATGGACTAGCCTGGTGGACTTCATGTGGGTGGCTTCGTTGGCCATAGAGAGTTGAACTTAAGTGGCACAGATGTTTCATCAATCAGTAAGATAATAAGATATGAAAGGGCCCCTTTGGGATAGTGGTGATGCTCCACCAACTCTTGATTTTGTCTTCTCTTTCTTCATGTATGGCTTGCTTTAATAAGGATGAAAAGCTGATTTACTTAATGCCACTCTTCTCAGGGGCCACGGAAAGAGTGAGCATGCATAGGCTCAGTTATCAAATTTCTTTAGGTGGTTGGCAGTTCAATTTTGCTGCCCAGCAGAGCTTAATCCACAGAAATGCAGTGCGTAAAGTAAGAGAGCGGATTTGCTTGGGGAAAAATGGGCTGTGATATTTAGCACCGCCATATTCAATGGCAGCAGAGCTTGTGTAAATATGTTTTCAATGCACACCGGGGCTGCACTATCTGCTGGATACTTCAAACTGCATGAAGCACAGCTAAGCTTCTTCTGTATCTTAAGGTTATTTCGGGGCTGTAAACACACCAGAAAACAAATGCACAGATGTAAGGCCTGTTTATGTACACCAAGACATTTGAAAAAATGTGTTTTCACTGTGTGAAAAAATGTAGTCCTATGGCCCTGTTTACATCCATCTCACGTGATCCGATCACAAGCAGCAAGGCGAGAGAGATCGCTGTTTGCAATGGTAGTAACATGCATCTCCTGTGACCACTTGTTATCAGAGTTCAAGAAGAGAGTGTCTGATTTCATGACTGCATACAGCCAGCACGTTGATAAGTAGCATCCTAACTGAAATGAAACATGATTTGAACTTTCTAGTTTGATGTTAGCATGTTGCTAAGCTGATAACACTATCATCTAAAAGTCTGTTCACACCATGAACGATAACTATTAGCGTCCACACCAGGGGACAATATCGTTCTATTTATTCCAAGCACGTGCTTGTCTGCCACTTTAAATGCTTGAGCTTGTTACAGCAGGATGGACTCTGATTGGCTGTCAATGTCTTTATCGTTCATCCCCTGTATAAAATCGTTCTGAAAGTGATTCCAACGATCGTTTCTCTGTGCCGTTATTGTTATAGCTGTGGTGTGAGCTAATCCACACATTTTTCTCAACTGGTTTACCTTATTGGATCATTTCTATCACTTAGCCCAGGGTTTCACAAACAGCCACCAATATTCAACCAAAATAAATGATCATGGATTTTTCACATGTTAAAAGAAACATTTGTATTGGTACCCGCAGGGTTAGACAGTTCTTGTAAACTTGAACCCAAGTACGAACACCCTTAAAAGTCACTATTTCCAATAGCAGTCTTTGCTCTTTGTGTCTCGATGGCTCGACAGTAGCAATATGAGACATTTTCATATTTCATATCATTTCATATCTGCCTTATCACCATTCAAACAGCAATTGCAATATATGAAAAAGTAATATATAATTTTTAGGCCAAGCCGTGCAGCCCTAAAAATAAATTTTCAATCAAAAACAATCAACACTTACTACAGTATTGTACATGTTTACTTGCAAATATTAACTTAAAATCTCAGGGGGTACTTAGCAAGTATTTTATGTCTAAGGGGTTTGGCAGACAAAAAACAACAACTTTGGGAACCCCTGACTTGACCTATAGTCACAGTGCATTTTGGTATTGCAGTGACATGGAGTGCACTATGTATATTGTCTTTTTTTTCTTTTCTTTTTTCTATTGGAATAAACTTTGTGTCAGAGTCAATAAAGAATGGATCCAAAAGCAGAGGTTGACAGGATAACAACAGTCTTTAATGAGAATATAAACAAGGCAATCTGTCGTTAAGGCACACAGAACTGGAAAAACAAACTGAGAAGGCAGCTGAGATGATCCTGTCTCGAAGAGGAGAGAGATCGGGACACCAGTAGAGGTGGAGGCAGTTCTTGAGAATAAATCACAGTCAGGAACAGAGGACCGCAAAGGTACTCTTGCAGCAAATGCAGAACTCAGACTAAACTTAGGCGCAAGGCAGTATCAGACAAACAAGACCAGGTGAAGCAAATCAGACATGAAGAAAGCAGCAGTCGTAACGCATGACATGAAACAATGATCCAACAAGAGGCAGTAAGAACAAACACTAGATAAAGGGTAAGCACTCAAACAAAAGTGGGAACAGGTGTCATCGCAAGGCAGCGAGGCGCTGATTGCGATGACTAACAGGTGCAGGTAGACAGAGAGAAGATGAGCCTAACGAGCGAGTGAGAAAGTGTGTGTGTGTGTGTGTGTGTGTGTAACAATCAGGAAGGAGAGTGAGTGAAGAAAAGGATAGTGAGAAGCAAAGAGAAAGAACCTGACACATGACACTTTGCATTAAAATACTGTTGAGGTAGGCAGCTCACTAGGCATTGGAACAGAACTATTATTTCTCTGTTGCCCATAAACCGTTCAGTGCAGTATCAGCTGAAGGTAACCGACTTTATCTTATGCTGTTTCCTGCTTATATGTGTCTTGGTGCGTTTTACGCTATTTTGTTGCATCAACTTGGAATCTTCCAGCATTTGGGTTTCCTGAGAGTGCTTTGTGCTTCCTGAGTTCCCTGCTCCTCAATATCTGTATAATGGCTAAGGACACAGACACACTAATTGAGGTCACAAGGTCTCTCCAGCGGTGCTTTTCTAATCTCCATAGCTTTCAATCTCGCTCTTTATAACATGATGAAATGGAGAAGGGGTAACCTCCAGGGGTAACCTTTGAAATGAAATGGCCCATAATTCTACTGATATGTGTCAGTGCCTGTCATTAGGAGGCGGGACTTGTATGTGTCTCTGTGAATATGTGGCCATCTTCTCACCTGTCCCTAGAAGCTGCAGGTCCCAGAAGAGCTGCCTTCATTAACTTCAACCATTGCTCTTCCAACCAACATCGCATGCTCTTTTTTACTATTTGCGTGTCAATGGAGCTGTCAATCATGGTTTCCCCAGGCCATAAAAAATATCTATCATATTTCAGAGGATGAATCTCAATTCCAGGGCCAAAAACTCCATCTCTCAATGTGATGCTGCTCTGATGGAGATTTGATGATACAACAATCCCCCCAAGCTTTCCTCTTCAGCCTCATTTACACATCTAATCTCAGAATCTATTGAAATCAAATAGATATGCCCTGACTGACAGACATGCAGATTTATGGGAGCTAGTCTGGATAGGCGATTGCATGCTAATATTCTTGGAATTATATGTTCATAAGCAGAATTTAGAGAATTCTTGGTAGTCATTCATCATGATTTGCATGAATTAGAATGTATAGTTCATTTAGTCAAGATCATTGCCAGTGCCACATTTTTAGGGCTTCAGAAATGTGCACACAAAGTGATGGAAAGGTGCCTTTAGACTTTTACTTTGTCCAGACAGGAACAATAAATCCTCAATACAACTGACAAAAGCTGGAAATGTCTGATCTGACAGTCGGTCCTAGTGGTCAGCTTGCGCTGCACGGTTAGCTTGTGTGCTGCCTGAGGCATTAGAGGCCTCTGACAGTCTGAGGCCCCAGGGCACTTGCACTATTGCCCAGTTCAAAACAATGCCTCCCGACAGTCACTGTAAAATCAAATTTTAGACGTACTTAAAAAAAGCATGCAAACCGATTGCCTTAAATAAAACAAGTAAAGTGAAAAAGGAATAGTCTGTTGTGCTAACAAATGCTTAGTTAGTATAGTTCACTTACACATTAGTTCTAGTAACTAAAAAAGAACTGTTGAATGTACTTGATAATTTACTTTAGATTTACTCTTGACTTAGTATATCTACCATTGTTGTGGTTTGCATGCTGAATGTTGAAGTCTGTGTGTGACTCAAGCATGAGCAGCTGCAAGATATTGTTACAAATATAGAGATATTACTGTATATCAACCCACTTAAAAGAGTTTATATAAGTGTTAGCAATACAATTTAAACGATCATTACGAAATGAAGGGAAGTGTTGCATAGGCTGCTTTCAAAAGGTGAACTAAGGTTCACCTTAGTTCATATCTTCGGTTCATATCTTAGTGTTACGTTCCCCTAACCGTCTAGGGGTCGGGAGGGGAGGTAACAAAGGAAAAAGCATTAATTTAGAGAAAAAAAAGAAAAAGAAAGAGAAAAACAAAAGCGAAGGCGAGAACACACTTCAATCCTCTGTCCCAGAGTGAAGATGACACGAGATGATCAAAGGTTAAAGCAAGGATTTTATTTACAATAAAATAAAAAGTGTACCATAATAATATTGGGGAGCAATGGCTCAGGGGAGAGCAAGGCCTAAAATAACAAACAAAACAGTTATCTAACTAGTTTAGGGGAGGGTTCTAACTAACCTTAAAAAAAAGAAGAAAAAAATAAACAACATAAACTTCCCTCCACTCCCTGGCTGTGCAAAAAACAGGGACAAAAAGCAGTGTTAAAAGAAAAGAGACACTCACCCCCTACAGCATCCCTTACAATAGTAATTAAAAAAAAAAAAAAAGGAGAACAAAAAGAAAACTTGATGGAATCTTTATCTTATATCTTAGTAACTCATATCTTAGTTCATATATAGTTCATATCTAAGGTTCATATCTGATGAAAGGTTGGAACCACTGCCGCTTCAATATAATTATATATTTATATATATATATATATATATATATATATATATATATATATATATATATATATATATATATATATATATATATATATATATATATATATATATATATATATAATTTGGTCTCTGAGTGGTGACTGCTTCCAGAGATGAAATATGGATTTTTCTTTCATTTTATTTTATATTTCCTTTTACTGAAACACTAAAGAAATGACCTGTCTGTACCTCTCACTGAGAGAAAAGCATGTTATCAGTGTTTTGGAAAACTTTCTCTGGTTGGGACCAGAGCTCAACCAACCAACCTTGGAGAGACTGTGTATCTGTGTATGTGCGTAGTATTATGTGTTAAAGATCAGTATTGGATGTGGATTACGGGCATCCTAAGAGATGAGTGGACATGCTTTCTGGGCAAGCTGGCGTCTGCTTCAGAATCTGGAAGGTCATTACGTGCCTAACTCTGGGGTGAAAGCGTCAACAAGTGATAACTGTACACGTGAATCTGATTAACTGACAATGTGTGGAAATTCACCAAGACTGTCCATTTTCAGAATCATCCTTCTGACAATAATGACGTGGTTAGACCTTGAAAACAGTATAACTGTTGAGAAATTGTATGTACACTAGGCTGGTAGAGGGAGCGCGGCCTACAAACTCCTTGTGAGACTTGAAGCTGGCTTCTGCTGATGAAACTGCAAACTTCAATTTATCTTTAATTAATTTAACTCCTGACTCTGGTCTTCATTTTTCCCTACTGGTCCTGGGTCCTAGACTGTTACCCCAACACTGACTAAATCATTAACTATAGTTAATTATTCAGTCAGAAGCTATGTCCGCTTTTAAAAGCAACATATTTTTACTTCTCTTCTCTTTGAAGCCAAATAACTGTGATATCTTGTTGAATCGCTGCATGAATAGGAAGATATTTGCAGCAATATGAATGTTCCAAGTGCCCAACCAAAGGGAACACTGATCACCATAATGGTGATTTTTTTTGTTTTGTTTTTTTGCTTGACTAAATGGCACTCAAACCAATCAATTAATCTTAACTTGGGGTTTCTGAGTATGTGAGTAGTACAGATTACTAGATTTTACAATTACGTTAAGTCAATTATAAAGTGTTTCCGCCACCCAGAATCACTGTTAGAATCACTGTTGAATTTTAAAGTGTACATTTGTGTCCTCCTTAAAGGGATAGTTCACTCAAACAAATCAAATTCTATCACTTACTCCACCCCCATTTAGTTAAAAAAAGGGCTTTCTTTCTTTTCCACTTTTCCACTTTTTATTTTCTGTCCCCACAGTGAAAATCAATGGGATTCAGTGGAAATCAATGGCCTCCAATGCTGTTTGGTTCCTAAAACTCTTTCTTCTGTGAAAACCAAATAAAATATTCTGAAGAAAGTCATACAGGTTTGGAACAACATGAGTAAATGTTAAAAGAATATTTAGGTGAATATCAACAAGTCTGTCATTATACTAACCCACATGTTGTTCCAAACCTGTATGACTTTCTTCTGTGGAACACAACTATGTTTTTGGAACTGTTAGCTAGGTTTACCAATTTAATGTCAATTTCAATTTCTGTCAATTTAATGTGTGTTTGCTGAATAAAATTGTGTAACATCTGTTCTGTGTCTGGCACTCTGTGGGACTTTTATGTTGAAGTTTATCTGTGCATTGTCTCTGTGTCCTTTTCCGTGTCCAGTTTCCTGTGGAGTTTTTGTAGTTCTTGTAGTTTTTCATGTTGATTAGTCTCCCCAGGTGTTTCCCATTCACCACACCCCTTGTTACCTCGTTTAGCTAGTCTTCCCTGTGTGTATATAAAGCCCATGTTTTCTCTGGTTCTCTGTCTCTGTTCAATGTTAATGTTAGATATTATGCAGGTGTCTGCAGTTCCCTGTGTTTGCTTAGTTTTTATCTCAGTGTCATTTTGTTTCTGATTTTTGATCTGTACAGGTTTTTCGTCATTAAATTATCCCCTGCATCTCTGCATGCTGTCTGTTATTCCCGGTTACCTGACAAATTGTTAATTAAAAAAGAAAATCTTAATAACTTACTATGTTACCTACTGACATGAGGTCTTCCCATACTGCTGCCATTAGTTTAGATAAGCTGAATTCAGGTTGTGGAGAGGGCCACCTCGAGAGATTCCCTCAGAAACGTTTCTTATGTAAGACGTGACAAGGGTCTCCTCACTAGCCTTATGTAGGACCCAATAGAGACCGTTTAATTGACATAAACTTTTCATGGCCGCAGGATGCCAATTGAAGCCTGGCTCTCCTACCAGCAGAGTGCTGTTCTGAGACGAAGAAAGCAGCTGATTATGAAAAGGCCACCCTTGAGCGTAAATGATAATGGAATTGATTTTTTTTCTCCAGCAGCCTCGTGTTTTTGTGGCGCAGGAAGTGGAGTGTGTGCATCAGTACAAATGCACAGGCATGGTAGTAAATGGATAAGCATGAATACTCTATGCTATGCAATTAGAGCTCTAGTTTCTTGATTTCCCCATTGTGCAATTTTTAAGAGCAACATAGGAGCCATAAGGTGTCTGAAGCAGTTTACTTTGATTAAAGGTTTTAGACCAATGGGAATTTGGGGAACCAAAACAACTTTCCCATGTAATTGCTAATATCTAGCATTCAGGTTTAATCATGTTATATTAAATCTCGCAATTTTTGAGAAAAATTTGAGACTGATTCAACTCTATGCTCCAGCTTGGACCTAATTATGGAACTGTAGTCTACTAGAACTATTAAAGTTGTGTTGAGAGATACGTCTTACTACCCCTATGGCTCTTTCATTAGGGCCTGGGACACAATAGACGATTTTCAAATCTTAACCGATTTTACATTTACATTTGCATCTATGCATTTAGCAGACGCTTTTATCCAAAGCGACTTACAACTTGGGGGTACATGAAGCGATTGGTCATGAAGAGTCGAGAAGCGCAATAAGAGCCTGAAATCCTGAGACCGTGTACATTGCTCAGTGTAGCACAGGCTAGAGTAGGGAGGGAAGAAGGAAGAGGAAGAGGAAAGGAAAGTGTTTTTTTTTTATTTTTATGAGGTTAAGTGCTCACGGAAGAGCTGAGTTTTAAGTTGACTTTTGAATGATATCAATGATTCTGCGTTTCGGATGGCGTTGGGAAGATCGTTCCACCAGCAGGGAACGGTTTTAAAACTGTGGGAGGCCACAGACATAAAGGCAGTTTCAACTGATTTTTAGCATTGTAATCCTCCGAAATCCTCCGACACTAGAAGATTCGTACGGACCGCTGGACCACTCACCTTTCGATTGTAACATTTTCACAGTGAGACAAGATCTCACAGAGACTTGCGAGATCAAACGTGACTCGAGAAGAAAAACAGGAGGACGATCGACGTTGTCAGCTGGTTCTCAACAACTGTTGCTTTTGAAGATATCCTCCTGGGACCCAGAAAAAAAGTTTTGTCATGTCATGTCATTACATTGTTTAGAGCATAAGAAACAAATGGGGAGGACATTTTTTTTTTTATTCATATGTTATGATATGTCCTCTGTAGTTGACACCAGGACTCAGTTATTTAAAAAAATAAAATGACATGAAACTGCATGTACTATAGGCAAACACAATGGAATTTATTTTTATTTAAACCAATCAATTTTTAGGTTTCAGGATTTTTTTTAAATGATTCTGAACTGTGTTATGAAAGATATAACAGAATGCATTGTGTGGGTAAAATGGCCATACTTGGATTTTCCCATTAAATACAATGTATCTAATTTGCATATTAATGTGTTCTTGGTGCAACATGTAAGGAAAATAGAAGTTTAATAATGGGAGTAATAATTGGCAACATTTTCATAATAATATCTAATATTTCATAGGAATATTGATATGTCATTTCTTTCCCTATTCACTTATGTCTCAAAATGCCTGATAAACATGATTTAAGTCCTGGCGTCCCCTACAGTGGTCATTTATGAAACCAATGCCCTGGTTGCTGTTTTGTAACAGAAAGTCATATTTTGATTAGAAACCCCATAACATTTTCCTGAGATATTGATGTATAACAAACAATTTGAAAATTAATCCGATTTAAATTATGATTACAAAATAATGTCATATTTCCATAAGAGTGCTAAACATTAATGTCAACCATTTTTAAAGACCAAGAAGTTGTTGTCCTGGTGAAACCTCCAAACATTTGGTATCTCGGCAAAGCCCCGAATGTGCTCTTTACATGGACATCCAGACTGACATGTGACATGTATAATGTCAGAGAAATTCACTAAAATATAATGTCCACTACAGTGGACAAAAGTCTATTCCTGTGTCCCAGGAGGATATTAGATATTTTGACTGGAAAAGACAAAAATACTAAAAAGAATATGACTTTTTTGCAGGGCACTCAATCTCTTTTTCAGATGTCTTGTTTGTTACGCATGCTAAAATGTCTGTTTCTGTTTTCCTTGAACCTCAACAAACAGGAATTTTTGCTACCCACCCGAAAACTGAAACACACAACCATAAAACAATTATATGAAATCACTTTATTATCCGTGTGTGGTGATTCCATTTGGCAGGAATGTTACAGTCTAAAATCTGTCTATAACGGGCATGCAGTGAGGCCTACAGGTGGAGCGCTCGGAAAACACAGAGGACATACAGAAATATCATTTACAACCTCACCTACAGTGCACATCATATGCATGCATACAATTCTTCAACAAAGAGAGAGGGAGGAGAACCTACAGTGACATAAAAAAAAAAAAAATGCACCAAGTAAGAAACTGAATTTTTTCCAAAATACAACCACCTAGAGACAGGAACAGATTACAGACGGAAAATCACACCAAGATAATTTATCGTTTTTAACACAGAGGAAACCACATAGGACAATGCAGTAGAACAGTAGACACGTACATTCAGATCACAACAATGGGATATTTCATAACGTTACTGTGTTAGGCAGTATCTGCGCATTAGCATCTGAGAGACACGGAATGACTTTGAGCGAATGCATGTCAAATGTTGAGTTACATTTAGAGAATCATGATGATTATGCAATATTTTACTTATACAGTACACTCAGGTAAACATACAAAATATGTCCAGGGAATGATTGAACTTTAAATTTAATTGCGAGATAATTTTTTGTTCTTTGTTTTAGGAATCTGTTTAAGACAATCACAAAACCCAAAGAACTGACATGGTAGTCGCATATTACACCACTTTGGACAATGATGTATAAGAACAACATTCAAATTAAGGGAAAAAAATAATTACAGCAGACAATCTCACAAACAGGAACACTCTTTGGTTTTAATAAAATAGGTGATGATATAGAATGAGCGATGGGTTTCGGGCAGTATTTATTTATCAGTGCAGGAAATTCACCATGTCACACACTAATAGTGGCAGAATCGAGGGCAGTTGATAGTCATGTAGAAAAATCATGTTTGTGCTCCAAAAATGGCCTCTGTCAATTGTAAAGTACACTCTGGGTGGCGGAAATGTGTCATTTTCACGGAAGGTTGCACATATTTCGCTAGCTATGCTAATGCTATGCTAATGTTTTTAGCTGAATCTCACCTCTCAGAAAGTGGTAGGCCTACAGCTGACATTGTCACTTCTTGTGAGTAAAGGCCTTAAACACAAGTGGCAGTAAAATCTGACAACATTCAGGATTATTGGCCACTAATATCACATTTAGCATCTTAGCAACTGGCTAGTTTGTTTAGCTGTTGAAGGACACCATTCTAATCTGCAAGCACATTCATATCATAAATATGATTAAGAAAAATGTAATTAACTCCTTGTTTCTTGTGGTAGCTACATGGCAGGAAGGCTATGACATCAATGTGTCCGTGTGCTATATTACGACACTATTTTACTCTCAAAGCCACAGCTTATTGTATGCTTTCATTCACAGGCCAGCATGGATAGGGTGGAATGTCTGGAATATTCGGAATGTTCAAAACAACGGCATGGCATCCTGATTCATAGTTGTATTTTTCTGAATCTTGAATGTTGTAAAAATTTAAACACACACACATCTGCAACTAACAGGTTTTCCTCAACGCATTGTTATTTACAGTAATTGCGGACATAATCTAATGAGAAAACAAGCACACGCTATCAAACCACGGCCAAGTAGCTTATCTTTTTATTTTCTTAGTAAAAAAAAGAGAGGATGGATAATACAATCTGACTGCGTCTTTCAAATCTGATTTTCTCATTACTGAGGAATTCAGTCCCGCTGTTTTCCCTCTTGTCAATGCAGTTACAATAACGAGAAATAACGTCATACATAAACTAGCAACAAGCAAGCGTAAAACACAAGTCAGATCCGTTCGTAGCTCATAAAATAAGAGCCAGGCTTTGTTTAGAGTCTCTAAAAAGTAGGAATCGCACAACTTCTCCAGTTTCCTTTTACTAAGCTCGCTTGACTGATACTAGGAAGACGACACGCCATTTGCACACAAACATTCTCTAGCAAATAAGCTGAATACATAACCATGAAGATTGTCTGTTATTGCTGATCTGGGATCAGAGTCCCATATACAACCAACGGACACAGGACATCTTCATATAGAAACAAATATTGCACCATTGTCACTGTCTGTTTACGTAATGTGTGCTCACAACCAAGTTGTGAGAGCTAACGTAAATAAATGCAGACACTAAAGAACTAGATTATACTGTACAGCAGTGAAGATGAAAAGATTTTTTATATATATATATATATATATATATATATATATATATATATATATATATATATATATATATATATATATATATATATATATATATATATATATAGCCCTATTGATCCAATTGTAGTTGTATGTGATCGATGTCACCCCTCACATTCTTCTGTAAAAATACAAACAAGTCAATTCAAGATAACACCTAGTGCTATGGTTTCTCTCGCTGCGACTTGGTAACGTATGTGATTCCTTTTTAATTAATAAAACCCAGTTCACTAGAGTGTGATGGGATTTTGTATGACAACATAATGAGGGACGTATAGTTTGCTTTTGTCCTACGGAAGATCTACAGAGATGTGGGCAATATGCCATGTAACACTGGTGTATGTTGGACAACAAAACCAAAGCTGTTGCCTTAAATTTCAGTGTATTTCAGCTAAAAATGGCAAATGAACAAAAAATTGTTAGCATGCTTAGAGGAAACAGCCTGATCATGTGTGATAGTGTACGTTCTTTTCCATATTACAGTTTTAAGTCATATTAATCGGATACAATGTGATCATTCATGATGGCAGGAACTGTATACTAGTTTGAAGTATGGATGTTAAAGGAACCTGCATACAGTTTATATATATATATATATATATATATATATATATATATATATATATATATATATATATATAGGTATACCACATGGATCAGTAATATCTATAACAGAGCAACAATCAAAAATATGATATGATTGGAGAAATCCCTCCAAGATAAATTTATGGCTTTTACTCATAGTCATTGTATATATATATATATATCCTAAAGTCATATATATAGTTATTTTTTCCATTTGCTATTTACAAACAAAATTAACGAAACATGGGGATTATTCTTGTTCTAAGGTCTGGACTCAGGGGGCATTCAATTTGTCTTTAAGCAGAGCGTATGCAATGTAACATTTCTAGTGCACACATTGTATTTTTCCTCATTCTTTTAATAATAAAAAAACACGGTCACGTATCGTAGTTAAAGACAGATGTTATGGCACACGTTTTGAGTCCAGAGATCTTAGAACAAATGCGAGAGAAGGGAAGGGGAAAGAGGAGGTGGCTTTCATGACATTAATGATTCCCGTTCTATCACAATTTGTTGTGGAATGCTGTTACTTTTTATTGAACATATCTTGAAGTGGGCCAGGGAGGAACTTCATGACGGTGTCCACGATGCTTTCCTCCTCCTCTTCTTCATTGCCACAGCCGGCGGGGATTGCTTTCTTGGGACGGGTCAGACTGCCCTCTGACGCCTGCTCCATTGCTGCCTGGGCTTCTGCCTCCTTCTCTTCCTTCTTCTTTATACCATACTGAAAAATGCACAGCAGCTTGTTAGGCTTTTCCACTAGAATGTCACCGGGTTCATTTTAGAATAAGTTGACATGTAGTTGCAAAATTACTTATAGTCAGTAGAATATCTGTTGGAGGACCATCACAATGAAGTGTTAGCCGATATTAAGTAGACAGGCCTGGTTGAGTTAAATTAGTGGTGTGTTGAAACCTGTGGTTATGGTAAGGGGCGTGACATTTACATAACACGCTCGAAGTAGCAACGCACTGATCCAGTCGACCAATCAGAGCACACTGCGTTTATCGGAAGGAGGGGCTTCATACAGACCGGAACTATACAGAGCGTTACTGACAGACTGGAAATAGAGGTGCTGCAAAAAATTCACGAACATGAAAACTTATTTTAGCAGACCGGAAATAAAATCAAGACTCTGTAAAATGGTATTATAGGTCCTCTTTAACTTTGCATTTTAGTTTGGTATTAGCTATTGCCAAAGCTGAAATTAGAAGTCAAGCAAGTTTCGCTACTAGAGGTCGCTTATTTAAAGCAATAACCAAGGCGTAGCTTGATTATGGCGGCATTTTAATGCCATTAATAACCGAGCGCACAACTGATGCTTGCTCGCGCAGTAAATCACTCCAGCAAGAGAATAACAGATCTACACGCGAGGAAACGGCAGCTCGCGATCATACCCCTTTTTTATTTATAATAATAAGAAAAATTATTTTAAAAAATAAGAATCATATTTACAGCTATTTAATAACTTTCCACATTTCTGAAGTTCTCAGAACTAGTAAATAACGGACCCCGGTGCAGCCACAAATATCATAACTATCTATAATAGGCCTACTGTAATTAAGACATATATTCAACAAATGTATTAAAAACAGAAAGACGCTGTAGTTTCAGCCTAACACTCTAAAAAAAAAAGGTTCTATATGGCACCAAAAATGGTTCTTGGCTCGTAATCATAGGGGAACCTTTTAAAGTGCTATATAGCACCAATTTTGGTGCTTCAGTGGTTCTTCAGTGGTTCTTCAGAGGTTCTTCACCGATTCTTTGACTAAGGTGCTATATAGCACCGCTACCATATACAGAACATGTTAAGATATGGTGCTATATAGCACCAAAAGTGGTTCCTCTATGATTACGACGAAGAACCATTTTTGGTGCCATATAGAACCTTTTTTTTTTAGAGTGTATGGCTACTCAAAGGCCGCGGAAACAATGCCATTGATGTGCGTAACGAACCCACTGGCATTGTTTCCACGGCCTTTGAGTAGCCATAAGGCTGAAACTACAGCGTCTTTCTGTTTTTAATACATTTGTTGAATATGTCTTACATTTTTTAAATAATTGTTCTTATTATTATTATAAATAAAAAAGGGGTATGATCATTCATGATTTGTACTGTAACTGTAACTGCAACCTTTCAATGGGGTAAAGTGCTGAAACCCTTTTATACTTTATTTAATGGAAAATATATTAACCACTCAAAACTGACAAAGAATGATAACAAAAAGCACACACCAACTCTTGCTTACTGATATGAACAAGTGATTTATCTTTCATCCAAAGCCACACATGAAGCAACTTTGTATTTAGAATCATAGTTACAACTATTTAATGGACACTTTTCACATTTCTGAAGTGATATAATTGTAGCTGGGTAAACAACATAGATTTAGTGGAAGGATAGTGCTAATGCAGCGGTGAACTACAGCAATATATATTCTCATTTTCCCCAGTAGCTACAGCTCCATAAAAATAATAAATAAAGTTAATATAGTATCTGTTAAGGACATATTATATTAATAATGCAATCAGTCAGTAAATAAAGTTTAACTCTCTTGCATCTTGTCCGTCGATAAAGCCATGTCTTTTGCATGTTTTAAAAAAGGCGTCCATTCACAACTGACTTCCGGAAAAACGGGATTGACCAATGACATTTCAGGTTACAATGAAATAAGTAAAGTCCCGCCCCATGACTGACAAAAATAAAAAAGTTTTCGCACGAGCAAAATAGAAGCTCGAGCGCGAGTTTAAAATGAGCTCGCGGGCTGCCGTTTCCTCGCGTGTAGATCTGTTATTCTCTCGCTGGAGTGATTTACTGCGCGAGCAAGCATCAGTTGTGCGCTCGGTTATTAATGCCATTAAAATGCCGCCATACTTGATGTTAACATAATTGAGCGTGGAAGGGAGTTGTTGTCTTCAGCTCCACAGCTGATTGTAAGCAATTCAATGGGATTGAGGCAGAAATCATTTTCATGGAGCTAATGCATTAAAGTTTTATGAATGTTACTGTGGTATGAAGCAGGGCGGGGCCGAGAGCCTGGGACATTTTACGTTGCTGTTTTTAGTATGCTTATATGCCGCAGTCGGCTGCTGCCGCTCCTTTCATTTTGTTGTTTATGTTTATTTTTTTACAATTTAAGTTATATTTAACGTCTGCCTCCATCTTCCCTTAACTTGAACTTTGTTACAGTTACATTTGATCACTTAAATTCACATAATTTTCACATTCACATAAATCAGTGCTGAATTACTATACAGGTCACTTTATTTGACACATAAAAACTGTTTTACTTGGTCAAAACAATTATACTAAAATACATTTGAGTGTGTTGTAAGTTATGTTATTATGTTACTCTGTGTGTTCACTCAGTGGCTGGTATGAGACACTTTTACACATTGCCGTAAGCTAGATCGAGATTATAATATCATATTAAAGGGATAGTTCACCCAAAAATGAAAATTAGCCCATGATTTACTCACCCTCAATTCATCCTAGGTGTATATGGCATTCTTCTTTCAGACGTTAGATTAGATTAAAAAAAGTTGTGGCTAATCCAAGCTTTATAATAGCAGTAATAGTTGCTCTGTTTTTGAAGTCCATAAAAAATGCATCTGTCCATCGTATAACGTGCTCCACGTGGCTCTGGGGGTTAATAAAGGCCTTCTGAAGCAAACCGATGCGTTTGTGTAAAAAAAAATCGATATTTTAAACTTTATAAAGTAAAGTTCCGGCCGATCGCCTTCTGTGGAAAAGTGTTGAAAGTGCCTCTCGCCATTCAAAATGTCGCAATGTCTGACGAGTGTACCTGGCCGCGTAAGCCTTTGAACTGCAGAGGCACTTTCAACACTTTTTCCATAAATTGAATACGGAAGGCAATCGGCCGAAATTTTACTTTATAAAGTTTTAAATATAGATATTTGTCTTACACAAACGCATGGATTCGCTTCAGAAGGCCTTTATTAACACCCCAGAGCCGTGTGGAGCACGTTATTTGAAGGACAGATGCATTTTTATGGACTTAAAAAACAGAGCAACTATTACTGCCATTATAATGCTTGGATTAGCCACAACTTTTGTGAATATAACTCCGATTTTATTCGTCGCAAAGAAGAATGTCATATACACCTAGGATGACTTGAGTGTGAGTAAATCATGGGCTAATTTTCATTTTTGAGTGAACTATCCCTTTAATAAAAGCTTGTGTTGCTAAATGGCATGCAATTAATTTTCAATATGGTGGAGAAACTGCTGTATTACTGTTACAAAAAAATAAAGCTCTTTTTGATTTTGCTGTTTGCCACTTGACAAAATAGTGTTTTCTCTGAGGCAAGGTACAAACATGTTATTCGTGGTAAATCCAAAAAACAAGAGATTCAAACAATAAGACTAACTGTGAAAGGAAGGGAAAGGAAAGGCAATTTGCTAGATTAATCACATGCGAGACCATTTCCTCTTGATTAGCATACAAATGTTTGAGCATTGGAGAATTCTGCTACACCCCATTCTAGATTGTCTCATGACATGAATGTTAGAAACATTTAAATTTGGATGGTACATGTCCATAAATCTTTGGCAGACTGCCATTTGGCTAGTCAATGTAATTATTTGGACCTGACAGTTAGCTTAGTGATTCACAGAAGCTTCATTTAGATCAGAGACACTTTCTCATTTACAAATAAATGCCCTGATTTTAAATGGTGTGCTGAATATTGGCAAGGAAATCCACTTCATTACAGAAGTACTTAGATGACAAATGGTCCGTTTCGTCTTTGTTTCACTCCCCAAAGGGTCCGAGGCTCGTTAATTCTTGTCCATTCAACTGTTTTATACCCTTTTGGCTACATTAGAAAGACCACAAAGAAATGAAACAATCTTTCCATTTAAATTGTGCTCATACTGTTATGTGCTCATGATATATGTAAGGATGTTAAAAAGTTTTTGTCTAAAAGTCTCTTTTTCTCACCAAAGCTGCATTTACCTAATCAAAAATACAGTAAAAACAATAATATTGTGAAATATTTACAATAATTGTTCTCTTTTTGAATATATTTTAAAATGGAATTTATTCCTTTGATGCAAAGCTGAATTTTCAGCATCATTACTCCAGTCTTCAGTGTCACATGATCCTTCAGAAATCAGTCTAATATGCTGATTTAGGGATCAAGACACATTTTATTTTAATCAGTGTTGAAAACTGTTCTTGCTGCTTAATATTTTTGTGGAAACTGATACATTTTTTCAAGATTCTTTGATTAACAGAAAGTTCAAAAGCACAGCATTTGTTTAAAATAAGTCTTTTGTACGTATAAATCAAATTAATTTAAAAATTCTGAATGACCCTTTTAAATACTTTTGAATGGTAGTGCACATGTATATGCTGAGCATATGTTGCTTGTTTAACTCGTACAGTCTGCAAATGATGGGTTCTGTTTCCTGTATCGCTTCAGGAATCACAGTCACATCCAGAGGAACGATTATGTATAGCAATAGAATGAGGAAGATTTATATGGAGGAATTATATTTAGGGCAAGGCATATACCCCCTTAGGACTCTTAGCTACTCTGAGACGTATATAATTGTGACATCTTGCCAATAAATGTATTAAACAATGGATGATTTCTCCCTCTGACTACTGAGGTCATAAACTAGCTCATGCAATCAGCAGCTGACCTTATAAACAACGAATTTCTACTTTTCTTAAACCGTCTATCTATTAGGAATAATGTGGATTCCATTCCTTATGTAGACATGAAATCTCATTAATGCAGCTTAATCCGAGAAATACTTAAATGGGTTACTTGAAAGGGGTGCTTGGCAAACCCTGAAGTTTAGCCATCATGGATATGACATAAGGACTACCTTCAGTATTGCAGTCACGTTTTGTACAGAATGTGGAGATGTTGCCTTAATCCTTGTGGTAAATTAGACCCATGGGTGATGGCTTAGTAGAAAAAAGACAGGCTTTCTTTGGCCTCCCATCCTCTCTCACTATGGCTTTGCATAAACATGTATCTGTTTTACTCCAACTCGATTCGCTCGCAGGAGGAGATCATCCTCCATTTTGTGCAACCATGCGTTCAATCTCTGAGACTCAGCAGCCCAAGGTAAATTATCATGACAAATTGGTAAATGCCAAGTCTGTTAGGCAGAATAATCATTTTTCGCTCCTAATTTAGTACATCTGATGAAGCAATTTCTTTTTTAAATGTCATTTAAATAATACAAATTTTTGGCCTCAAAATTTATATTTTAATAATTAGATTTTTTTGTGTGTTATATTCCAATATAGCTGTTGTCGTTGTAGAGTGTATGGTGAATTAATTGGTCTACAGGTGCTGGTCATATAATTAGAATATCATCAAAAAGTGGATTTATTTCACTAATTCCATTCAAAAAGTGAAACTTGTATATTATGTTCATTCATTACACACAGACTGATATATTTCAAATGTTTATTTCTTTTAATTTTGATGATTCTAACTGACAACTAAGGAAAATCCCAAATTCAGTATCTCAGAAAAGAAAGGATTTTAAGAAATCTTGGCCAACTGAAAAATATAAACATGAAAAGTATGAGCATGTCCAGCACTCAATACTTAGTTGGGGCTCCTTTTGCCTGAATTACTGCAGCAATGCAGTAATCGATCAGAGTCGATCAGTCGATCAGTCTGTGAGTCGATCAGTCTGTGACATTGCTCAGGTGTTATGAGAGTCCAGGTTGCTCTGATAGTGGCCTTCAGCTCTTCTGCATTGTTGGGTCTGGCATATCGCATCTTCCTTTTCACAATACCCCATAGATTTTCTATGGGGTTAAGGTCAGGCGAGTTTGCTGGCCAATTAAGAACAGGGATACCATGGTCCTTAAACCCGGTACTGGTTGCTTTGGCACTGTGTGCAGGTGCCAAGTCCTGTTGGAAAATGAAATCTGCATCTCCATAAAGTTGGTCAGCAGCAGGAAGCATGAAGTGCTCTAAAACTTCCTGGTATACGGCTGCGTTGACATTATACCTCAGGAAAACACAGCGGACCAACACCAGCAGATGACATGGCACCCCAAACCATCACTGACTGTGGAAACTTTACACTGAATCTCAAGCAACGTGTGCCTCTTGTTTTCCTCTCTTCCTCCAGACTCTGGGACCCTGATTTCCAAAGAAAATGCAAAATGTACTTTCATCAGAGAACATAACTTTGGACCACTCAGCAGCAGTCCAGTCCTTTTTGTCTTTAGCACAGGCGAGACGCTTCTGACGCTGTCTGTTGTTCAAGAGTGGCTTGACACAAGGAATGCGACAGCTGAAACCCATGTCTTGCATACGTCTGTGCGTAGTGGTTCTTGAAGCACTGACTCCAGCTGCTGTCCACTTTTTGTGAATCTCCCCCACATTTTTGAATGGGTTTTGTTTCACAATCCTCTCCAGGGTGCGGATATCCCTATTGCTTATACACTTTTTTCTACCACATCTTTTCCTTCCCTTCGCCTCTCTATTAATGTGCTTGGACACAGAGCTCTGTGAACAGCCAGCCTCTTTTGCAATGAACTTTTGTGTCTTGCCCTCCTTGTGCAAGGTGTCAATGGTCGTCTTTTAGACAACTGTCAAGTCAGCAGTCTTCCCCATGATTGTGTAGCCTACAGAACTAGACTGAGAGACCATTAAAGGCCTTTTCAGGTGTTTTGAGTAAATCAGCTGATTAGAGTGTGGCACCAGGTCTTCAATATTTAACCTTTTCACAATATTCAACTTTTCTGAGATACTGAATTTGGGATTTTCCTTAGTTGTCAGTTATAATCATCCAAATTAAAATAAATAAACATTTGAAATATATCAGTCTGTGTGTAATGAATGAATATAAGTTTCACTTTTTGAATGGAATTAGTGAAATAAATCAGCTTTTTGATGATATTCTAATTATATGACCAGCACCTGTATAATATAATTACTGTGGCATTTTTAAAGGTGCAGTGTGTGAATTTTAGCGGCATCTAGTGGTGAGGTTGTGAATTGCAACCGCCCACCGCTCACCCCTCCATTTTGAAGCACATAGAGAAGCTATGGTGGCCAACACAGGACACACATGTAATTGTCGGAGAGAGCAGAGAGTGACTAGTACTCTGTAGAGCAGTTTGTCCGGTTAGGGCGGGGGTTTCCAATCCTGCTCCTGAAGGGCCACTGTCCTGCAGAGTTTAGCTCCAACCCCAATTCAACACACCTGAACCATCTAATCAAGGTCTTATTAGGCATACAGAAACTTCCAGACAGGTGTGTTGAGGCAAGCTGGAGCTAAACTCTGCAGGACAGTGGCCCTCCAGGACCGACTTTGGACACCCCGGGTTTGGGCTACTGTAGAAACATGACGCGGCAAAATGGTGATTTCACTGTAAGGGGACCTGTGGTGTATGTAGATAAAAATGGCTTGGGTATAAAATAAAATAAAGTTTACTTTTATGTTAAATTATACAAGTAATGTGTGTATATAATATGCGTATATGTATGTGTTTATTTAATATACAGTATGTTATATATTAATGTTTACATTTATAGGATATTGCTTGCAAAAATATATATTGCTAGTAACATTCATTAAAAATAATTAACAAACATTATGTAACAAACAGTAGTTCATATACATTTAAATTGTCATAAATGCAAGCCAATAAATCAAAGTTTCATGGCATTTCTTACAGTAAATGAATGCACATTAACTGCTCTGCATTACATAACATATTCATGTTTACTGTACATAATGTAATGAAGCTGTTAAATACCACTGTCTTTTATTAGAACATTTTCATTTGAATAATCCCTGGGTCTTTCCTTCCATGACACCTTTTCCTTTTCTTTTTTTCCCCCTTCATTTTATCGCACAGCAAAGCAGCCATATGGTAGCATGAGCAAAGGGACTCAAGCATAGTCAATCTCCACAGCCTCCACAGTAATGGAATGCTTGCCAGAGCTAGACTGTTATTTTTCCAGTCCCTCTGGTTCACAGCGTGTACCCTCAGGGCCCGTCCATTCCCATGCACAACGTACCACTCAACTGCATTCAGCCTCCCCAGGAGTGAAACAAACAAAGAAAAAAAACTCATAAATAACTTTTACTTGATTTATTTATGTGGTATGTATAGTTCACCATTCACTATGAACCACTACTTTGCAACATATAGTATTATTATATTATTTTTCTAAATACAAAGATCAGTGGTTCTCGCACAAAAATAAAACATGAACATACAGTAAACTTTTTGAACTATAGGGTTCTTGACTTGACGACATTGTCTTAAATCATTGCATAATTTCAGGTTTAATGGGTTATTTAAAAAATAAAATTCTAGGGATAAAACAAATTAATTAAAACGGGAAATTACTTGTTCTTATAAGAGTGAAATAAAATGTACATATTAAATATTTTTTTTTGCATTTTATCAAAGCTTGAGAATCACTGGCCTTTGCCAATGTCATTTTAGTATCATTGATATACTATTATAGTTTTTGTTCAATTTTTTTAATAATTATTTTTTTCAGTTTTCACTTTAAAGGGTTAGTTCACCCAAAATTGAAAATAAAGTCAGTAATTACTCACCCTCATGTTGTTCCAACCATGGAAGACCTTCGTTCATCTTCGGAACATAATTTAGTATATTTTTGATGAAATCTGAGAGCTGTCTCACTCCTCCATAGGCTTTCAGAGGGTTGAAACTTGATGGCCCAGAATAGTAAGTAAAAACGTCATTTAAGGAGTCCAAATGACTACAGTGGCTCTGTATTAAGTCTATCATGCGACGAAAATACTTTTTGGGCGGAAAAACAACAAAAATAACGACTTTATCCCACTATTATTGTTCAATTTGAGCCTCTGACAAGAGTTCGCGGGAGTGCCACGACGCATGCGCGAGACTCGCGCATGCGTCGTGGCACTCCCGCGAACTCTCGTCAGAGAGTATATAGTGGGATAAATTCGTTATTTTTGTTGTTTTTCCGCTCAAAAAGTATTTTCGTCGCATGATAGACTTAATACAGAGCCACTGTAGTCATTTGGACTCCTTAAATGACGTTTTTACTTACTATTCTGGGCCATCAAGTTTCAACCCTCTGAAAGCCTATGGAGGAGTGAGACAGCTCTCAGATTTCATCAAAAATATACTAAATTATGTTCCGAAGATGAACGAAGGTCTTACATGGTTGGAACAACATGAGGGTGAGTAATTACTGACTTTATTTTCAATTTTGGGTGAACTAACCCTTTAATATTAGCCTAGTTAACGTTTTTGTCATTTTTATTAGGTTTTTTTTAGTATGTTTATATAGTATTTATTAATTAATAAATGAAAATTATAAATGTTGCCTTTCCAACTAACTGAAATAAAACAAGTTTTCTTACATTTTATTTTATTTTATTTCAAGTAACATTTTTGAATGGTTTTTGCGCTCATGTCACGTTGCTGTGCTACGCGGTCACGAAAGCTTAGCGTTTGCATGTGTTTTTAAGCATTGTGGTTTAAAATCACCTGTTGAAGCGCAATTAGCAGCGAAAGGACAGCTCAATTCAGTACACGTGCGCATTCTCGGAGAGACCGTTTCTCAGCGCATAGAGCGCGTGATAACTGAACTGAGTTCAGTTAATTGGGATCAAACGGTTAAATACACATGCCTATGTGTCATAGTTACCATGCAATTGCAAGTATGGCATTTTAATGTTGAGAAAGAAAAACGCACGAATACAATGGATCTTAAAGTGACAGTATCAAAATGTACCTGCTGTCATTAATAATGTTAATCAAACAACAAAAGAGAGAAAATCTCTCACTGCTCTTTACTAAATCACTTTTGTAACTTGAACAAGAATACATGTAGAATTAATTTACATAGTAAAGACAATGCAGTGTTTTTAAGTAGTATGTCTTATTTATAATGCTTGATGTTTCTGTTTAATTTGTGTCTTTGTTCTGTTGTAGTTTGTTTTCTTTGCTCTTTCTTTCTTTATCTCTGTTTACTTGTCTTCAGTAAGCTTGAGAGTTTTTTTAGGCTAGTATTATATGTTTTTTTTCTATATTGAACACGGTGATAAAGAATTATGAAGTTTCAAAGGTATCAAAAATGTTGATATCATAAAAACCTTATTTAAAGCAAAAATATATTAGCCTAAATTCAGTTACTATTTATCTTTAGATATAACAATCAACACTCAAATAACACATTGTATGCAAATGTAAGCTTCACATAAGGCAATTTTTGCACTAACTTCTAAATCTAATTATACAATTTATAACCAAAAAATCAAAAACGCCTATTTTGTTTGTCGGTTTTTATACTATAATACGATAATTTTCTGTAAAAAAGACAGCCCAAACTGTCTGCAGGGTGCTAGAGCACACAGGGCCCGAGTTACACACTTTCAAAAGTGAATTTGGGGGGGGTATGTTGTATATGTTGTCGTATTACAGCTCAGACAACATATACTTACATGTTTATCACTTTTAGCAGTGGTTTATGAAACTTCAAGGGTTTCCTGTAAAATGACACCAACATTTTGAATTCAGAGACCACTGTATGTGGGTATGGGAAGCTTTTCAATTTGGGTAGGCCAAATCCCGGCGGAAATCCCAAAAATGGTCCCAGAGCTTAAGAGGTTAAACATACATTAAATAATCAAGACATCACTAACATACATAATGTATGAATATAATGAATGTATAGGCTAATATAGTGCATATATTTAGCGAAAGAGTTGATTTCTCTAGTGAACTAACAGCTGTGGACACTGAATGACTTGCCTGAGGAAAATGTAATGCTACATGACATTGTTTACAATCTGTTGTATTGACGTCTTTCAGCCGTTGAAACACTGCTTGAAACACGACATATGATATGTTTCAGTAAGATGTATGTATCCTCAACAAACTTTCAGATGTTGATTCATGTTTATTCTTTGACTAGAAAGAGATGATCGCTCGTGCGCCACCGCTTTAACTGAAGGCAGTTTTTATCACGATGATTTCATTTCAAGTGTTTGTTTTTTAAATAAGTTTAGTTTTAGTTAGTTATTCGACGCTATAAAAACGGGGGGGTGTGACGTCATGATTGACAGCTGAGATTGACGGCTTCTCTGAGTGAAGTTGTCATTGAGGCACTGACAGACTTTTTTCCGGGATTTTTTGGAGGAGATTGGAGCTTTAGCTTTTTGTTTATTTCAAACCGAATTAATGAATTGTTCTTCATCTGCGAGAGTGGGGGCGGGCTTTTGATATCGCGTCTCTACTTCCTGCTCTCTACTGCGCAGATTCCAGTCCCGAGGTCACTACTGCGCAGACTCGGTCCCAAATCTGCACAAGATGTCAGCGCCATATTCGGACCTCCAGAGGCTTCAATTACTTCAGCGGAAGAGAATGAAGTCGCGTCGTCCATTTTTTTTTACGGTCTATGGTCACATCACATTAAAGAGCGTCAAAACGGCATTTATCATTTGAATTTCGTGATAAAACAGACAGAATACTTAATATGTTCGCGTGGAAACTCGGATTGAAGTATGTTGAAGCCTAGTGTTAACTGTTAAAGATTGCGTCCGGTACCGTTCGGTATACACGTGCACCGTACCGGAAGTCCTGTACCGAAACGGTTCGGTACGAATACGTGTACCGTTACACCCCTAATCGTTATCATGAAATAAAATTACTCATATCGTGTAATAAGATTTTGAACATATCGCCCACCCCTGATCTCATGGTACATTTATTTACCTTGTCCCTGATGCCCTGTCGAAGCGATTCCCTCTCCGCTTCCATTTTCGCATACTTTGCCTTCCTCTCCTCCTCCTGTTGCCTGAGGGCTTCCTGTCTTTCTTCCTCCTTTCTTTCAGCATCAGGGTCCTTCTCCTCCTCACCCCCCAGCATTTTCCCCATGTCTTTGGTCGCCCCTTTGAGAGTAAGAAGGAGAGAATTAGGAACAGGAAATCACTCAACAGTCCACGGACTACATGAGAGGGACTTCCAAAGACATTTAGAGGATAACCTCTAACACAAGGTGAATTGAAAAACTGATAATTTAGTTCTCACTCTCATCCAGCTTCCTTTATAAATACTCTCAATGACGTCTGCTCTCTTTGTCGGCAGGAGATGCAAGTAAGACAGTCGCCAGGAAAAGCACAATGGGTCAGATTGTTATAACAAAAGGGCTCCATTAGGGCCATGAGAATACAGGATTGTGACAAAGCAGATAATAAGTTCTGATTTTATCCGCAGCTCACATTCATCTGTTCCGCAGTGTGACTGAGATTATGTATCTCTCTACTGGTCAAACCGTATTAATGCAACACGTTGTTAGGATGTGTCTGTTAATGAGGGAGTAATTTGCATTTAGTAAAAGACAAGTGCTTAAAATCACACATGGCGAAGTCAGAATAACCCTTTGTGAGCTGGCAGATAATGTCATGCCCTTTAGTATTGGGGAACATTACTTTTTTTCCTTGTAACTCTTTTGTTTCTAATAATATATATGTAAAAGTCTATAGCAATCACCAATATAAAGCTCAAATAATAGCACGCATTCAAAACCTTTTCTGTCCTTCTGCCACCTTTGTGTCTGAGTTAGGCTGACATAGCAGAACGGAAGTTATCCAAGTTCATGCAGTATGTATTCATGTCACGTCGGTTTATGCTGGAGACAGAACGCCATGTAAATGCTTGAAGGGTTCTGTTTTCAGTCCAGGAGTTTTGTTCTCCCTGGATCAGCAATTGAGGGTGCCACACTGTCATTGCCCACCAGTCCATGAGGTCTGCGTTCAATCTGCGTGACACATGGTCTCGCATTTACTGCTCTCTAGAAATTGATTTTAATGAGGGCTGGGTCTCTCTGACAGCAGAGACGTGTAAAGACTACAGCTTTCAGATCTGACGATTCGCTTCTCTTTCATCAGCATGAGCTGCTCGTACACACCATATCTACATGAAGGTTGAGAGGATCACGCTTGTCTTTACTCTAGAGGGTTGATGAGCATATAGTCATCTGCTTTTAATCGGGGAGACCCAGATTTGCAGTTAGTGCCTGTAGTCTATACATGTAGAAAAAGCTGATAATGACTAGATCAGAAGTTACATCTACAAAAACAAGAGTTTTACTGTATACTAATTTAAAGTTAACATAATATCAACATTGATGTCTTGCATGTTCCTGGTCATAATTTTGAGGGGGAAAAGGCTTTTTCCTTTGTGTTGTTATCTAGACCACAGGCTAGTAGCAAAAGCTAACCATTATTAGACAGGTCTAAATGAAACAATTACCCACACACTCATATTACACTGGATCCAGCCATTCAGCTTTAACGCAATCAATAGCAGAGTCAGAACTGTACAACTTTATGAGCTTGAACAAAGCATGCCCACAATCACTGCAGGCTTACTACATCTTAAAGTGACTTCTGGGAAGAAAATGGGAAAATGAAAGGAAACATTGGTCTTCATCTTTAAAATTTTAGAACAGTTGATTTGGGGTTTTCATTTTTAGGGTAGGATTAACCTATGAAAACTGACTCTGGCAACTGAACTGAAACTTCACACTAGGGCATCCATGGAAAGGATTAGCTGACATAACTGAAAACTTGCTGAAACCGAGAGATTCTGTAGAGAGCTGTCATCCTGAATTACCAGTTGAGTGCAGAGTATATATCCCTGTGCTAAACACCTTTAGCAAACTCAAGGTTTGAAATGAGAGTAGCTGGTGTGTATTCTTGGAGAATATCTTTGGCTGCAGTAGATGAATGTCTTGAAGGTACAAATAGTGCTTCTCTGCAAAGTAGATTTTGCTTTAAAATCACTCTTTAAAATTGCTAAACATGGACTGTATTTGTATCATTTCAATGTTGAAGAGAATAAAGTGATGCCTGATATTTGAGGTTTGAATTTTAATAATAATTTGTTACATTTATATAGTGCTTTTCTAGGCACTCAAAGCACTTTACATAGAAGGGGGGAATCTCCTCAGCCACCACCAATGTGCAGCATCCACCTGGATGATGCGACGGCAGCCATATTGCGCCAGAACGCTCACCACACACCAGCTGATTGGTGGAGAGGAGACAGAGTGATGAAGCCAATCTGTATATGGGGATAATTAGGAGGCCATGATGGACAGAGGCCAATGGGCAAATTTGGCCATGATGCCAGGGTTACACCCCTACTCTTTATCGATGGACATCCTGGGATTTTTAATGACCGAGAGTCAGGACCTCAGTTTAACGTCTCATCCGAAGGAAGGTGCTTGTTACAGTATAGTGTCCCCATCACTATACTGGGGTGTTAGGACTCACACAGACCACAGGGTGAGCACCCCCTGCTGGTCTCACTAACACCTCTACCAGCAGCAACCTAGTTTTCCCAGTTGGTCTCCCATCCAGGTACTGACCAGGCTCAGCCCTGCTTAGCTTCAGTAGGAAACCAGTCTTGGTCTGCAGGGTGATATGGCTGCTGGTGACTTTTGCATGGCACTCCAGGCCTAGCCAAAGACATTTTATAAATTCTGTGGTTATTTTCTAAATATTTGTATTTTATTTAAAGTAACTCTATTGTGCTATTTTAAAGGCTCCTAATTTCCCTACAAAAGGTTTACATGCATCAAAGGTCTAAAAACAGTGTCATTTTTCATATACATTGCTCAACCATGTTTTTTCAATGATTCTCAAACAACTCGACGGATGAATCAGTCTCTCTCTCTATATCCCTCCTTTCTGCGAGCTACTCTGCTCTGATTGGCCAGACGGCCCAGTCTGTTGTGATTGGTCTACTACAACTGATTAGCTGGTTCAGGTGTGTTTAATTGGGGTTGGAGCTAAACTCTGCAGGACAGCGGCCCTCCAGGACCGAGTTTGGAGAGCCCTGGTCTACTGCGAACAGCGCGTGTCGGAAGCTAAACGCCCAACTGAACTTCAGCTCCGTCCGGAGGCTTCCTAAAGCTCAGCGATTGTACATACTGTAAAGACAGAAACGTTGACGTCAATTTTATCATATCAGTCCGATGATGAAACTTTGGAAGAACTAGTTATTCAACTCCATTGCAAAGACGACTTGAACAGGACGTTTCTCAGTGATACGCTACTCATTTTGAGGTACGTTATGAGATGTTGCAACTACACGAACCCCGCAATTTAAGAAGCAATCGTCAGTAAAATGACATTTGTGGGCTGGTCAAGTTGTTCACAGGCGGACAACGTAAGCAAATGTATTATCCAGTGACAGAGAACCGTTACTCACTAGAATTCGAAAATACAAACGACTCATATAGGCTGTTCCAAGTCGATTCTTTCTTTTGGGAGACGACTTTATTTATCGTGCACTTTCGACTTTACAACTTTGCATGTTTCCATTCACAAACAGCTATATTACACACTGCATGAAAGTGAATATTCAAAAAACCATAATTTAAGGAACTTTAAGGAATTTTGCATTTAAAGGGTTAACTTCAGTGATTTAGCATTAAGCTTTGTATCAGTAGAAACCCGGTAGTATATTTGAATTATGGTACTTTCCCCCTGAGACGAGAGAATTATGCATTTTATTTCTAGAAAAAATCCTCAGATGACGCAAATATCGTCATTTTGCATCATCAGAGGATTTTTGGCCAAAGGCTAGAGACTACAGGAGCTAGTTCCGCGTGTTTTCAACCCGCCCACAGGGGAGAGATCTCACTCACAGAATGTAAATGCGCACGTCCGCTGCCGCTCGGCTCGGGCATTCATAACGGAGCGGTACAGAGCAAAGTGAGTGTTTCAACTTTTCAATGAATTCCTATGAAAGTTTAGCTTCCATATGCGATCTAATAATGCGCCAGACTGGACACACGCTGAGAATGACTGCCCATGACTGAAGTACCCCTTTAAGTCGCTATGTACAACACATTTTACTTCTAAAACGTGACATACTTCTGAGTGCAAGAGGATATTCAACAAGTAAAAACTCTAGGATAAAGGCCCATTCACACCAATGACAATAACTGGCTATAAAGTGTTATATGTTTTATTTTATATTATATATTTATTTTATATATTAGTATTAAATAATCGTTCTCATTCTGTGACAATGCCCACACAGAGGAACGATGTTGTTGGACTCTATTTCAGAACAAACTGATAAATGTTAAAACCATTGACAGCCTGCCAGAATACAACAGACTTTAAAGAGCTCGAGCATTTAAAATAGTAGACAACAAAACTGAAGAATTGACTTATAATAAACAGATGCTAATAATAATTATGGTTATAGTTATCGCTATAGTCATTGTTCTTGGTGTGAATGTGCCTTAAGACTTGATTATTTTCTTTGGGAATTCATTTTAGACTATACTGAATTTTAAGACAAACTAAAAAACCCTTATAATGAACTCAAAACGGATAATAATCTTGGTTAGGAAAAGCTTGTTTCAAACATATGTCAACTCAACTTCCAGTCCAATTAATATTAACCCCTTTTTTTTTCTTTTTTTGGAAGATCACAGGCGAAAGTTGTCACTCTATTCTCCCATTTGAACTGTAATGTTTTTCATTATCTGTTTTTAATTAGAGCTGTTTTCAGCGGCTTAGCACTGGCTCTTGTCTCAGCTCCTCTGCATCACGCTCTGTTATTCTGCGCTCCTGAGGCTAATTAGCTCATCTGATCGTGACAAAGTCGCCGCTTGACACACAAACTCTTTACAACGTCTCTGTGCAGCGTAGCGATATCCACAGCTCAGCCGCGTGTGCAGACCAGACGAGAGTCCCTAAAGTAGATCTCCTCAAAACAGCTAACCACGCTAAAGCTAACGCTGTTCAAGTGTTTCCTCGACGTGTGACATCGTACACCTGTCCGCCGAGAAGCCCTGTGCGATCTGAAAGACTGCAAAGTGATGGTTGAATTTTGAAAATGGTACAGTCACATGGGCTGGAAATGGACTGTGTTATATAAAAAGAGTGTGTATGCCTAAGTATGTGTCTGTTGTAGCGGAAAAAGTGATGGAGATGGCGCACTTGACAGGTGGCGTATCCTCGTTCCTTTGTGTGGCTGTCAGTGTGTGTCTATGTGTCCTTACTGTGAGAGGAAGTGTGGGTAGATGAGAACAAAATGTGCCACTCTTTAGCCGAGTGCCTGTGCAGAAAAGGAAAACATGCCCGTAGGGCCGTGCGCTATGCATCGTGTGATAGTTGAAATGTGCCAGCTGGTGGAGATTTTGCTAAACCATCCATTTATTTGTATTATACTGGGCAGAAGTTGACTGGTTAGCTTCAGTACTTAGAGTCCTATTAGATGCCATAATTGCACCAAAAACCATATTTGTTCTTTGGTGGCCGGTATATGTTTATTTAGTCAGATTTAGCTCACTTCAGGGAACAGTTCGGCCTTCGGAATATTGCTAGTGTTACATAAAGCATCAAAATGTGAGTTTATTTCTTATGAATAATCTAATCTTTTAGTTTGCATCCTTAACAGTGAAAAGTTAATAATAGAGTAAATTGTATGTGTTAAGCATTTAATTCACTGAATTATTTCCAGTATATTGTGATTTATACATGCACAAATGATGCATCTCAACTATTCTTTTCAAGGTTATTTTCCTCTCTGTGAATATGTGTGAGTGTGTGTCTGTGCCTGGGTGTGTGAAGGTCATCCACACACTCAAGGACTACGAGAGGGGTGATCAAGTCTCCCGCGGAGCCCAAACACATGGAGAGAGCGCAAACTCAAGGACTCTGTGTTCCCTTCTTGCTCCATCTGTCTTAATCTCGCACCTGCTAAACAGCGAGAGCCCAGTGGCACACTTTCCCCCCCGCGAGGACATTAATGTCCACCGACAGATCAGATACCACACAGGACACCCACAAACACAGTCTCTTCCACAGTGCCAGACAGCAGAGAGGGCACGACCTCTGCCCTACTCTCCATATGTTAGCGGTATAATCACATGCCTTGTGTGACGTACATAATCCATCACAATTAAAAGATGATTTATGGTGAAGGTGCCTCTTGAAAAAATCCAATTATCTTTATGAGGCTTTGAAAACTTTATCTTTATGAGGCTTTTTTTTAAGACTTGGCATCCTGTCCTCGATTATCTCCGTAACTTCTAAATAATGATTTCTTAATGTTATAACTTCAAACCAATTTTAAAAAGTTGAATGAAAGTATCATGAAAATTGCTTGTTAGATCAATATTTCTGTATTATTTTATCTTATCTTATTTATTTTTTTCTGTAATTTGTAATTATTTAGCAATTTCATATTTAGACATAAGGGAAGGGATTCGGGGTGACTATGAAGGGTACCAGTTGGAAAAATCCACGTTGTTTTGTATTTTATATGATCACAACAATAACAACCGCCTAAATTATAATTTATGATCAGGCAAATGTCATCATCCTTTGGTCATTGATCATAAGACTTTATGTGCTCAGATTGTGTTGGACAGCTTTTCCTCTTTTTTTGCTACACAAACGCACGCACACACACATTGTGTTTTCATGTTTAATGGGGACTTTCCCTAGACATAATTATTTGTATACTGTACAAATTGTATATTCTGTATATTCTATCCGCTTACACTAACCTTTTTTAGACGCATTTTTACATTTAAAAAAAAAAAGCTGTTTTCGGATATTGCCATCTTTGTGGGGACATTTTGTCCTCATAATGTAGGGTTTACCAGGACACACACACACACAATTCCCAGTATTGAGGAACAAGAGTAAAGAGAAGAGACGTATGATAACTGTGTCTTTCATGAGAGGTCACGACTACTAAGAACTGTGCAAAAGCCCGGAGCTAAAATGGAAGGATTTGGCCAGTATTCCATGCTCTAATGAGAGGTGGACTTTTTTTCTTAGGGACTGGGTTACAGGAAGTGTTGTATATCTCCTAAATCTCCCAAGAATAGATAGGAGAAGGTGGCAGGAGTGCTATCACGAAAGCCTTTTATCACCCATTCTCTGCCATTATCTTCCCTAACCAGCGTGCGAAGAGCCAGGAAATGGGACTGATTGTGTAGGGCTGGACAGATCCATCACCGTCTGGGACATTTTACTGGCCACCATCTATACTAGATTTTTTTTTATTTTCTTTGGTAATAATTTGACTCAAAAGAAAACAAAAGAAAAATCCGCTGTTTACCTTCATTATATGTCAATAGTGTGGTGCAGGAATGACGTTATCAGAACCTTATAGAATCAATAGAGTAGTGCAAGTATGACGTCAGAACCCAGAAGTCTCAAGGCCAATTTATACTTCTGCGTCGAGTGCACGCAGAGGGTACGGCGTACCCTACGCATAGACGCGTTGGATACGCCGTACCCTACGCCGTACCCTGACGCGCACCTCTCCAAAAATGTAACAACGCGTCAATTCTACGCGGACCGCAAGCGCTGTGATTGGTCTGCCAGAACCCTTCCCTCAGGTCAATAAATAAATAAAAAAATCTGCGATAGGAGTGTGTGTGTGTGTGTCCAGAAATTGGATGATAGTTCCTTACGTCTGCTATAACACAATATTTTGCAGTCCAGCGATTCTTTATGGTAGTAAATAAATACATAGATCCGCTGAGTATAGTTTATTTATTTTCTCATTAAAACCAAAGATGTTAATCAGTAATTGTATATCAAGAACAGGGACACATTAGGGTATATTTCGTGAATGAAGTCTCCGCAACAGCAATCGATTGCTCGAGCCACCGCTGATGAAAACAGCGGCCACGAGCTCCGCATGATTTCACAAGTTACACATTCCAGCGCCAGATCGCCTTATTTAACTTTACTAATCAACTAGAGATGCTTAATTTGCTTTAGATACAACAACTCAAGCTGCAAGAAAAGCCGCTCTCTCACTGCTGCTGATACTCCGACATGAATGTACAGATGCTACACAACAAGCTGCTTCTTCTTCGGCTGTTCTCTTGATTACACCAACATGCCCGAGGACACTGCCTACTAGCGTCTGCATGTGTAACTGCACATTGACGCAGACAACAGCGCAGAAGTATAAATGCTCACGACGGCGTCGGCTACGCGCGTAGCCTACGGCGTACACTACGGCGTACACTCGACGCAGAAGTATAAATTGGCCTTAATTCGCTGCTGGTTCCTTTGAGATTTTCCTATGGGGTTATATAATGGGGCTTTTTGATTTACGAGTAAAATAAAGCCTGTGGTAAACATAACTTGATGATACTTTGACGTTTTGTTCTAAAACGTACACTTCACACACTAACACCCCAAACTGTCTAATCTAGTCAAAAATGAAGATAACTGCTTCAAAATGTGCGTTTTCGCTATGGGTGTAAGTTGTCGAACAAAACGTGTCTTCAAGTTATGATTACCACAGGCTTTATTTTACAGATAAACCAGAAAGAAAAAAATCCGTTATCAATCCCCATAGGAAAATCTCAAAGGAACCAGCAGCGAATTAGACTTCTGGGTTCTGACGTCATACTTGCACTACTCTATTGATCCTATTTAATAGCTGCAGTGTCTATCTATCTGTCTGTCTGTCAATTGAATTTTCTTGGAGAATTACTGGCTTTCTTGCATCCTAAGCCATGCTTGTAGCATCCATGTTCTCTCGTGCAGATCCTCCACCTCTCAGTCGTGCGTGCTGGAAGTACCGCAGTCCTGGGCAGCTCAGAATGCTGATCTTGGTGGGCTGCCAGAAATCATGTACTTCTGCAGTCGCCACTCTCACACGCTATTGCTTTCATCTTGCTGGATACAGAGATGTAGCAGGAAGCCGAGACCGCCTCGTCCATCAGTACTGAGAAACAGACAGAGCCCACAGCACAGCATCTTAACCTGGGGTGAAAGGATTATTCGAATGAAAGTCAAAGTGCTGCCATCGTTGCCCACTGATTGCCCTTCACCGCGGATGCTTGTGTCATGCGTAAAGTCACTCGGCGAAGAGAAATGAAAGGGAAGGAAGGGGAGAGAGACGATTGCTTTTGGGGACTGGCATCTATGGGATATTTAATCTTCAGCTGAAGGATTCAGGGACACTACTTTGTCTCAGTAATGGAAGTCTGATCAGAGGAGCTTATGTTCTTATAACTTTGAAGATGCTTTGGAGGGTCGAGCTTGTGTAATAAAAATCTAGCGTAGTAACCTTGCATACCAATTACCAAGAAGCTCAATGACACTTCCTGCCTAGTGTCCTCTCTGCTCTGGTGTCTAAAGGCATGGGAATATTTTAAAGTTGATTATTTTTTAGATTCAAAGGGTTAAAAATAGTCTGCTCAGATAAATGATGGAAGCCCTGAAAGTGTGCAGAACAAGATTAATGGGATGAAGAAAAATTACATTCTAGAGTCTCAGGGTCTTGAAATTCAATATAAAAGACTCGCTTTTCTCCCGAGGAGGTTGTAAGAATAGATCCTGCACATCGATGTTTAGGAACTAAAGTAATTAATCACCTAAAAGCATCTCGGCCAACTTTGCAAATGTCAAAGAAAAATCTACATTTTCTTTTTCAATAAAAGAGATACATTTATTAGATGGCAACCACATTCGTATTTATGTTGCCTTGGATACGCCAAATGCACATGAAGCTGTTTAATTATGGTGTTTTCTTTTTATGTCTCTGTCATTTGTGACCCTGAGCATTTACATGAGATTTCTTTTCATGAGATTTTTACACACACGGGCAAGCTGAGCTTTTGTATTCAAATTATTTTCTGTATAATGCAGTCAAGCAGAGCTCTGCTTTAAAGGTTTAACTGAAAAAAACAGAAAAAAGCACCTCATCCAAAACCATAAATTAGGCTTCCTATTCAATAAAAAAAACAAATAATATATAGGTCTGCTGTGGTTTATATATTACTATGGTTTACATCTGAAATTCAGTATTGCTAATAATGCTTCCTGGTTACTTTAAAAAAATTTGGCACATTTTTTACAAATTTGGCACATTTGGCAGTCATCACTTGGTGCCCTAGGGCAGGGGTTTTCAAACTCGGGTCCGGGGAGGTTCTGAGGGGTCCCCAGAAATTTTCAGAGAATAAAAAGACAAAGGTTCATCATATTTGGGGGTCCTTGGCATCATAAAGTTTCAAAACCCCTGCCCTAGGGGACAAAATGCTGCATTTAGATGTGATGTTGATAGTCTAGCTGTGTAGTTTTAGCTTTGATATATATATATAAGTATATATATATGTAGCCTATATACCTGTATATATAATTGGAGTTTTAAGAAGGCGCACTTTTTTGTGATTTTCCTCGTCTTATAATGAAAATGCAAAAATGTAAATGTTTACTCTAATAAATGCTGGGTTAAAAACAACCCAAGTTGGGTTGACAATGGACTAACCCAGCAATTGGGTTGTTTTAACCCAGTGAATGGGTTGTTTTAACCCAGCAATTGGGTTGTTTTAACCCAGCGAATGGGTCATTTTAACCCAGTTAATGGGTCGTTTTAACCCAGTTAATGGGTCGTTTTAACCCAGTGAATGGGTCATTTTAACCCAGTTAATGGGTCGTTTTAACCCAGTGAATGGGTCATTTTAACCCAGTTAATGGGTCGTTTTAACCCAGTGAATGGGTCATTTTAACCCAGTTAATGGGTCGTTTTAACCCAGTGAATGGGTCGTTTTAACCCAGTGAATGGGTTGTTTTAACCCAGTGAATGGGTCATTTTAACCCAGTTAATGGGTCATTTTAACCCAGTGAATGGGTCGTTTTAACCCAGTTAATGGGTCGTTTTAACCCAGCGAATGGGTCGTTTTAACCCAGTTAATGGTTCGTTTTAACCCAGTGAATGGGTCGTTTTAACCCAGTTAATGGGTTGTTTTAACCCAGTGAATGGGTCGTTTTAACCCAGTGAATGGGTCGTTTTAACCCAGTGAATGGGTCGTTTTAACCCAGTGAATGGGTCGTTTTAACCCAGTGAATGGGTCGTTTTAACCCAGTTAATGGGTCGTTTTAACCCAGTTAATGGATTGTTTTAACCCAGCGGTTGGGTTAAATGTTTGCTTAAAACAACCCAATTGCTGGGTTAGTCCATTTTCAACCCAACTTGGGTTGTTTTTAACCCACCATTTTGTAGAGTGACACTTGTTATAGCTAATTGTAGCTATAAATATCACTGAAAAGATGATCGTTTCATAAACAAGAGTTAGCACTGAATGTTGGGTGCATTTTATGTGAAATTAAAGTCTGTATATGATTAAAAGAGCTTTGATAATTTTGTAGTTATAGCAACATGTTTCACAGCATCTTCTGAAAGCATTCTGATGTTTCTCCACATCTGTGAACGAAACAGGAATTTGAAAAAAATAAATAAAAAAATAAGCCAGCCTACTCAGTGTAATTAAGGTATCTAACTCACCTATTTACTCTATAATTTAAAGAAACCCATGCAAATGAACTATAATAAGATCGGGCTCATTTCATTTGCATTTCAGGTGCAGCTACACATGCCCCTAATTGCGGATTCGGCAGCCAATTAAAAACGCTTCTCTGGCAGGGTCACAGAGATGGAGCTGGTTATTAACACCTACTCTAACACATTTACACATTAGCATTCAGCTAACCAGGAACTGGTTCAGACTCCCTTACAAATGACATGCTGCATGTTTGCATTGTGTGGGCTCTTAATTGTCCTTGTCTTGTGCAATTAGGACTTTTCTTAAGGCCAGCTAATTGGTATTAAGACTTTTTAGTCTGAAGTGTTTAAGTTGGTTTTTCAACTTTCTTTTCAGACTTCTTATTTCCGCTGCTGGTAAAGTGTTAAGATGTCTTTTCAAAGAGTGCAAAGACAAGTTTGGAAAGATCAAAACAGCTATTCGTTAGTGTTGTGCTGTGGTGTGAGTGTTCATGTGAGATTGCCTTCTAGTGTGGTGCGCTGTCACCAAACACCTGTGAGAATAGATTCAGATGTGCAAATTAACACATACCTGTGCATTGTACTGTCTGCTTGCGCTTGACCTGATGTACACCTTTTGTATTTGCACATATACGCTATAAAATACAACTGCTGATATTTTAGAGTAGCTTTTAATTGGGATATTTTATATTAGAAGTGCAACAGAGGCGACCAACAGTGCGGTGCAAAAAACCCAGCAACAGGCTTTATGCCATCTAATAACATGCACTGGTTTTAAAAAGGTTTTATATATGAAGCGCCTAACAGAACCAGAAGCAGAGTTTGCAAATATAAAGCACGTTGATGTGTGTTCAGCAGATTCACAGTTTGCATGCTGTAGCAGCAGTAGTGCCAGTTCTATTCTCTGCATCTGATTGGCATCTACTAAAATCATATTTTCCTCATGACTGGAGGCCGTGCTGCTTTTTTCTTTGCTGAGTTCTGTCCTTGTTTTTTGGGGCTCCTATTTCTACCCTGGATCATATTAGTATGTATTCATAGCTGTGGTTTCTAAATGATGAAAATCTGTACAGGGGGAAATTGCATTTTTTTATCATAGAGGGAGTTTCACTTTTGTGTTTTGAGGAATAAAGTGCAGGGGAACAGGTGGTATATATCACATTATACAGGCTTTTTAATGCAAATAGGCTACATGTATTCAAACAGAAATCACACAAAATGAATTTTGTTTTAAACAATTCTAGCTCTGGCCACAGACCCATGTTTTATATTTCTTTCTGCACACTTTTAAATTAATTGTGCAGCATAATTTTTGGTAACACTTTACTCAGAGAATTTATGGACAATGCATTAAAAAAGTATTTGTAATGCATTTGGTCTCATGAATATTTGAAACCACTTTTATAGTACATTATGATACACCTTTAGAAAGTGTAATGCATTAAAACTAGGGATGTGACAGTGAGGACATTTTTCGACGTGTGACAACACCAGTAGTACTGGTATCACCGACGGGGGCTTTTAAATCGCTAATTCTAAAACGAAAGCAAAATGCCCTCTCGGGCATTCATAACGGTGTGGAGCAAAGCAAGTGTTTTCAATGAATTCCTATGAAAGTTGAGCTTCCATGAACTGAAAATGTGCCCGTGGACACACACCGTGAATAACAGTGCGGCCGTGAATGAAAGCAGCATTTTACTTTCGGTTTAGAATTAGCGCCAATTTCGCGGGCGGGCTGCTTGAATGGTGGGTTCATTAGCCTATTATTCTTACTGAAAAAACAACAACAAAACAGTACAATGACAAACTCAATTTAATTGGCGCTTTTACATTAAAAGTCTCGTGAAAAATGAGATCTGACTCCTGCTGCTAGTTTGTGCTGTGATCTCATTCAGCTCATGCTGTATTAAGCACACACTGAACTAAATTATTTTATTACTAAAATAAATAAAAAAATCTAAACGACAGTCGGGGGCAATGCCGCGGTAGGCAAGTGATGTAACCACCTATTTCAGTTGTAACAAGGAATCTGTGAATATTATAATGCATTTAAAATTTGGTGACAATTATTTATGCATTATAACATACAGTACATTATGAATACCTTTATAATACATTACACATAAAGGTTTAACATAAAGTGTGATTCTTTTCTTAAGTTATCTGCAGTATTAAACCAGCACTGCTTTTCACATGTCAGTATAAGTAAAGAGTGACTGATAGCTCATTACTGGGCCTGTGAAATGTCAAAATAGCTTGAATAAGGTCAGCATTAAGGTCCACTGACTGACACAAATAAAAGTCACAGAGAAAGGTCAGACTCAATGATTTGCCATTAGGACAGAATCATTGGAGCCCTAAAGAAACCAACACCAGGGTGCTGATATTAAAGCAAGACTAGCTCTCTGCTTCTGTTCTCTGGTACGTAATTCCAGGCATTACTCGTACACATACAAACACTGACATAAGCATCATATCACACATACTACTCACATATTTTATGTAAACTGATGTCACGACCTCCTTCCCATATCATATTACAGAGAAATCACAAATGAGGATGAACAGGGAAGTGCGACTCCTGCTGAAGTCACGCAATACTGCTTTCAAATCAGGAGATGCACAAGCCTACAGCACATCCAGAGCAAACCTGAAGAGGGGCATCAAAAAGGCCAAGCACTGCTACAAGCTAAAGATAGAGGGACACTTTTCCAACTCTGACCCTCGACGCATGTGGCAGGGCATTCAGGCCATCAGTGATTACAAACCCACCCACTCCACCCCCGCAGCCACTGATGTCAACTTCCTGAACGAGCTAAATTACTTTTTATGCTCGCTTTGAAAGAGACAACAGAGAAACTGCCACCAAACTCAAACCCTCAGCTGACCACCCACCAATCACACTCTCCTCCACAGATGTCTGCAAGGCACTGAGCTGGATCAGCGCGCACAAGGCTGCTGGACCAGACAACATCCCTGGACGTGTTCTCAGGGCATGTGCGGAGCAGCTGGCTGGGGTTTTTACAGACATTTTCAAACTGTCTCTTGCCCAAGCAGCTGTACCATCATGCTTTAAACGCACTTCCATTGTGCCAGTGCCGAAACACTCTAGCCCGAGGTGCCCTAATGACTACCGCCCTGTAGCACTCACACCCATCGTTATGAAGTGCTTTGAGCGGCTGGTCCTAGAACACCTAAAAGACTCTCTACCATCCACATTGGACTCACACCTTTGCCTACCGCAGCAATAGGAGCACAGAGGATGCAGTTTCCATGGCACTGCACTCTGTGCTCATCTGGACAACAAAAACACTTATGCACGCATGCTGTTTGTTGACTTTAGCTCAGCATTCAACACTGTCATTCCAACCAAGTTAATAGTCAAACTTGGAGACCTGGGCATCAACACTTCAATGTGTAACTGGATTTTGGACTTCCTAACTGACAGACCCCAGAATGTTCGATCAGGATCCACCTGCTCCACGACCATCACACTCAACACTGGTGTACCACAGGGCTGTGTGCTAAATCCGTTTCTCTACTCCCTCTTCACCTCCGACTGCAAGCCTGTGTATGGATCTAATTCCATCGTCAAGTTTGCGGACGACACTACGGTGATTGGTCTCATCAGCAACAACGATCCAGCACCTGGCCACATGGTGCACTGAAAATAACCTGCTCCTCAACACCACCAAAACGAAGGAGCTCATCGTGGACTTCAGGAAGGAGTCAAGAGGCACATCAATGGAATGGCTGTTGAGTGTGTCTCCTGGGGATCCACATCTCGGCGGACATGTCGTGGACAACCAACACCTCCAGCCTGGTCAAGAAGGCTCACCAGCGCCTCTTCTTCCTGAGGACACTGAGGAAGAATCAGCTCTCCTCGGCTATCCTGGTGAACTTCTATCGCTGCGCAATAGAAAGCATCCTGACCAACTGTGTCGCAGTATGGTATGGGAGCTGCTCTGTTGCGGAGCGCAAGGCACTGCAGCGGGTGGTGAAAACTGCCCAGCGCATCATAGGGACTCCACTACCTGCCATCGAGCACATCCAGAGGAAACGCTGTCTGCATCGAGCTCGCAGCATCCTCAAGGACTCCTCTCACCCAGCCCACAGACTGTTTTCTCTACTGCCCTCCGGCAGGCGTTTCAGGATCCTCTGGACCAGGACCAGCAGACTTAAGAACAGTTTCTTCCCCAGAGCTGTCTCTTTACTGAACTCAAACCCCTGTTGATCCACTTCCCTCATAAACTGCTAACTCTCCAACCTCACATCTGCCTTCACGTTGTTATTTGCACTAGCGACTGTTTATTACAGTAACAACTGTTTACTTATGCATTCTGTACTACCAAATCTTAACTGGATTATGCTCATTTGCACTGCCGACTGTATTTATAGTACCAGCTGTTTACATTTGCATTTTGCACTGTACTTCTAACTGTAATATGCAACCACTTTCCACTGCACTTTTACACTTCGGATAGCTCTGTCCATAATTTATTGCACTACCTTAATCCACTGATATTCCTCATATTAGCCTAACATATTATTGTATACCTCTATCTGTAAAATTCTGCTTATAGTAATAGCCATCTGTATATTATATTCATAGTACATATTCACCTGTAAATTCTGTTTATAGTAATAGCCATCTGTGTATTTAATCACTGTACATATCCACCTGTAAATTCAGTTCTGTTTATAGTAATAACCATCTCTCTATTTATATATATTTATATATTTAGTACATATCCATGTCCTGCACTTACGCAACCATTGTATATCCTGCACTTGCTGCTATTGCACCTCTGGTTAGACCTAAACTGCATTTCGTTGCCTTGTACTTGTGTAATGACAATAAAGTTGAATCTAATCTAAATGAGATTGATTTAATGGGAATAAATTGGATTGAGACAGCAGTACGATTATATGTGAAGCATTTTTTTTGTTTGATTTTGTTTTCCTCCTGCCTCTTAGATGCTAAAAAGCTCACATGTGTGGGAGGGGATGCATTATAAACCTATCAGCCTGGCACATGAATATTAATAGTTCTGATTTGCTAAAAGGTATAACGTTTACGATCTCAATAATGTCTCATAATGTCCTCACATACAGTATGTGGGAGGCAGGGGTGTCACTAGGCCAATTTAAGGAGGGCTTTAGCCGCCCCAAATTTCCACCCAGCCCCCCTAAAAATGTTCAATTAACTCTGTAATCTGTACACTCATTTGTTATTGCCTCAGTCCCCTCAGTCGTATTTTAGTCTGCTTTATTCAGCGAGCAAGGTGTGTTCATTTATTGATAGTTTGTCATGACATCCACATCTGTGTGGTTCATATTATGATATGGGAGCAATACAAGACAAGTTTCCCATCCACCTCAAAAAGTTTTTGCAAGTTAGCAAGTTTCCTCCAGCCTCCAGGGTGGGAGGGGCACAGTTTAAACCTTATTAGCCTGGCTCATGCATATTAACGGAGAGGTGGTGGTCCAGTGGGTTAAACCACTGAACTGATATGCAGAAGGTTGTCGCTTTGTAAGTCGGTAAGTCGCTTTGGATAAAAGCGTCTGCCAAATGCATACATGTAAATGTAAATGTATTAATTAGGTGACAATGTTCACCCAGTCTTCCGTAATACAAACCGTAAAACAAAATTCTCACTTAAAGGTACCCCCAAAAATGAAATTTTTATGTCTATCTGCTTACCCCCCAGGGCATCCAAGATGTAGGTGTCTTTGTTTCTTCAGTAGAAACACATAGACATACGAATCCTTATTAAACCATGCGGCTCGTGGCGACACATTGACACGAAATGATCGGTTTCTGTATATATTCTGTATGTTCTGTATATAAGTATTTTGCATGTATTTTGACCTTATTTGCCGGAAGTGAAAAAATGAAATACATTTTTAAATATGGATATTTTTCTTACACAAATGAATCGATTCGCTTCAGAAGGCCTTTATTAACAGCCCAGGGCCGCGTGGAGCACATTATTTGACGTACAGATGCATTTTTTATTGGAATTAAAAAAAAGAGCAACTATTTCTACTATTATTATGCTTGGATTAGCCAGAACATTTTTAATATAATTTGAGGGTGAGTAAATCGTGGACTAATTTTCATTTTTGGGTGAACTATCCCTTTAAACAGTTGATACGCAAATGAAACGGGATTGAGAACTCCAGGTATGTTCATGAGCTATAAAATAAGCACAATCTAAGCACTCAAATTCTCCTCTGCTGTTCACTGACACTTGACTTGGCATGGTAAAGTATCAGTCTTCTAAAGTTGCCTTTTCTTATTCTGTGTAAACATATCAGCCTCCTCACTGTGACTCCCAGAAGTCAGCCATCGATCTCACAGCCGTTCTGATTCTCAAGATAACTAACATCATTATTCAAATTTTGGCTCGCCTACGTCCCTACCAGCCTCTGCCAGTGTGTGACGGAATTTGTTTGCATTCAGTTAATCGTGAGATCTATGAAAACTCATTCAAGGACAATCCCATTCCCAGCATGACGCTTATGAGAACGCTACGGACGGGTCAGAGCGACACTCAAAAAGCTCTCGAGTGAGTCTCATCAGAATACATTATTCAAATGCAAAGTGTTGGTTAAGCAGCTTGGTATTTGCCCTCCTCTTTCATCTTTTTCTCCCAGCAGCCTTATAAAAAAAAGAAGCTATTTGGCGAGACATATTGAAGCATGCATTGAGCCAATAAGCCAAAGTCAAGGACAATTGCACTCCATGCAGGTCACGTCATTTGTCGATTCACAGGATTAGTCTCACTTTATCTTGCTGACACCATTAAGGTGAAGCTGTGCTATTTGCCCTGCTGAATTGAACAAGATAGCTGGTCACCATAGGCTTCGTAACCAGAAAGAAACATGCAGTATCACCAGTTTGACAGGTGAATTGCATGGCTTTGTTGGTAAATCAGCTAGTCCAGCACCAGAACTATACATATATATATATATATAGTTCTGGTACTGGACTAGCTGATTTACCAACAAAGCCTATATACACTCACCTAAAATATTTTTAGGAACACCTGTTCAATTTCACATTAATGCAATTATCTAATCAACCAATCACATGGCAGTTGCTTCAATGCATCTAGGGGTGTGGTCCTGGTCAAGACAATATCCTGAACTCCAAACTGACTGTCAGAATGGGAAAGAAAGGTGATTTTTAGCAATTTTGAGCGTGGCATGGTTGTTGGTGCCAGACGGGCCGGTCTGAGTATTTCACAATCTGCTCAGTTACTGGGATTTTCACGCACAACCATTTCTAGGGTTTACAAAGAATGGTGTGAAAAGGGAAAAACATCCAGTATGCGGCAGTCCTGTGGGCGAAAATGCCTTGTTGATGCTAGAGGTCAGAGGAGAATGGGCCGATTGATTCAAGCTGATAGAAGAGCAACTTTGACTGAAATAACCACTCGTTACAACCAATGTATGCAGCAAAGCATTTGTGAAGCCACAACACGCACAACCTTGAGGCGGATGGGCTACAACAGCAGAAGACCCCACCGGGTACCACTCATCTCCACTACAAATAGGAAAAAGAGGCTACAATTTGCACAAGCTCACCAAAATTGGACAGTTGAAGACTGGAAAAATGTTGCCTGGTCTGATGAGTCTCGATTTCTGTTGAGACATTCAGATGGTAGAGTCAGAATTTGGCGTAAACAGAATGAGAACATGGATCCATCATGCCTTGTTACCACTGTGCAGGCTGGTGGTGGTGGTGTAATGGTGTGGGGGATGTTTTCTTGGCACACTTTAGGCCCCTTAGTGCCAACTGGGCATGGTTTAAATGCCACGGTCTACCTGAGCATTGTTTCTGACCATGTCCATCCCTTTATGACCACCATGTACCCATCCTCTGATGGCTACATCCAGCAGGATAATGCACCATGTCACAAAGCTCGAATCATTTCAAATTGGTTTCTTGAACATGACAATGAGTTCACTGTACTAAAATGGCCCCCACAGTCACCAGATCTCAACCCAATAGAGCATCTTTGGGATGTGGTGGAACGGGAGCTTCGTGCCCTGGATGTGCATCCCACAAATCTCCATCAACTGCAAGATGCTATCCTATCAATATGGGCCAACATTTCTAAAGAATGCTTTCAGCACCTTGTTGAATCAATGCCACGTAGAATTAAGGCAGTTCTGAAGGTGAAAGGGGGTCAAACACAGTATTAGTATGGTGTTCCTAATAATCCTTTAGGTGAGTGTATATGTATATATAGTTTGAATAATGATGTTAGTTATCATATATATTTAAAAGCTTTCTTGAAGCTCAAACATTAGAGAATGGCTCTAGCAATCCCAGGTGAAAAATATGTACTTGAGTATGTTTTTAGTACAATATACTATACAAATATACTATAATGCATTTTTAATACATTTAAAGGTCCAGTTCTTCGTGTTTTTTTGAAGCTTTGATTGTGTTTACAGTGTGCAATATAACATGTGTTCATGTTTCGAGTGTAAAAAAAAACAGTATTTTTAACACAATTTACTTATCTGTATACCGCTGTTTTCACTGTCCTAAAAACGGCTGATGACTTCCTTTATTCTATGAAGTCCCTCCTTCAGAAATACGTAACGAGTTCTGATTGTGCCAGCGGTTCCCGTGTTGTGATTTGACCGCAGCTTAGCGAACGTGGCACGGTTCCTGTGTTGTGATTCGACAGCAGCTTAGCACACGTGGAAAGGTCACGCCTCTTAACGGGAGATATATATGCGCTTAATGATCTCTACAGCGTCCCTGGGAAAGCCAAACAAAGGTGATTTGACTCCGGGATGAAAATAACAGCGTCTCGACGACATGGCGACAAACACACTCAAACGCAACAATTCCTTTTCTCCACGCGACACGTCCTCTTCTCCACGTGGGACAGCAACAAGACCACGGCCCCTTTTTTCGCGTATTCTTGTGGGCGGAGGTTAGTCTGTTCTACTGTTCTACTGACGTCATTTATGAAGGAAGTACCAGGATGTAGTCCAAGCCAGCCGTTCGCTGTAGGCTTTGAAAGGGAACTTCTGTACCTTGAATGCAATGTAATTTCGTTTGGATAAAAGTGTTTGTGCCAAATGCATAAATGTTATATCTCTAAATCTATATATTATATTTACATTAAAGGGGGTGTATTACAGAAACACCTTAACTTTAGAATCCTATCTTATCTGTTTGGTAACCGTGGCAATTTCAGTTAGGACCGTATTTAGGACCAAAGCTATTACAGAATGACATTTCTTAAGTGCATAATCTTATTTTAGCTATGGATAGGAAAGGGGGATTACAGAAGCATCCTAACTCGACAAAAAAATCCTAAAATCTGTCTTAACTTTAGGACAACCCCACTGTTGTCCTAACTTCAAACCTTTTTGAAATCCAACGGTAAAAATCACAGTACAGAAAGACTTTTTTGAGATTGTCGTTACATTTATTGACTATACAAGACGAAGAGCAGCAACGTTTGATGGTGGAGATACTTTTGGAGGACCCAGAGGATGTGCTGCGCTTTGGTGATAAAATACTCATAAATATTGATTGTGCATTATCTCCCACAACACCTGATTGTACAGTTGAGGAGCAATTCATCAAGTGACTAACGCCTTACTTTTTTTGTTGTTGTTGCAAAAGGCGATTTATAAAACAGGCTTTAACTTTTCAACTTTTCAACGGAGCTTATCAAAAGTTAAATCTCTGCCGGACTGAAATTAAAAGTATGCCGTTGCTCTTCCATTTTGATTTTAGGTTTACCTCAGAAGCAGTTTGCGCGTTGTTGGTTGCTTGACAACAGACCTGACAGTTGATTACTGAACTCGATGGAGCGGTTTAAGATTTCCCAACTACAGTTAAGATGAGATTTTATAAAATAGGATAAGAATCCTAAATCAAGTTAAGATTTGCTTCTGTTTTACGAAATTAACTTATAATTTCTTAAGTTAATACCTAAGATAGAACGCTTCTGTAATACGCCCCCTGGTGTATATTTTATCTGGAAGACCAACAATAAAATTCATGATCATTAAAGCGGCTCTTTTTTTGGAGGATAACAAGCAGAAAACTTCAGAATGTGTCATGATTATTATTAACAGTTGATGAGCTTGTTTATTTAATTTATTGATTATTGTTTTCATTATGTTTTTTAATTACGTCACAGCGATGAATCATGACTTGGGACTTCCAGTCAGTCGCATGTGGTATAAGGAGGCAGGGCATTCTCATTCGAGACAGTGTTTGATTGGACAAAATGATGCGTCAATTTTGGTCTGTTGTCATTGAGGAGATTTTTTTTAAAAATGTCAATTTTAAATCTGTTAAAGGTTTTATCAACCTTTACATTAGACAACCAGACAACTGGTGAAAATGGTCAACCCAGAAATATCTAAAAAGTCTAAATAAAGGCACTTTTGTGTGTTTGTCTACATTATCTTGAATAGCACTTTTTTCGAGGTGTTGGTGTCAATTTGGTGTCCAGTAATTGCAGAAGGACGGGACCATGACCTGATTATTTGCTTCAGAGCTATTCAATTAGAGCGTGATTCTGCAGTCGCTCTTCTCTGAGTCCATTAATCTAGTGTTAATATGACAGTTATAGTGTTTGGTCTGTCCTGTCAGCCATTCTGGCCCCTGAAACCACAGCAATGCACAAACATCTCACAAGCATTCTATTAAAAAAAATCAGTGGTAGAGCAGGGAAAAACCTGTAATTTTCGAAAGAGTATGTTTGATTGGTGATAATTAGTTGTCTTTAGCATCTTTTGACACTGCCACATTGTGGAAGCCATTGATGAGAAGAACAAGTGTTTAGTCTGATGTTGTTTACACTTTGCAGTGAATTGAAAGTCAAATGGGTGCAAATTACACAATGGCGAGACGCAGTTAGGTGTAGGTTCAATTGGCATTTCTAGAGTTTATTGTTGATGAGCAATCTATTGAAATGTACAATTAGCCCAAGCACAGTTAGCCCAATGTTCAAGTATCTTGATGAATTTTTGTCTAAACTAAAGTTTAGAGCACTGAAGTTTGTTTTGTTTGTTTTGTGATACAAAAAAAAACTATAATAAAGTTTGACAGTCTATTCACATAGTGATCCAAACAGGGTGCTCAAGTAGCCTACTGTTGCTATGGTTACACCCATCTGGCAAATACAACTTTTGTTAGCAAGCAGGGCCTAAAATTAACACTCGCCAAATGGAGCAAAAATTAGCGTGTGAAACGGTGTCAATTGGCAGTTGGCTGGGAACATTTTTATGAATTCTAACAATGCAATGTTGTAATAATAATAATAATTTGTTACATTTATATAGCGCTTTTCAAGGCACTCAAAGCGCTTTACATAGAAGGGGGGGAGAATCTCCTCAACCACCACCAATGTGCTGCATCCACCTGGATGATGCGACGGCAGCCATATTGCGCCAATACGCCCACCACACACCATGATGGACAGGGGCCAATGGGCAAATTTGGCCAGGATGCCCATCGATAAAGAGTAGGGGTGTAACCCTGACATCCTGGCCAAATTTGCCCATTGGCCCCTGTCCATCATGGCCTCCAAATCATCCCCATATATATATATATACGATTGGCATCATCCTTCATTCTCCTCTCCACCAATCAGCTGGTGTGTAGTGGGCGTATTGGCGCAATATGGCTGCCGTCGCATCATCCAGGGATTTTTAATGACCACAGAGAGTCAGGACCTCGGTTTAACATCTCATCCGAAGGACGGTGCTTGTTACAGTATAGTGTCCCCATCACTACACTGGGGCGTTAGGACCCACACAGACCACAGGGTGAGCACCCCCTGCTGGCCTCACTAACACCTCTACCAGCAGCAACCTAGTTTTCCCAGTTGGTCTCCCATCCAGGTACTGACCAGGCTCAGCCCTGCTTAGCTTCAGTGGGAAACCAGTCTTGGGCTACAGGGTGATATGGCTGCTGGTGACCGTAAACAAACGTGAACAACGTTCTAGACAGTTGACGTGCCACTGCTGCATCGTCACATGCATGCTTATCTAAATGTTCAAGCACATGAAGACGCAAAAGGGAACACAATTAAGAGGCGGTTACACTTTTCGTTCCATTGACTTCCATTCATATGCATGCGAATGAATCACAAATGCAAGCTCATACGAAAAGTTTCGCATTTTGCAAGTTTGGTGAACTCTGAGCTGCGAATTCCCATCATGTGAAGACATGTAACCAGTAGAAGATCGATATGTCATGATGTGTCCTCTTGACTGAATTAATAGAATGATATTTTTGAAGTTTTAAATTTGGAGTGTATTACTATGTTATATATTGAATTCATGTTTATTAAAAAAGATGCTGCAGAGCGTGATGTCATATTACGACCATCACAGTGTCCGAAGAAATTCCGCATCAAAATCAAGTGTGACCGCAGCTTTACTCTCGCGCTGCGTGGGAAGTTTAAACATTTGAAGCGCGTGGCCAGAAAGCCGTGTCTCTGACAATGTGGGAATTCTAAATTGAGCTCTCCTTCACACTTTTCTGTGCTTAAAAAGGACAAATTCACACATTGTCCAACAAATGCCTGTCTCGGCAAGTATCCTTGTAAACATAGATGGTTATGTCTTAAGTGAGTGTAAACAGTTGAGAAAGAAAACGTGTACAGTATCAGTATATTGGATTTGTGAATAGACCCTTTTTCAGTTAGTAAACATTGTGACGTTTTTTTGTGGGCGGAGCTTAGCTGGGGGCAGAACGATTCCCCTGATCGCTTCACTAACGCTAGCCAAGTTTTTTTTTTAAGGTGAGCTTGTTTATAAACAACGACTGGAGTAATTGTATCTGAATATGGAAGGTCACTCTCTGTCCGGGACCGTGACTGTTATTTTAAAAAGTTAACCTTAACGGACGGAACCAGATTGACCGGACCCGTACACGCTCACTCAATGGATCGATCTGACAGCATTACCTCCGGTGGAGTGGCCTGGCATCCAGGGCCGGCCCACGGAATAGGCAGATGCTTATTTTTACCTTAAAGGTCCCATGGCATGAAATTTTCATTTTATGAGGTTTTTCAACATTAATTTGAGTTCCCCTAGCCTGAATATTGTCCCCAAGTGGATAGAAATGTTGATCGGTGTAAACCCGAGTTCTGGCTGTCTCTCTCTGCCTTTGAGAAAATGACAGGCCAGACGAGCCAATCCTGAAGTCTCCTGGTTTGACGTCCAAGCAGGAACGGTTACCTCCCTTTCCTCCGCCCAGAGAATCTGGCACGCCCATGCAAACGCTCGAGAGATCATTCCTTGTGAACGAGTGAATGCTGGCAGTTTCTCAGTGTTTGGATGTACAAATGAAAACAGAAGTCTTTTTTCAGTTCCTTCTGATCTGTGATCAGTAATTTCTGATGTGTAGCTAATTATTTATTATTCGTGCACACAATGCGGCTTCTCTCTCTCCAGACAGAACGGTGTTTTCGTGTTTTCTATCTTGTGAGTCAGTGTTTTTGTACGTCCTCGTCGCGTCTACCGGTTCTAAAATGTGCATACAGTCATGAGTTTCTGCTCAACATCGGCCTCACACACGCCGAAGCTCGGGCTGCACTGGCCGTTGGCCTTCAACATCCCCGACCCCCAGTACTGCATCTGGCCCACAGCGGAGGCACCAAACGCGGTGTGAGATTAAGCAGAAGGGGGGTAAGCGTGAGCATATTCGGGCTAGCCAGCCTAGCCCCACAATAAACTGGATTACATTCGATTACTGCTGTTGTGTCTTTGTTTGCGCTGTGTACTCAACGCGCGTCACTGACGCTTTTATTTTATTTAAAAATAATGCTATTATCAACACTTACTTTTAACTCGTTCATCTCGACAGCTGTAATGGTACTTTGCATGTGTTACACAGTTGGTAATAATGATGAAGACGGACTCGGTGTGACTGGGACTCGTGTTTATTCAGAACTCTCAGATACAAACACAATAAACTCGCGCTGACTGACAGCGCTCTCATAACTCAGTAGGTACTATAAATAACTTTGTTAGCGATCGCTGAGCTCCGTCTCTGGTACGTTAGTGATGTCCGGTTCGCGAACGATCTTTCTTTTGAACCTGTTCTTTTTAGTGAACCGAATCAGTTCACCAAATCGGACTGAATCGTTCTAAACGGTTCGCGTCTCCAGTTAGCGCTGATCCATAATTTACTAAAGTTACTAACTTTCTGACATGAGTCAGTCCCTCCGACTAGAAATAGACTAATAACCTGAAGTATATGCTGTAACTACAACAGTTCAGACATGCTGAGAACTGATGTGAAGTGAACTCAGGTCCATCCGTCTCTCTGGCAGCAGCTCGTGCCTGCTCGTGCCTCGTAGGCCAAGTTAAACCACGCCCCCTCCGCTCATTTAAAATACAAAGATGTCAGCCAATCACAACAGTGGGCGTTTTTACTGAAGTCTCACAGCAGACACGCCTCTTGAAGCAGGGCATTCAGCCACAGGGCAAACAGCAGTATTGAAAAAATGCCTTTTATTTCTAAATTATGACATTTTATGATGTAAAAGTCATACTAACAATATAAGTACACCTCAGGAAACATTATAAAATAATAGAAAAATGCCATGCCATGGGACCTTTAAACTTTATGCAAGCAGCTGTTCTGGGTACTCAGTGTGATTTTATAAAAAAATCATGTCAGTTTTTTATAAACACATATCGCTTTTTTAATAGCCTAATGTTTTTACTCTACAGTTGTGCAGTTTTAAGGGGATATAGGGCATTTTTAAAATGTATTTGCCGAAATTAGTAATGATATTTACAGTATATACAGGTTTATTTAAAATAGATGCCTATAACTATGTGCTAAATGGGCACTTACAAGACTTAAAATACAAAGATTTTACAGATTAGTTGTGTGTCGTACAATCCGAAGTTCTGCCTAGCCAGCGCCTGGCACACTCACTCCAGTCCGCTCGTTTTATTGCGTTAACCACAGCTGTTGTCGTTTTTTTGTCTGGCAGTAGCAGCAGGTATGTAGTCAAATTTCAATTTGGAGCCTGTAAATTGACCCATTTGTTTCCTTTTTTCCCCCTTTATTTTTCTTTGTACTACGTTTCTCATAAATCCTGGCAACTTGCATTACCATGTGATGTACTACATTACCCATAATCCCCTGATCAAGGTCTATAAATAGACCTCACTTCCTTCCTTTGTTCTTTTGCATTGGTGAGGTGTGGGGGTTCGAAAGGACACCCAACCATGTCCTTTGAGTCCTTTCCTTAGGATGCGTTAATGACTAAAGACCATCCTGTTCAACCTGTACATCTTGTTTCATCTTGTTCGTCCTATCCATCCTATTCATCCCATCCTGATAATCCTGTCCTTTTATTAACATCTGTCATGTGAATTTGCCCCTGGTATCTCCATGTGCTTTTGGGTTGTTCAAAGAATTCAAGACTTAAGCATCCGGAACTCACTAAATTAAAGACTGCAAGGACTAGATCTTTCCCAGTGTTTTAATCAGACACACCTCCAAGTTTCTACAATTCTGACGAACTCTGGGTATTTAACATCTGATACCCAACAGCCTGTACTCCGTCGATTCTGGCAGCCAAAATCACAACAAGATGACATTTTGAGCTCTGACTCTGTGCTGGTTTGTATTGACCGCCTCCAGTTTTTCCTTTGTTTTGCCAACAGCTAATGCCGTGACGTAATTGTGACGTTGGCACAAAAAGGCTCTATTAGCCCTTGAAGTAAAAAGTGTGTTTTTAAAGTCAATCAAACAAAGAACAAATAAACATTTGCCATTGGCAGGTGTGGCAAAAAGTTAGCCTTGTTAGCAAGCATCTATTTGGGGTCACGTGAAAATACTCTTGACTCTCTTGTATTAAAAAAAAAATAAACTCTTCATTTCGAAACCTCCTGTAATTGGCATACTGGTCTTAGTTGCCTTCAGACGAAGTTGGCCACAAGTCTGAATTGAGGAATTTACTCCTTTTTAAATTCATGAGTTGGACTTAATGTGACCTCACAGGAAGTTGAATTGGACTTTGAATTGAAAATTCATTGGGAAAATCTATTCATTCATCAGTTCATTGTTTTGAGTGAAACTCAAAATGTATATAGTTCACAGGCCTTACAGACAAGATATAAATGTGAATATATATTGAATAGTATATCACTCTATTTTTCTCTCTGTCCGTAAGGCCTGTGAACAAAACTTCAAAGCAGAATTTCTTTGAATTTCAATTCCTTTTAAAAACTACTACTTACAGTCACATATGAATTGCTTTTAATGCGTCCTGTTTGTTACCTCACTTTAAACTTCAAATCCTAATGGACGTCAAAAAAACATGTTGCTTAAAAAAATTGACAATTGGAAATGATGGTAGAACAACAAAACGCAGTGGAATATATAATAGGTGATATAAGCCAAGCCATCTGCATTGTGCACTAGTGTTATCTCAGTTCTCTATGTGTCGAGCTGTGCTGCAAGTTGTACATTGTACAAAATGTTCAAATGTTTCAAGGACAGTTGGTGACCTGACAATTATTCAGAGTTATTTCTAATGTCTAATTGCTTAAGCGAGTTGAAAGTGAAGATTCTATAACCGCTTGCCAAGCCTCTGAGGCGTTGGTGTTCTAAATATCAAAAATTCCCCAATGTGAATGAGTGGACTAGGACATTGAAACAAAGAGAGCCAAGCAATATGTTGAAGGTTTTGATATATGCTGACTCATTCACCATGACGACCTTCTCCTGGCATGCCCAGAAATATCAATAGCTGTATCTTGCAGAGCCAGGCTGTTTACCTCTCCCAGCGTTCCAAGCTTCCGTTTGCTATCGCCTCGTTTGGCTCATCTTTCACACAGAATGTTTTAGACAAGGACAGCAGCAATGGTACAGGAATACCCAAAAGGCACAAGTCTTATTTTAACAGCTCTCCCCTTTTGTATTCAGGCTTTAACTTTGTTCTCAAGTCTGTCAGGTTTTAAAGAGCAGTGTTTTTGGGGGGGGGGGCGTTTAACACGTCAAAAACTTTACTGCAGACTTCATTTCTTTGTGAGCCCATGCATGTTATTGGTGGTGTCCTTGAAAAGATGTTTTGACAAGAATTTCCTAACCTTTTCACACCTGGCAACGGATGTTTCGCTAAGCTTCATCCCCCTTGGTTACTGTTGCTAGCTTAGAAAAGTTTTACAGACTGTCACCTTTCAATTCTTTCCATCAACGGTGTGATTATTACAATAGCATATGTTCATAAAGTGCTAAAAAGTGAGCTGAAATTAATTATGGCAATGCAAAGCATTTTTCTTTAAACAAATTTAAAATGATACAAAGACAAAACTTTGAAAAGAGCAAGTTGTTCTCTGGCAGATGGCAACAGTTGTCAGTAATGTTTTTAAGGAGGGGCTTAGCAAAGATTCTTTGCAACAAAATATTTTCTTACTCAGTATTTTTGCCTCGTTTTCCAGTACAAATAAGATGCATTTATTTGAGAAGTAAAATGACTTCATGCTTAAAACTAGAACAAATATCTGTCAATGGGGTCAGAAGAATAAACTTAATTTAAAGAGAAAATTCAACTTAATTTAAACAAGATTATTTTTCTGACCCTATTGACAGATTTTTTTTCTTGTTTTAAGCATAAACTCTCTTAATTTTGATAGATTTTTCAGAAAGCAAGACTTAATATCTACTGTTTTGCTTCTCAAGTAAATGTATCATGATTTAAGAATGTTTAGATATTTGTACTGGATAATACGTTTTTTTTGACGTGTATTTCTGAAGCAAGTGTTGAAGAATTACAGTGAAGAAAATAAGTATTTGAACACCCTGCTATTTTGCAAGTTCTCCCACTTGGAAATCATGGAGGTGTCTGAAATTGTCATCGTAGGTGCATGTCCACTGTGAGAGACATAATCTAAAAATAAAAAAAATCCAGAAATCACAATATATGATATTTTAACTATTTATTTGTATGATACAGCTGCAAATAAGTATTTGAACACCTGTCTATCAGCTAGAATTCTGACCCTCAAAGACCTGTTAGTCTGCCTTTAAAATGTCCACCTCCACTCCATTTATTATCCTAAATTAGATGCACCTGTTTGAGGTCCTTAGCTGCATAAAGACACGTGTCCACCCCATACAATCAGTAAGAATCCAACTACTAACATGGCCAAGACCAAAGAGCTGTCCAAAGACACTAGAGACAAAATTGTACACCTCCACAAGGTGTACAAAAGGCTGGAAAAGGCTACGGGGAAATTGCCAAGCAGCTTGGTGAAAAAAGGTCCACTGTTGGAGCAATCATTAGAAAATGGAAGAAGCTAAACATGACTGTCAATCTCCCTCGGACCGGGGCTCCATGCAAGATCTCACCTCGTGGAGTCTCAATGATGCTAAGAAAGGTGAGAAATCAGCCCAGAACTACACGGGAGGAGCTGGTCATTGACCTGAAAAGAGCTGGGACCACCGTTTCCAAGGTTACTGTTGGTAATACACTAAGACGTCATGGTTTGAAATCATGCATGGCACGGAAGGTTCCCCTGCTTAAATCAGCACATGTCAAGGTCCGTCTTAAGTTTGCCAATGACCATTTGGATGATCCAGAGGAGTCATGGGAGAAAGTCATGTGGTCAGATGAAACCAAAATAGAACTTTTTGGTCATAATTCCACTAAACGTGTTTGGAGAAAGAAGAATGATGAGTACCATCCCAAGAACACCATCCCTACTGTGAAGCATGGGGGTGGTAGCATCATGCTTTGGGGGTGTTTTTCTGCACATGGGACAGGGCTACTGCACTGTATTAGGAGAGGATGACTGGGGCCATGTATTGCGAGATTTTAGGGAACAACCTCCTTCCCTCAGAGCATTGAAGATGGGTCGAGGCTGGGTCTTCCAACATGACAATGACCCGAAGCACACAGCCAGGATAACCAAGGAGTGGCTCTGTAAGAAGCATATCAAGGTTCTGGCGTGGCCTAGCCAGTCTCCAGACCTAAACCCAATAGAGAATCTTTGGAGGGAGCTCAAACTCCGTGTTTCTCAGCGACAGGCCAGAAACCTGACTGATCTAGAGAAGATCTGTGTGGAGGAGTGGGCCAAAATCCCTCCTGCAGTGTGTGCAAACCTGGTGAAAAACTACAGGAAACGTTTGACCTCTGTAATTGCAAACAAAGGCTACTGTACCAAATATTAACACTGATTTTCTCAGGTGTTCAAATACTTATTTGCAGCTGTATCATACAAATAAATAGTTAAAAAATCATACACTGTGATTTCTGGATTTTTTTTTTTTTGATTATGTCTCTCACAGTGGACATGCACCTACGACGACAATTTCAGACCCCTCCATGATTTCTAAGTGGAAGAATTTGCAAAATAGCAGGGTGTTCAAATACTTATTTTCCTCACTGTATTTATTTTCAGTCTTTCAGGGAATGCACTTAGGATAGTACTGAATGATTTATATATGGATACAAGATGACACTTGCTTTAGTATAGATGAACCTCTTGTGACTTGTTTAACCAGAGGTACTCATTTTTATTCAGCCTTGCAGGCACATTAAGTGATGGAAACCTTACACACGGCATTTACAATACATCAGCATAGGCCCGGAAAGCTCAGTCTCTCCTCGAGTTATCTGACTCAACACTCAATGAGCCATACGGTGAGTGTGCTGACCCTCTGGCCGTTGCTCAAAGACTCACACAGTCATTGTAGAGATGCAGTCAGTGTACACATTGCCATTGTCTGGATCTATTACATTTGTCATTACTGTAATGCATCTGACAGGACCTGCTCACTTGGAAGATTAACCTTTTTATCCTTGAGGGGAGACTGGCGAATGGAGAGGGCCTGGTAGGCTTCTGTGCAAGATGCTAAAGAAAGCAAGAATGAACAGGAACGTTGATTTATCTGGTGCCAGAGCCACTTGGATTGTTCGCACACTTGTGGTAAAAGCCTGGGGCCGAACTGTACAATGACAAGTAGGCTCAAAGCAATGCAAACAAAAGCTCACAACAACCATGGCGATAAAACTAGCGTGCATCTGTTATTTGTCCGAATTGATCTGTCAAGAAATTTCTGGAAATCTTAAGGGCTTTTCAGACTACCCTTTGTGTTTCATATCACAGCGCTAACCCCAAATTGCTGTGCCAAGGGAATAAAGAAACAATGATAGTGATAGCAGTGATAGAATACTAAAGCGAGTTGTTTAGAAAAAGACAACCAATCATGAAATGCCTCAATGCTTGTCTCTTTAAATATCAATGCATTTCATAGTCACAGAAACTTTCATGTGTTGTACTTAGTTTCAATGGCTGAGCTGAATTGTCCAACAGTGATGGCAAATGCTCCTTTGCATTTTACGTTTGTTCACGTTTCAGAAGATTTGGGGCACCTAGAATCAGTTTTTATATTGTAAATATACCAGTGGTGTAGAGTATTTGAGTAAATGTAATTAGTTACTGTACTTTGTAGTTCTACTGAGTAACAAATATATTAGCAGCTTTTACTTTTTACTTGGCTACATTTTTGAATAAGTAAATGTACTTTTTACTCCAATTTGTGATGAGTAATGCAATTACACATTACATTTTGCATGGCTTTTTGTTTGCTATAAAGAAGCGATATCGCCAAGGGCATTGAAGGTACTACATCTTGTGTGTTTTGCCTTTACTCACCCAAAATGGTCAGCCAGGCTACTTTATGTGATTGAGAGTGGGCAGTTGAGAATCTCAAGTTGTTTGATTTATGAGATGAGGTCATGACTGCAGCTGGCGATGCAGCCGAAACCAGCACATCCAGTTGACTATTTAATTTTATTTAACATAATTTTATGTATCTGCTATATTGACCAGACCTCTTTGAAAGATACTGGTTGTATGGCCTTTTTGTGCACTTGAGCTTAACTGAGACTTGTGAGTTTGTAGACGTTTAAGAGGCTATTGTGTTGATTTATTGCAATATTGAGGTGTTCAGTTTTATTTTGATTTTAGAAAATAAGCATGATTTCTCATCTTGCAAATCAATAGTTTCTTATTTTCACTGGCATGTCTCTTAGGTGTTGAGGACTACTGCATCTGTGAGCCAATATTCAGTATGAGTAAAATACTTAAGAACTGTTCAAATCAGATACTTTACACTCTAAAAATAAATGGTGCTATATGGCACTAAAAGTGGTTCTTGGTCGTAATCATAGGGGAACCCCTTTTGCTATAGCACCATATCTTAACATGTTCTGTATATGGTAGCGGTGCTATATAGCACCTCAGCCAAAGAACTGCTGAAGAACCATGCTAGAAGATTGGTGCTATACTAACTTAAAGGGTAACTTCAGTGATTAAGCATTAAGAATCAGAATCAGAATCAGAATCAGAATCAGAATCAGAAAGAGCTTTATTGCCAAGTGTGCTTGCACACACAAAGAAGTTTTCTTGGTGCTGAAGCTTCCAGTGCACATATACAATACAAACACAACAAGAACATAGTAATACAAATTCTAAGAATAAACATATGAAAAATAGTATCAAAAATATAAGGTCACAGTTATGTTTAGTCGGAATAAACATTTACAGATTATGAACATATTTACAGTATTTGAGTAGTATGAATATATTAACATAAATAATCTCCTGAGTTTGCACTAAACAGTCAGCGTATTGCACAGTGATCGGAGTCGCCGTCCTGATGGTAACAGTTCAAACAGGCGGTGTCCAGGGTGAGCGGAGTCTGTGATGATTTTCCCTGCTCTCTTCCTCACTCTGGAAGAGTACAGGTCCTGGAGGGTTGGCAGGGGAGCACCAATAATCCTCTCCGCAGTCCGAATTGTGCGTTGTAGTCTCTTGATGTCAGATTTGGTAGCTGAACCAAACCAGACAGTGATGGAAGTGCTTTAAGCTTTGTATCAGTAGAAACCCGTAGTATATTTGAACTATGGTACTTTCCCCCCTCATATCCCCCTGAGACGAGAGAATTATGCATTTTATTTCTGGAAAAAAATCCTCCGATGACGCAAATATCTTCATTTTGCGTCATCTGAGGATTTTTTGGCCAGAGGCTAGAGACTACAGCCAGTAGAAGGAGCTGTTCCGCATGTTTTCAACCCGCCCACAGGGGAGAGATCTCACTCACAGAATGTAAATGCGCTCGGCTCAGCCTCGGGCATTCATATCGGAGCATTGCAGAGCAAAGTGAGTGTTTCAACTTTTCAATGAATTCCTATGAAAGTTAAGCTTCCAAATGCGATCAGAAAACACGCCAGACTGGACACGCGCTGAGAATGACAGCCGCACTTGCCTCAGCTCTGCTCAGATCTTAATTCACTCTCGTGATGAATGAAATCTGACTCCTGATGCGTTTGTGACTTTCGTTCGGCTCACTCACACTTTATTGAAAAGACACGTTCAGTTTTTAATTGTAGTGTTTATTCTCTAACTGAACAAAATTATTGTATTATTATGAAGATCAAAACGACACTCGGGGCGGTGTAGTGAGTGGCCTCGTAGGGCAGCGAAGCAAGTGCATTCTGGGAGTTATTGTCTTTCATCCACGTGCGTCTTTTCTCAGTCTAGAAGGCACCAAATTCAAAAATAATTTCACATTTCTACTACATAAATGACAGTTTAAATACACATTCATCTTCCCAGCGCTGAAGTGCCCTTTAAAGAAGTTCCCCTATGATTACGAGCCAATAACCACTTTTAGTGCCATATAGCACCTTTTTTTTTTTGAGTGTAAGACTCACGTAGTATTGTAATTAGTGACTTGTAACTTGTAATAGTCATTTAAGTAAGGTATCTGTACTTTTACTCAAGTATGGTTTTCAAGCAAAGAAAATATAATTTTCTTGAGTGATTTTTTGTATTTTTCCTAAGAGTTAAAATTCTAAAAATTCTAAAAATTTGAAATCATAACCTTACTTCCGACCAAATATACGATATATATATATATATTATGAAAAAAAAATAGGTAGAGGCTTTTTAATTTGTTTTATTTACCTAGATGCAATAATGTATGTACCTGGTGCTATACACAGTCCAACAATTGCAACTATTCTGAACCTTTACAGACAAGGAACACACTCTCAAACCTGTTTCCAGCCTTTCTGAGCATTGGGACACCAAACCTGTTCAGCGCTCATGGTCACCCAGCTACAGTGCATTATGGGTAAGTGCTGGCACTGCAGTATTTTTAATAGTGCATTTTGTCTTACTGCACGGGCAGATTTTTTTCAATAGTTTTAAATGTGTACAAGTACAAAAATCTGCCAGTACCATAAGGTACAATCAAGTGTTGTTGTATGCAGTGTTGCTTCTCAAGTAAATGTGTTTAGTTTGTCCTTGGAAACCAGTCAAAAGAAAACTAATTAACTGTAGTCATTTTTTGCAGTGTGAAGAAGAGTTAAAATGTGGGAAATATTAAATGAGATACTCTAGCACTGTGGGAACTACAAACATGTAGCTTTGATTTGGGGTTTACACCCCCATTCCTGGTTAAATAATCTATTTTAAGATCTTATCATGTAATGAGCAGATTCTAATTAATCAGCTTCACTCTGATTGCATTCCAGCATCCCTCTTCCCTAATCGGAATCATTAGTAATTAACCGCTCCAAGCATGTACCACCATTGTCCCTGTCTCTCTCCTGAAGCCTAGCATATCATTTTGGTTTCCCCCTCATTAAGGCTCAGCATGATACCAACTCAACTTGGAACATGGCCCATGGTGACATCATGTCCTGTGATGGGACAGCCTCTGTTCTGTGAACACCGTGTAGATGATGTTTGCTTTTATGAAATCTCTTTCAGAGCCACCTCCTCTGATTGTGGATTCTGACATAATAATTCAACATGGTCATTTTTCTTCATGCTCAAAATGAGCTAGAACATTGTTTAAATAATTAATCCTCCCTGGAAGAGGTGTAATGGTGATATAAATCACTACGAATGCTACATAAACATGTTGACAGCCTACAGAGGAAAACGAGAAAAATGTCATCCTTCAGAAATGTTAGTGCTGTCACAGGATCTCCAGAAAATGTTGTTATATTTAGTCTTTAAATGAAATTAATATCTAGGTTATGTGAAATAGATAGATAGATAGATAGATAGATAGATAGATAGATAGATAGATAGATAGATAGATAGATAGATAGATAGATAGATAGATGATAGATAGATAGATAGATAGATAGATAGATAGATAGATAGATAGATAGATAGATAGATAGATAGATAGATAGATAGATAGATAGATAGATAGATAGATAGATAGATAGATAGATAGATAGATAGATAGATAGATAGATAGATAGATAGATAGATAGATAGATAGATAGATAGATAGATAGATAGATAGATAGATAGATTTAGACTATCTATCTATCATCTATCTATCTATCTATCTATCTGTCTGTCTGTCTGTCTGTCTGTCTGTCTGTCTGTCTGTCTGTCTGTCTCTGCTCTCTCTCTCTCTCTCTCTCTCTCTCTCTCTCTCTCTCTCTCTCTCTCTCTCTCTCTCTCTCTCTCTCTCTCTCTCTCTCTCTCTCTCTCTCTCTCTCTCTCTCTCTCTCTCTGTGTGTACCTGGTATTACCTGTTGGGACCAAATGTTCCCACAAGGAGTACCAGTAAGTGACCTTTTGTGGATATGTGTTGGTCCCCATGAGGAAAACAGCTTATAAACCATATAAATTAAGTGTTTTGAAAATGTCAAACATGCAGAAAGTTTTCTCTGATAGGTAGGTTTAGAGGTAGGGGTAGTGTAGGGGGATAAAATATACAGTTTGTACAGTACAAAAGTACTTATGGTGAAGTCCCCATAAAGCATAGAAACCTGTGTGTGTGTGTGTTTGTGTGTGTGTGTGCGTGCGTGCGTGCGTGCGTGTGTGTGTGTGTGCGTGTGTTCATGTTTTTCTCTCCCGGTGGGGATTTTAACCTGAATGCACACTGACTCATGGGGACTCCCATTGAGGTCCACATGTGGAAACAAGCTAATAAATAATACAGAATTATTATTATTTTTTGTTTGTTTTTTTTGAAAATGTAAAAATGCAGAAAGTTTTGAGAGATAGGTTTAGGAGTAGGGTTAGGGTTAGTGTAAGGGGATAGAATGTAAAGTTTTGTACAGTATAAAAAACATTACGTCTGTGGAGAGTCCCCACAACGATAGCAAACCAGACATGTGCGTGTGCGTGTGGAATTAAATTTTCAAGTGTGTCAATAGTTGCAATATTTTCCTCAGAGAAAAAGCAAATCCAGTGCCCTTTAACCTGGTAATGTAAAGTAACAGAGGAACTTCTAACCTCCCCTTTGAATTGTCTGTTATTATGCAGCTGATGGTCTCTGTGTCGGCCCCCATTTTCAGCTATTACACAGCTATGTCTGTACATTTGCCACAAATGGGTTTCTAATTACATTCTTACATTAGCTTTGCTCGTCCACTGTCTGTTGTGACTTGCAATAACAGCAAATGATACGGGTGCTCGGCCCTCTGCTGATGTTTTCTTTCATAGAGTACTCTGTTGTGCTCTTTCTGAGACGTGCCTTCAACCTAAATGTCGTTCATTGTTGAAGTGTGCTAGAATATTGGTGTGCAATTCCATTCACGTCTATGACCTTTCTATGTGTAGCCATGCATGACTCTGGAATTGTTCACCTGCAGAATTGGTTGATTGCAATCGATTTTGCTTCCATTATTATTTTATGGGAGTCACACTATCTGTCTATGTCTTTGCCTTTCTCCATCCAGCTGTTCCCCCTTCTGTCATACTCATATGATAATGTATGGACAAGACAGATATCACTATAGCTGTTATTTCAAGGACAATATCTGTACTCCACCAGTCCCAGAAGTCCACCCGTGCTCAGCATTTATAAAGATACAAACCACCCTGTCTTTTTTTAGGTGTTAAAAATGGACTCATGGTCATGGAAGGAACTGTAGATAAAAAAAAATGATTCTCTCTGTTTCATTTGCCCTCTGAACCTGCTTTTCTTTCTTTCTTGGAAACAGGCCTGACTGTTTGTCATGTAGAACGCTCTGACATTTTAGAAGCATCTCTGAGCAATGGGAAAATGTTCTGTCTTTAATTCAGCTTGTCAGAAAGAAAAACACTTTAAAGTGATTCGCCAGGCTTTTGCATCTTCAAATTTGTTACATTTTCAGTTTCTTTCTCAGATGGATCCATAAAGGGACAGTTCACCCCAAAACTCACTCCAACACATTCTCATTAGCATTGCCATTTTGTGGATGAATTATTACTTTTATCAATGATGGGGCATAATTAACTAAAATTAGCAATGCTACTAACTTTTAGTGGCATTTCAGTATAGATTTTCCAGTATCAAGATACTTTGTGCAAATGCTAATATAGTGTGACAACAAAGTAGGTGAAAATGTTCATTCTCTCATCAATATAAAGCAATGAGAAGTCCAATTCATTTTAGTGAATCTGCTCAAAAAAGCATTTACTGAAGACTCAAGTCCTATCATTTCCCAGTACTGCACTTAAAGTGACAGTTCGCCCCAAAATTAAAATTATGTCATCATTTACTCACCCTCACCTGTCTCAAAAGATATTTTAAGAGATAGGACAACTTTGAGGTCCAAACAACATCGGACCCCATTGAATTTCACTGTGGACAAAATACTTTCACAGAAGAGAGGTTTGATTTCGTGGCGAACTATCCCTATAACACTCTGCACCTATAAAGTGCTGCCTTGGCTGTTGCGGTATGAGGTAAACATGCAGATCTAATAAGGTCGGTGTGCTCAGATTTATTATTCTATGTAAAACACATGGAATTGGAAAGCCCATGAATTTGAGCGAATCTGCAGCCTCATCAAAACACCAGCTGCAGCCACGACTGGGGATTTGTGTGTGTTTTCCTTAGTGCGTATGTTTATCTTAGTTACTAATTTGTCATTTTGCTCAAGCTTTTATCCAGAGCAACATACAGTACACTTTTTACAGGAACAAGCTTGCTGTTTAAGGGCACAATGCTTATAGTTAACTGCTCAGACCTTGTGAATTTGAACTTATATCATTACAGTTCCAGTTTTGACCCAAGCTACTGTAGCTCTCTGCTTTTATTTCCCTAGATTATCTGAACATAACAAAATGTCACATGCAGTATTCCTTGCATTTTCTGTTTGTTTCCATTGGGGTTTTACCATTTACCATTGCATGACCATACTCTACAAAATTAAAAAATAAACGCACAGTGTAAAATAGTATTTTCTAGGGCTGCCACTAACAACTATTTTTATATTGATTAATCTATCGACTAATTTATCAATTAATCTATCGATTAATTTTCAACAATTTTACTTTAAAACATTTCATTTAACTTGCAATGTTGACCTTCAGTAGTGTAAAACTTGACAAAATGTAAAACTAAAAGAGTAAAAATGTAAAAAGGTACAAATTTGTAAACCAACATAACAAAAAAAAAATAATATCAGCAAATACTTTTTATATAGTATTATTGTCAGGATACCAAAATTATAACTTTGATACGATACCAGACTAAAATACGTCAATACCGATACTGAATCCATACATGGCAAAAAAACAGTAAAAGTAATTGAATAATATGACAGAACTGACTATTTATTGTTTTATTATTGTTTTAGGGTTAAAAACCCCTAAAAACTCACTTGGCACTTCACACAGATTATTAGGTCCGGCCCTTTAAGAGCTGCACGGACCAAATTCATTGTAACACCCGATTTCTCATTCAACTCTGTATACGTACGTTCACTAAAGACATATCCGACTGCGTTTACCCGAATACTCACCAGGACATGCATTTTTACATATTTTTTACCATTCAAACCCAATAATCCGCGAAACTGGCGTCGCAATCTGTCTGAGTGAAAGGCGTGTGTGCACGCTTAGTGTTAATTTCCGTTGACGAATAATTTTCGTCAACGACCTTTTTTCACTGACGAAAACGAGACGATAACTACATAAAAACTAGTGTTGGATGACTAAAACTATGACGAAAACTTACTGTCATTTTCGTCAACAAATAAAAACGAGACGAAAATGTTAGGGAGGGACGATTAGAGAAGAGATCCAGTCAGAACTGATGTCCTGTGTAACAGATGCGCACATTTGAGTTGAACGTGCTGATCTAACCGCTGGAGAACATGGCGCTGTTGCGCTTCTACAGGCTCATCCCCAACAGCGCTCCAGAGCGGCTCACAATCAATGAATAACACACATTTATGCCAGGCAATTGTTTATGAACTAATGCTGATGAATAATGACAATGTTTACTTTACGATGTTTATATAGTAATGTGTTTTAGACGGTTGTAACAATGCATATTTTATCTCCTGAACTTGAATGAGCTCCTGCAACTGCAATAGTAAGGCACAGACGTTTCAAAATTAGAGTCAATGTGTATTTCGAGCTTGTTTATAATTTAAAAGTCACACATTATATATTCGTTTTTGGTTACACAATAAACTGTATTTAATTTCATTCCCATTTAATTCATAGTCAGGAGGAAAGACCAGTATTTGACACATATTCAATAAAGTATCAGGGTTATAATAGTACTAAAACCATTGAAAAAAATAATTACTTGAAATTAAATAAATGTTAACTGAAATAAAAAAATAAAATAAAAACAAACTTATTTGAAGCTTTAGCTTTACCTGATATGGCCTACTAACTAAAACATAAATACAAAGTTATACAAACTATATAGATGTTTTTAAAAAACAAACAAAAAAGTGAATTGAGCTCTCTTTCGTGTATTTTTAATGTAAAAAACAAAATGGTGTCAAAATTAAATGGAGCTCAAATGCTTAATGTATTAAAATGTAACTAAACTCATTAGATTTTAGGAATCTACAGTAGATTTAGTCGACTAAAATCTTATGATATTTAGTCGACTAAAACTAGACTAAAACTAAAAACAATTCAGGTGACTAAAATATGACTAAAACTAAATGGCATTTTAGTCAAAAGACTATGACTAAAACTAAATCAAAATTTGCTGTCAAAATTAACACTGCGCTTCAGGTCAGAGTCCGGCAGCGCGAGCACGTCCCTGCCGCGCTGCACTTTTCTGTTTCTATTCTTTTTCCTGAGCTGTGCGTATATATTTGACTGTTCTGCTTCCATTGTTTAGTGAACGGTGGAAGCAGAGCTCACACACATGTCCTCACTCCTGCTGTCACACATCGACACAAATTAAGAAATACTGCTCTTATTAGAGTGCTGACATTTTTAAAGTACCGGTACTAATACAATTTTACAGATAACTTACCAAGTCGACTAAAAATATTGACGTTGACTAATTAACAGCGTCTACGCAGTCGATTGTATCAACCAATCGCGACAGGCCTAGTATTTTCCTTCACTTTCCACTCAGTATCAGCACTGGTGCTCCTGAGGGTTGCGTCCTCTCTCCACTGCTCTTCTCACTGTACACAAATGACTACACCTCAGTTAAGCTTCTGACGTTTTCAGATGACACCACAGTCATTGGCCTCATCCAGGATGGTGACAAATCTGCATACAGACAGGTTGTATGGTGCAGTCATAACAACCTGGAGCTTAACACGCCCTAAACAGTGGAGATGAGAGTGGACTTCAGGAGTTTTTTGACACCTTTCTATCAGAACCAGCATTATCTTCTTGAGCAATCTGAGCTACAGTAGCTCGTCTGTTTGATCGGACCACACACCCTAGCCACGCTCCCCACGTGCATCAATGAGCCTTGGCCACCCATGACCCTGTCACCGGTTCACCACTGTTCCTTCCTTAGACCACTTATACTGACCACTGCAGACTGGTAACACCCCACAAGAGCTGCAGTTTTGGAGACGCTCTGTCGTCTAGCCATCGCAATTTCGCTCTTGTCAAACTCGCTCAAATTGTTTTTTCCTGCGTCTAACACATCAACTTTTGAGGACAAAATGTTCACTTGCTGCCTAATATAACCCACCCACTAACAGGTGCCATGATGAAGAGGCCACTTCACCTGTCAGTGGTCATAATGGTATGCCTGATCTGTATATACACTCACCTAAAGGATTATTAGGAACACCTGTTCAATTTCTCATTAATGCAATTATCTAATCAACCAATCACATGGCAGTTGCTTCAATGCATTTAGGGGTGTGGTCCTGGTCAAGACAATCTCCTGAACTCCAAACTGAATGTCAGAATGGGAAAGAAAGGTGATTTAAGCAATTTTTAGCATGGCATGGTTGCTGGTGCCAGACGGGCCGGTCTGAGTATTTCACAATCTGCTCAGTTACTGGGATTTTCACGCACAACCATTTCTAGGGTTTACAAAGAATGGTGTGAAAAGGGAAAAACATCCAGTATGCGGCAGTCCTGTGGGAAAAAATGCCTTGTTGATGCTAGAGGTCAGAGGAGAATGGGCCGACTGATTCAAGCTGATAGAAGAGCAACTTTAACTGAAATAACCCCTCGTTACAACCGAGGTATGCAGCAAAGCATTTGTGAAGCCACAACATGCACAACTTTGAGGCGGATGGGCTACAACAGCAGAAGACCCCACCGGGTACCACTCATCTCCACTACAAATAGGAAAAAGAGGCTACAATTTGCACAAGCTCAACAAAATTGGACAGTTGAAGAAAATGTTGGAAAAATGCTGCCTGGTCTGATGAGTCTCGATTTCTGTTGAGACATTCAAATGGTAGAGTCAGAATTTGGCGTAAACAGAATGAGAACATGGATCCATCATGCCTTACCACTGTGCAGGCTGGTGGTGGTGGTGTAATGGTGTGGGGGATGTTTTCTTGGCACACTTTAGGCCCCTTAGTGCCAATTGGGCATCGTTTAAATGCCACGGCCTACCTGAGCATTGTTTCTGACCATGTCCATCCCTTTATGACCACCATGTACCCATCCTCTGATGGCTACTTCCAGCAGGATAATGCACCATGTCACAAAGCTCGAATCATTTCAAATTGGTTTCTTGAACATGACAATGAGTTCACTGTACTAAAATGGCCCCCACAGTCACCAGATCTCAACCCAATAGAGCATCTTTGGGATGTGGTGGAACGGGAGCTTCGTGCCCTGGATGTGCATCCCACAAATCTCCATCAACTGCAAGATGCTATCCTATCAATATGGGCCAACATTTCTAAAGAATGCTTTCAGCACCTTGTTGAATCAATGCCACGTAGAATCAAGGCAGTTTTGAAGGCGAAAGAGGGTCAAACACAGTATTAGTATGGTGTTCCTAATAATCCTTTAGGTGAGTGTATATCTATCTATCTATCTATCTATCTATCTATCTATCTATCTATCTATCTATCTATCTATCTATCTATCTATCTATCTATCTATCTATCTATCTATCTATCTATCTATCTATCTATCTATCTATCTATCTATCTATCTATCTATCTATCTATCTATCTATCTATCTATCTATCTATCTATCTATCTATATATACATCAAAAGCAATGTTTTATAAAAACTGTGGGTGGACTCTATGATATAAGAAAAAAAATATGATATACAAATAAAAAAGAGGCTATAAATCACTGTAGATTTCTGAAGACATTAAGAAAAAGTCAACTGTAAGTGAAGAAGCGTGTTTGGCAGCTATTGCTCTCCCTGGCATTGAGTGCTGGCTAAATGTGTTTGTTTTGATGGAGGTGGTGCTTTCTGGCGGGGCTCTGCAGGGACTCTGTCAAGTGTTGGTGGGTCAGCAGAGGCCTCTCCAGACGCCCACTAGCCCCTTTTTCTTTGACGCCTACCTTCACCATGTGAGTACCGCTCCAAAGTCATACCAGAACACAAGATTAGTTCTGAGACCTTCAACTCAAATAGAAAAAAAGTTTTTTTCTTTTGAAGTAATTTCAAAGATCACATAATTCTGTATTTATTTATTTATTTATTTTTGACCCAGCACCAAATGGAAAAGTTTTTGAATAACTCTGTTAGGCCTTTGAAGGAGTTTTACAGTATGTTAAAGGCACAGGCTTTGAAAGCATACAACCTTTTGCAGCTGTGTTATTATTGTACACACAACCCCGTTTAGAGACCATGGACTCCCTTTTTATATTCCTTAGGTTGCTCACTGGAATTAATAATTTTGAAATGCCGTCACTGTAGGCCATAACTCTCCACCAGTGTCATGAGGACCACAACGACTACATATGCTGCACAATTTCATATACACCATTTGTTAAAAGCAAGGCCATTCTCTCTCTCCAGGAATAGATTTTAGTGGGTGTGTGGGGCCAGGTGAGGAAGTGGTGAGAGATGCTGAATAGAAGATTATTTATATATTTATATGTGCTTTAGAATTCATGGCTTTGGACTTTTTCAAGGTGTTTGCTTTTTCCAATAAAAATGTCTAAACATCATTAAACAAGATAAATTAACTTATTAAAAATTACATCAGCTATTACGACTTATTTATGTGTGCAAAATTACATTAATTTTACACACAATTTTGCTATATTGAAGAATAACACAAGAAAAATTGTTCACACAGAACACGTTTTCCATTCCATTTCACTAGTTTTCCATTGTTTTTCAATGTAAACACACGCTAAACGTATGTGTTTTGACCATTGAGCTCACGTCCGAATCTTTTGCAGCAAGGGATTTACCTTGGTATTGAAGCTTCCAGTACACATGTATAAATATAACAAGACTGGTAATGACATAGCCTACTGTACCAGAAACTGACCTGTACACTTCATTTTGGGTATATTCTCTGAAACCTTTATTTGGCAGTGTAAACATCGATAGAAACATAATACTACTGCTTTAGTATCTCAGGGAATATTTTTGAAGTGGTTTGGACTCCATCTGCCAGCAAATGTGAAGCCAAAAATAGCTTGCAATGATCAAAGTGTATTGTAGATACTCGCCTTTGTTCCGTTCAGCCCTTCTCCTTTTAGTCACATAAAATTTATTACAACTTTCACAAGAGGGGGAAGGAATTTCCCCGTGACAGATGGCGAATGATGTAGCCTGCTGTCTGCATCAGTGGAAGCTGGGGTAATGCTGGATCCAGTTCTGTCTGAAACTACTGAAGGTATCACGATTTTCTTTCTTTAAATTATGGAGTGATATGTGCTGCGGACATTTGATATACTCTATTTGACAGGAAAGGCAAAGTGTGTAATTATTCTGATGTTAAAGTGCATTAGATTAATGTGCAGTGACAACTATAAGTAAACCATTCATAGGTTGATTTCCTGAAGTGTGTAAACACTGCAGCTCATGGTGCTTTCAAAACATGTGTTTGAACGAATTTGACAGCTTCTGGCTTAGCCAATGGAGTGCATTTGGGAAACCTGTTTGGAAATGATCATTATTTTAGCATTTACTGCAGGTTTAGTGCTGTGACTGAAATCATACACTCATGATCCTTCAGAAATTTGATCTAATATGCTGATTTGGTGCGTACGAAACAATTTTTATTTAGTAAAAAATGCACAAAAAAATGCAAACTCAAGCCATAATTTTTTTTTCCAGGATTCTTTCAAAAGAACAGCATTTTTTTAAAATAGAAATGTTTTTTTTTTTTTTTTTCTGTCACTTTTGGTCAATTTAACCTGTCCTTGCTCAATAAAATAATTATATATATATATATATATTTTATTATTATTATTATTATTATTATTATTATTATTATTATTATTATTATTATTATTATTTTATTAACAATATGTTCTCCCAAATCTAAAATAATTGGCTATAGTGAAATACTGATTTAATAAAATACTGTTTTAATTTGAGGTTTTATGTTTATATGATTTATATGCAGATGTAAGATGCTTTTTTGTAGTTATAATAACCTTCACCAGCAGGGGTTCTCTCTCTCTCTCTCTCTCTCTCTCTCTCTCTCTCTCTCTCTCCTTCTCTCTCTCTCTCTCTCTCTCTCTTCTCTCTCTCTCTCTCTCTCTCTCTCTCTCTCTCTCTCTCTCTCTCTCCTCTCTCTCTCTCTCTCTCTCTCTCTCTCTCTCTTCTCTCTCTCTCTCTCTCTCTCTCTCTCTCTCTCTCTCTCTCTCTCTCTCTCTCTCTCTCTCTCTCTCTCTCTATATATATATATATATATATATATATATATATATATATATATATATATATATATATATATATATACCTACTATAGGTAAAAGTGCTCACGTCACCACTGTATTTCTGTTGTATTAGCTTGAACATAGTACCTAAAGAGAACCCAAAGCAACTAAACCAGATTGGATAGATATTAATATAGATTTCCAAAGAGATCAAATACAGAAGACTCAACGTAGAATTCACATTCACTCATGTAGCATGTTTCTGTATTGTTGATAAAAGGACTTCATCTCTATGGTAATGAGGCTGAAATAGACATCCCATTAAAGAGTGTGATCACATAACGTGGTGTTATTGCCAGCTGTCCAAACGTCCACTGACGTTCACAGGTACACTCTGTATCGAACACACACACACACACACACACACACACACACACACACACACACACACACACACACACACACACACACACACTGACAAATGGTCTAGTAGTTCATCACAAAAGCACCAGACTGCTTAATAGGCCTCCACGCCAGCCTGTGGGTCATAACTAATGGCGCTACAGAAAAACTCGACAGAAAGTAGCGTCTGTGACCACAGTCACAAAAAAGGGAATGGCTCACAACCTCTCCTGGACTGCTGTAGGATTATCTCTGCTAGAGATAGAAAGGTTGCCAGAGTTTCTTGCTGGGCCGTGACCGCCATTTTGGAGAGTGGTCAAGGGCAAGAGGCGTATCAGCCAAAAGACCTCTGCCCTGTGCCAGCGAGCGATGGCGTTCTCTCGCAGGGATACCGGATAGCAGCTCGGAGACCCAACCGCTAGAGCGTGACACGTCAAGGTTATCTAACAGCTGACGTCGGCAACCTATTTTTTGCTTGTCGAGGTTCCTTTATGTAATTTGCATCGCAATGAGAACATTAAAGGGGTAGTTCACCCAAAAAGGTTGTCATCATTTACTCACTCTCAAGTTGTTTCAAACCTGTATAAATGTCTTTGTTCTGCTGGACACAAACCATTGGTTTGCCCCATTGACTTCCATTGTATTTTTTTCCATACAATTGTTTGGTTAGGCATATTTGTCAAAATATCTTATTTTGCGTTCAGCAGAAGAAAGAAATTCATACAAGTTTGGAACAACTTGAGGGTGAGTAAATGATGACAGAATTTTCTTTTTTTGGGTGAACTATTCCTTTAAGGGTGTAAGGAATCTCATTAGTTTGAGATTTTATTTAGAGCCGGTTCCATTCTCAAGAGACATCCTGAGATTATTGTGTCTGGCTCTATTTCTATACGTGAATATTCCTAAATTAGGTCAGGCGTCTTCATTCATGGACCTAAAAAAAATCTTAAAACGAGGACATTTGGAAGTTTTTGTCATGCCGGCAGACATATAATAATCTTCACTGAGGAGCTCTGGGATACTGCATAAGATAATTGTTCCCTGGGCCAGGGCTGTTTCATGGCTGAGATTAACCTCACAATGGTATCATGACACTGGATTAATATTAGGCCGACTGCAGGAGGAAAGTAACAGTTGAGGGGAAAGCTTTGAGAGCTGCCTGTAATGAATCAAAGAAATGAAATGTCAAACAGGTTTTAATGGGGCCATTTGGACAACACTGAGCTTGATCAGTAGGTACTAAATCATTTTTTCCCTTATTTTAAGTTTTTTATGTCAGGGAGGCAGTAATGACCGTGAGTGGATCAGGAAAAGAGAAGTTTATCAGGTTCTTATAAAATATTCATTTAGTTCTGATAATCAAATACCAGTTTGTTACACACCAAAAATGGTTCTTGGCTCGTAATCATAGGGGAACCTTTTTTAGTGCTATATAGCACCAATTTTGGTGCTTCAGTGGTTCTTCAGCGGTTCTTCAGAGGTTCTTCACCGGTTCTTTGACTAAGGTGCTATATAGCACCGCTACCATATACATAACATGTTAAGATATGGTGCTATATAGCACCAAAAGTGGTTCCTCTATGATTACGACGAAGAACCATTTTTGGTGCCATATAGAACCTTTTTTTTTTTAGAGTGTAGAGATGGGGACATCTTAACAATGCTGTAAAGTTTCCGTGCCAAAGGTGAGGATGAGGAGAAGGATGACGTCAGTAGTTTATGATGGTAATGATGCTTGCTGATGAGAGAGAGACCTTTCTAATGATCTACTGAAATCTGACTAAATCAATAACTGCACGACGATGAGATGATCATCTGACTAGAACACAGCCATAGAGATAGATTAGTTAAACAGTTAATGTATCTTGTTTTCATGGTTTTTTTTTATAAGATATTTATTTTACAGCAAAACAAGTAAAAAGAAAAAGACATCAAAAACACATTAAGAAGACATTTCTAGCAATGTAGCATGGGATGTTGCCCACCCACGACACCAACATGGCATAATTAACTTGTGTAACTAACACCAGACTAGCACTGACTAGCATAAACCAGTCTAAGCTAACTAATATTGGTCTTTTCAGCAGGATCATCTTTAGGCCGAGATGGAATCAATGACCTTTTCTGCATTTTCTGTGATGATTTGGTTGGAAAATCTGCAGAAAGCATTTAGAGAGACAAATTAAACTAAGATGGAAGTTTAAAGGTCCCGTTCTTCGTGTTTTTTTGAAGCTTTGATTGTGTTTACAGTGTGCAATATAACATGTGTTCATGTTTCGCGTGTAAAAAAAAAACAGTATTTTTAACACAATGTATTTATCTGTACACCGCTGTTTTCACTGTCCTAAAAACGGCTGATGAGTTCCTTGTTCTATGAAGTCCCTCCTTCAGAAATACGTAACGAGTTCTGATTGTGCCAGCGGTTCCCGTGTTGTGATTTGACCGCAGATTAGCGAACGTAGCACGGTCCTGTGTTGTGATTCGACAGCAGCTTAGCGCACGTGGAAAGGTCACGCCTCTTAACGGGAGATGTATGCGCTTAATGATCTCTACAGCGTCCCTGGGAAAGCCAAACGAAGGTGATTTGACTCCGGGATGAAAATAACAGCGTCTCGACGACATGGCGACAAACACACTCAAACGCAGCACTTCCTTTTCTCCACGCGACACGTCCTCTTCTCCACGTGGGACAGCAACAAGACCACGCCCCCTTTTTTCGCGTATTCTTGTGGGCGGAGGTTAGTCTGTTCTACTGTTCTACTGACGTCATTTATGAAGGAAGTACCAGGATGTAGTCCAAGCCAGCCGTTCGCTGTAGGCTTTGAAAGGGAACTTCTGTTAAATAAAATATCTCGCTTGGCATTGAACTTTGAGCTTTATAGTTTTACAGGTATTATTTATGCTCTAACAGCAACATTACACACTAACTAAAGTTTGAACAATGGGATCACGAAGAACGGGACCTTTAACATACATAGAACCTCTACATTGCAAAAAAAAAAAGCTTGCTAATGAAGATCATTTCACCTCGTTTTTTTTCTCTAGTAAAGTGCACTTTGCCATGTTGAACTGGCAAAGACCTTTTGAAGCCACATGGGACCATGTAGGTCCATCGGCCGGTCCAAAGTCATGACTCATCCATTTATAACACACATGAATGGCTTCAGCTTGACCAGATATCTAACCCGCAGTCATTCTGGGGACAGAGCCCATCTGTGCTGTGTCTGTGTGGGTATGTGTGCTTATATGAGCGTGTGTGCAAATGTGTCACTGCATGGGACTTGGCAATTAAAAGACATTGATTGTGAATTGATGTGTTGACAAGGTGTCCGCATGGCATCATTTTGCATATGATCAGATCACGATGTCAATGTCGGTTGTGTGTGTGTGTGTGTCATAATGGCAGGTGTTTTCTCTGTGTGGAACTGAAAGGGCCATTGCACACATGTAGTCCCTGCAGCTCAGAGCCAGAAACCTACAGCCGGAGAACCTGCCCATGTGTCCTACCATGTGGTCATCTGCTGACCCGATAGAAAGATGGATTGAGAGAAAGAAACAGAGAGAACGCTGTGTTCCGCTCAAAGGTTTAAGGTCAGGCACGATTCACAGCAATTCTGTTTCTTAAGCTATCTACAGGAGGGACAGGAGAACATATTACATCCTGTCCTGGAGAGTCATTAAAACAGGTGTGAAAGTGTATGAGGAATTACAGTCTGTGGGTGTGTGTGTACAGGTTTACTGTAGACCAGTGTTTTTCAAACTTACTGATGCCAAGGACCCCCAAATATGATAATACCCTTGTTAGAGAACCCCCTATCCTAAAATATAAAGGCATCTCTATATTCTGTATGAGCAAACATTATATATATGAATATAAATATATAAATTGATGATATCATAGCAATATGTTTAAAGCAAAATTAAGTTTGAAAGCTGAAATAAGGAACATATATATATATATATGTACACAATCAGACATAACATTATGACAGGTGAAGTGAATAACACTGATTATCTCTTCATCATGGCACCTGTTAGTGGGTGGGATATATTAGGCAGCAAGTGAACATTTTGTCCTCAAAGTTGATGTGTTAGAAGCAGGAAAAATGGGCAAGCGTAAGGATTTGAGTGAGTTTGACAAGGGCCATATTGTGATGGCTAGACGACTGGGTCAGAACATCTCCAAAACTGCAGCTCTTGTGGAGTGTTCCCGGTCTGCAGTGGTCAGTATCTGTCAAAAGTGGTCCAAGGAAGGAACAGTGGTGAACCGGCGACAGGGTCATGGGCGGCCAAGGCTCATTGATGCACGTGGGGAGCGAAGGCTGGCCTGTGTGGTCCGATCAAACAGACGAGCTACTGTAGCTCAAATTGCTCAAGAAGTTAATGCTGGTTCTGATAGAAAGGTGTCTTTCTAATACACAGTGCATCGCAGATTGTTGCGTATGGGGCTGCATAGCCGCAGACCAGTCAGGGTGCCCATGTTGACCCCTGTCCCTCGCCGAAAGCGCCAACAGTGGGCACGTGAGCATCAGAACTGGACCCCGGATCAGTGGAAGAAGGTGGCCTGGTCTGATGAATCACGTTTTCTTTTTTGCGTGTGCGTCGCTTACCTGGGGAACACATGGCAGCAGGATGCACTATGGGAAGAATGCAAGCCGATAGTAATATGCATAATGTTATAATATAATGCAATTGTTATAATGATATAAAATTCAGTAAATGTTAACATTTCTCATCTCAAGTTTTCTGCTGACCTCAGTTTGAAAACACAGTTGTAAACTACTTTGAGGGCAAAATTATGTAATAACAAAATTAGGCAAAGCACGACCCTTTGAGGACGTTTCATTGGTCCATCTAGATTGTATCGCCCCTCCTCTGCCTGATTCCCTTCCCTTCGCTCACCTTAGAGGCTCACATTACAATTAAAAACTTGATGACTGTCAGATTAGTCCACGAGTCCGGCTCTAAGAGCTCCTAAAAGCCTTATAATCAATTTAATGTTTGTCTGATTCTGGCTGAAATGTCGGATCTAGCATCTAACCTCCTTCCTCCCAGTGGGGGGATCGGCCCTTGGCCCAATCTCAGCTGGTGTATTGATTTCAGCACATCGCATTTACCGTCCTTCTCATTACATGGTTAAAAATCATGCCGGCTGAGCGTAAGTGATCAGTCGTTTATAGGTCAGGACATAAATCAATAGGCGTCTGCGCTGGTGCTGCACCGAGCTGAGCTTCCTGACGTCACAGGGTTTGTTTTCCACTAGCCTAGTAAGATACACAGGAATATAGAGAGACAAACTTCATTATCATTGATGCACATGGTTACTGTGGTCATTTGAAGGTTGGGCTTTTAGTTCCTGGCTGTTAGCTTTTAGGTCATCAGCTGTATATGCTAGTGCAACTGAATAGAATGAATGAGTAAATTCAGTCCCTCCCTTAATATCACTTCCAACTGACATGCAAATGTATTGTTTTTTTTATATGCCCTGCCAACACAGGACAGCTTTTTTTTTTAAATGGGAAAACATGACATAAGTAATAGCTTGTTTTCACGTGATTAATTTGTTCCGTCATTAATGTAAATCGAATTAACCCCTGTGACAGCCGTGATGTGGAATTACAGCACAGTTCTGCATAGCCATCAATTCAATATAACTTAATTTAGTTCATTTCAGTTGACTTGAAGTTGCTTTGTGCTTCTGATTAGGGACATTTGATTAGATTAAGCATTTTCGCGACCTACGTTAATGTGTGACCTTTTGCCAGAGCTGCCCGCCAGACCCCCGCAGGATGTGCGAGAGTGCTGGCGCTAGTGTAAAGGTGATCTGATTCAGTTCTGAACGCCTCAGTGCATGAGGTTGTTAAAATTGGATTCAGCCGAGCAGCTCCTGCATATTAATGACAACAGGTGTTAATTTACCACAAATGTGAGCATCCCATTTAATCGTGAAAATTACATATGCAGTGAGGCCTGAGAGCACATCGAAATCTGTGATTGTCTTAATTTAAACCTGGAAATAAACTTTAAAATTAAAGCACAACCAGGCATGTCGAGCTTATTAGCAACGCTGACCAACTCTACGCACAACTCTCTTTCCACTCCAACAAGCTGCATTAGCCAGAGAGTTGCAAAGAGAGGGAGAAAGGGAGGAAGTGCTCAAGAATATCCGGATTGTAATGGAAGGAAATACTGCAAAAAGTGTATGTGCATATGTGAGCAGTACTGAGCGAAAGATTTGGAAGAACAGAAGCAAATGTGTGAGAAATTCAGCAGGAAAGTGAGATGAGTAAGTGTGAGAGTGTGTGTGGATAAGGGTAGACTCCCATTCTGGTTGCATTCTGGCTGATGCTGCAGGGATGCCCAGGAGATTTCTCTCACATAACCGTGATTAGTCTTACATCCGCCAGCTTTAGTGCCGAACTCTCTCGCCACATGCTGACCTGCTGCCTCTAAATCTCTTACTGAGCCAGACAGGCCCATTATTTCACTTCAGCCTGAGCTTTATTGTCTAATGCCAGTCAGAATCGTGTGTGGGGGCCTGTCAAAACGGCTGCTAGCAAATGGAGATTGCCTGTTCTGTGATTTACAGGATCAATCAAAAGTAGAGACTGCAAGCACACAAAAAACCCACATGCAGCAGTTTTGCACTGGGCTAATATAGTAATGCATTTATGGATGCATCCAGAGGATGCAATAAAATCTTTAGAGCAAATACATCCATTTATTTGGTATTCCAAGATGCTGTTAGTAATTGGGTTTCCTTTCCTGCATCCATTTGCATAGTGAATTGTGATTGGCCTGGTCTTCCTTGCATATACATATGCATGAACCGCTATGCTACACACTAAAGGAAAGGTAAAATCAAAAAAGCATTTACACCGATCAGGCATAACATTATGACCTAATATTGTGTTGGTCCCGCTTTTGCTGTCAAAACAGCCCTGACCCGTCGAGGCATGACTCCACTAGACCCCTGGAGGTGTGCTGTGGTATCTGGCACCAAGATGTTAGCAGCAGATCCTTTAAGTCATGTAAGTTGGTGGATCAGACTTGTCATCAGATCAGACTCCATGGGTCGGACTTGTTTGTTCAGCACATCCCACAGATGCTCGATTGGATTGAGATGTGGGGAATTTGGAGGCCAAGTCAACACCTCAAACTTGTTGTGCTCCTCAAACCATTCCTGAACCATTTTTGCTTTGTGGCATGCGCATTATCTGCTGAAAGAGCCACAGCCACCAGGGAATACCGTTTCCATGAGAGGGTGTACACGGTCTGCAACAATGCTTAGGTAGGTGGTACGTGTCAAAGTAACATCCACATGGATGGCCGGACGCAAGGTTTCCCTGCAGAACATTGCCCAAAGCATCACACTGCCTCCGCCGGCTTGCCTTCTTCCCATAGTGCATCCTGGTGCCATGTGTTCCCCAGGTAAGCGACGCACACACACCCGGCCATCCACGGGATGTAAAAGTAAACGTGATTCATCAGACCAGGCCACCTTCTTCCATTGCTCCTTGGTCCAGCTCTAATGCTCGTGCATTAATGAGCTTTGGCCGCCCATGACCCTGTCGCCGGTTCACCACTGTTCCTTTCTTTGGACCACTTTTGATAGATACTGACCACTGCAGACCGGGAACACCCCACAAGAGCTGCAGTTTTGGAGATGCTCTGACCCAGTCGTCTAGCCCTTGTCAAACTTGCTCAAATACTTACACTTGCCCACTTTTTTCTGCTTCTAACACATCAACTTCGAGGACAAAATGTTCACTTGCTGCCTAATATATCCCACCCACTAACAGGTGCCGTGATGAAGAGATAATCAGTGTTATTCACTTCACCTGTAACAATGTTATGCCTGATCGTGTGCGTTTGTGTCTGTGTGTGTGAGTGTGAGTGTGTGTGTGTGTGTGTGTGTGTGTGTGTGTGTGTGTGTGTGTGTGTGTGTGTGTGTGTGTGTGTGTGTGTGTGTGTGTGTGTGTGTGTGTGTGTGTGTGTGTGTGTGTGTGTGTGTGTGTGTGTGTGTATTTGAAAAAGAAAAACAAACTCCAATAATCTAACACATACCTTAGGTCTTTATTGCCCATGGGACGTTATTCACTACTCATTATTTTTTTAAGTTAGACATCTTAGTATTCCTCAATGTATTCATTATAAACAATATAACAAGAAAAATAAATAAAAGAATGTATGTTTTCTTTTTCTGTTTTGTTTGTTGTAAAAAGTGTATAGGGTCGCTAGCGACCCAAGATATGTAATGCGCACCGGTTTAAACTTGAACGTGCCCCAGATTACATTACATTTCCAACACACTCTCAGTTGATCAGTCGTAACAGACTGGGCCAGCTGACCAATCAGGGCATTATGGAAAGTTGCGCTTTAAAGAGACAGGAACTAAAACGGTGCATTTCCGACAGAGGGTGAAAAGAGGTCCTGCAGCAATGTACAGTAAGAGAAAAATATTTTGTTTTTCAAACTTTAAATCATGTAAATGTATTCTAGCAGACCCCCAAAAATAAAACGATGAGCTTGAAAATTAGCATAATATGGGCACTAGCAATTTATAGCTGATTTTCGTGAGCAGCCAACTGAAAACAAGACGCACCACGATTGTTATCATCATTTGTGCAGAACTGAAGCCTGAAACTAAGCTTACCTCAAACTTATTCTCTTGCTGCTTTGCAAGTACTGGTAATTCCCGAAGGACATGCAAATCTAGTTATAGGTTGACTTCAAATCTTTAAAACATAATAATCCAAAAACATCCAAAGCCAGGATCAATTTATCTTAGACACGCACTGCTACTCGTAGAAAAGGACACGAGAGGAAAGTTGGGAGTAAACAAGAAGCTGGGGACCACTCTTTCTTTTCAAGGGTGAAATCCCTTTCCGTACAGCTCAGTGGATTTCACTCATTTTCTGTTTCGAAGCAAGTGGACTAGGGCAGGACCCTCATGGGCTCCTGTACCCGGCAGCTGGTTAATGAAGCAGGTCGCACGCGGCGCCACCTTTTTATAGCACATCCATGCTAATCAACCGCCGCAGCCCTGCTCTCCTGACATCCCTCGGGACTGGACTGTCAATCTCAGTCTTGATGGCTCTAAGTGCTTTGACGAGGGGAAGTCCGCACAGAGTGATAAAATCCTCATTACGAATGCAAAGGAGATTAACGAGCCACATTAAGATGCAGCTCTGTTTGGACATTTAATACCAATATTTATGGTATTATTATCTTTTTGAGTAGGCTAGGCTGAGCACATTGTCAATATTATAGTGATTCTAGTGTGTCTGGATATAAAATATGTCTTGCAAGAATAATTAAAATGGAAATAATAATAATGAGCAAAAAAAGATAAATTAAAAAAAAGTTATAGTAAATAGAGAAAAACATCTATATTGGACAGTCATAAAACAAAGCCCTTTATCAAGAAAACAACAGGCAGCGTGCGGGTGCTGCGGCAGAATCTGAAATGCGCAAAGATTCCCGACCTCTATCTTTTATGATATTGACCTGCCCAAGAAATCAACTGCTTTCTAAACCTTCACAATATTACTCTAAACCTCATTGTTTGAGTTAGAAGATAAGCGATGCTAGACTGATATAGGTAGCCTGGCTTCTACATAGGAAAAAGCAACACTTGGTTCACTTTCCGTGTGCATGCAAATAAAGAGCAGTGCATGACATACAAAGCAAGAGAAAGGTAATATATGAGAAGGTTAAACATAATTGGTACTGCAATGCACACATACTGCATGAGCGTAGGTCTATTGTGTTTGTATGTGTGCGTGCGTGTGCGTGCGTGCGTGCGTGCGCTCGGGTGTGTGTGTGTGTGTGTGTGTGTGTGCGTCATGTTTGGAGAAACGGGGAAATCTGAAACTTACCTCCCAACGCTTGCTTCATAACAAAATTCATGATGATGGCTTTTTATCCCTGCCTTCTTCAACCAAATATTACATTCAGGTTAAGCTTTTCAAGTAGTTCCTTGTCGCCAGATCTACAATGTGAAACAGACAATTACTTAATTGCAAAAACTTCCTTTCTATAAAGAGCTTTTCAAAAAAAAAAAAAAAAAAAAAGTGTATGTGAGCAGTAAAAAAATACCCTTAGAAAATGTTCATTAATGTAACTCAACATGTAATATAATATAGCGATTTTCTCATATTAAATAATTGAATTGATTATAACCAAAACATTACTAAAGGCTGTAATAATAATGACTGCATGACACAATATCCAGTCGATCAGTTCACAAGATGCGACATATGAAGGACAGTAAAGGTCAATATACCTCGCATGCAGTTCACACAAAGTGCAGAGTTGTAAAATTACCACGGGCTACCATTAGTGTCTTATCGGTGCCTGCGTGTAACTTAACCTTCGCTGGGGAAAATAGCGTTAATGACAAGCTCTGGGACAAGCATGCATCGAGTACATTTGAAGTCAATCTGCAGGGAGCGTTTGTTCTTCTCGTGGGGAATGGCAACATTATTGTAACCTGAAAAGCCGTCTTGTGGTTGTCATTTATCATTGTTAGAGTTTAAGACTGTTAATCCTATGATGTAAATGTAAATAATAATATAATCCAACGCATTGCCCATTCCCTTAATCTGTGTGTAAACTTTCCCTCATCCATCCGAATCAAACCCACACGCGTATAGTCCGAATACACCGAAACGTTGGCTGGTGAACGGGTCCGGATGAATCTCGTACGTTACTGTGCTCCTGGTATCTTCTCACGCCTATGCATTAGTTAAAATAACCCGCTTTTAGTATTTACTCCCGTTCCCGATACGTGCCGAAAACAAAATCACTTCCTCGTTCATTGAAGCTGATTTCAGCACCATTGCTGGCGGACAGCTCCCGCTCCATCCCACAGAGAGCAAAAGCCAAACGCTCGCGTTCCACATTCACACACACACATAAAGGTCGTAATTACCTGCACGGGCGATTTCAAATGTCTCGAGAAGCTGATTAACTCCTTAGGAATGAAAGTTGAGCAGTAATGACACAGCGAGGCTTTAACTGCTCGTTCCTAACATCTCTGGTTTCCAGGCAAAAGAAGGACGTCCTTGTTTCTCTTGCTCAGAGAGGCAGTGTGAGTGTCTGTGAGGGGAACTGCAGCTGCCGCTGATAAAGGCACTCACTGAATCACATGGAGAGCTCCCGTCTGAAGCGTCCCATGTTCTGAGCGATCAATTTTTAACGACTGTGGTTGTCGTGGGTAGGTGTCCTGCTGTATGTTCCCGTTTATGCTTGTGCAATCCCAACGCTATTCCAGCTGCATGGGATGAGCTTATTTAAATCACCTTGCCTTAGGAGGCAAAGGTCTTGTCGCATACTAATGGGACATGCATGGAAGGTTACGTATATAGGCCGCGGTGCAATGCTTTTAGTGTGATGATCGATTAAACCGCCGGTTGCTCGTCCTCACCTCGATTCGTCCTTGAAGCTGTTTGATGCGATTCTCTATGTGTCTCTATGTCCCTGACCAAGCATGCTTTAAGAAAGTGCGGCCGATATGTTTACCCCGTGAGCGTTATGAGTAGCTACTAAAGTGGTACAGATGAGCTTCTGGTTTCAATTAGCAGGTTTTGTTGAGTGCAATTACTGAATATTTAGTGAATAGTTCATTTAGCTTATGCAGGTCTATAATACCCGAAAAACACTATGCGTTTGAATATATATATATATATATATATATATATATATATATATATATATATATATATACACACACACACACACACAATCACAGTATCTAATGAACTTGTCAAGATGACTAAGGAGCGTTTATGAGATACACATTTAAACGCACAAATCTTAATTATGGTGAAGTCAACAAAATGTAAATTCTGTAAAAATATGAAATCTGAACCATATTCAGCTAACTAATAGCATCTAAGTAAGGGCTTTTTTTCAAGTTGGATTTTTTTAGGCAGCAGCAATTTACACTAAGTGAAAATAACATTTTCTTAGCAATATATTATATTTACACTAAGTGCAAATAGCTGTAGATGCTATTTACTAAGTGAAATAGCATACTAAGTGAAAATAGTGATGTATTCTATTTACACCATGTAAAAGCAGTTCTTTGCAATATGTGTAAATAAATAGTCATTAGATGCTATTTACTTTAGATGTTTTCATTTGACAGACACATACTATTTGCACCTCAGTATTGTTGTACATAAACAGGACGCAATAATAACAGCGTAAATGATTATATTTATTAAAATTATTAAATGGATGCTACCTTAAGAGGACAATAAAAGCCCTCCCTACACCTATCCCTAATCCTTCCCAATAAATGCTTTTATTATTATTAAACATTTCATTAAGCACTTTATTTTCATTTTTAGAACATTTTCTTAATTTTTTATTGAAAGTAAATGCCTTTCCGGAGTGATAGGTGATAGGAAAAGAGAGAACAGCGAGCTCTGCAAAAGGTGGATTCGAACCCGGGTCGATCGCGTCAAAACCTAGATCTTTAAGCCTTATGCTTTACTGACTACACCACTGGAAACATTAAAGGTGTAACGCGGAGGCAAGGATGAGAATCCAAGTGCAGATTTGAGCATTTTTTAAAGATATAAACAAAGAAAGTCCAAGAAGGCAAACAGGCAGGAGCACAACGACAGGAACACATACAGGAGCAAAACAACAGGAACACTTGTAGGTGCACATGCGGGAGCAACGACTGACCAACAACAACTGAAGCAGTGGGGTATAAATACACAGGGAAACAAGGTTAACGAGGTAACAAAAGGGAGTGGCTATATGGGAAACACCTGGGAGAACTAATACAACATGAAAAACTACAAAGGACTACAACACATGGCACAGGACAGGAAATAACTCAGTGTCAACAAACACACAGGGAATATGTGACAGAGCCCCCCACTTAAGAGCGGCTTCTAGACGCTCACACAGAAGAATGCACACAAAGAGTTCAGGTGGGAGGTTAAACAGGGGAAGGGATGGTGGGCCAGGTCCGTGCAGGGGAACAGGACATAGAGCCAAGACTGGCATAGATGGGCCTGGGAGCATGGGTGGACCGGAACCGTCAGGCGTGGGTGGACCTGGGCCGTGGAGCGAATCTGGACAGTGGGGCGTGGGCGGCCATGTCGGATCGGGGGCCTCTGGCGGCCATGGCGGATCGGGGGCCTCGGGCGGCCATGGCGGATCGGGGGCCTCGGGCGGCCGTGGTGGATCGGGCTGTGCAGGCGGCCAGGGAGGAGACGACCCTTCAGGCGGCCAGGGAGGAGACGACCCTTCAGGCGGCCAGGGAGGAGACGACCCTTCAGGCGGCCAGGGAGGAGGCGACCCTTCAGGCGGCCAGGGAGGAGACCATGGCACAGGAACAGACACCGGCTCAGAAACAGGAACAGACACCGGCTCAGGAAGAGGAACAGACACCGGCTCCGCGAAGACCATCTTGTACGGAGACCCAGGCGTGGAGTCGGCCATCTTGTCCGAAGACACAGACACGGGAAGAGGAAGAGGAACAGATTCAGGCTCGGCAGGACGAGACTCTTGACGGGCAGACATGACGTGAAACTCAGTCTCTGGATCGGCAGACGTGACGTGAAGCTCTGTCTCTGGATCGGCAGAAGTGACGTGAAGCTCTGTCTCTGGATCGGCAGAAGTGACGTGAAGCTCTGTCTCTGGATCGGCAGAAGTGACGTGAAGCTCTGTCTCTGGATCGGCAGAAGTGACGTGAAGCTCTGTCTCTGGATCGGCAGAAGTGACGTGAAGCTCTGTCTCTGGATCGGCAGAAGTGACGTGAAGCTCTGTCTCTGGATCGGCAGAAGTGACGTGAAGCTCTGTCTCTGGATCGGCCGGAGCGGGCTCTTGGAGGACCGGAGCAGGATGAGCTTCTGGAATGGCGGCCATGTTGAAATCCTCCTCCACTTCCCCTACAGTGAAGAGGGATCCACAAAACTGCAGGACAAAGTCAATAAACTGTGCCAGGGTCCAGCTAGGGTCTTCCCTTGGCATATTTAGGCTAATGTCTAGATCTAGTCCACTCCAGAAACAGTCCTTTAGCAAAACATTGTCACCAGGCACGAGGTAGCTGTAGGAAAGGAACTCCTCCACATAACTCAATCCTACGGCCATCTTGAAAAATTGAACAAAGATTGCTCAACGGGTCCCTAATACAACCAGCGGAGTTCATCCTGTGGTCTGATCTTGCTGCTGGATCCATCTTTTGGTCAGTCGTTCTGTAACGCGGAGGCAGAGATGAGAATCCCAGTGCAGATTTGAGCATTTATTAAAGATATAAACAAAGAAAGTCCAAGAAGGCAAACAGGCAGGAGCACAACGACAGGAACACATACAGGAGCAAAACAACAGGAACACTTGTAGGTGCACATGCGGGAGCAACGACTGACCAACAACAACTGAAGCAGTGGGGTATAAATACACAGGGAAACAAGGTTAACGAGGTAACAAAAGGGAGTGGCTAAATGGGAAACACCTGGGAGAACTAATACAACATGAAAAACTACAAAGGACTACAACACATGGCACAGGACAGGAAATAACTCAGTGTCAACAAACACACAGGGAATATGTGACAAAAGGTCCCATGGTATGGATTGTTTTCATTATTTTATAATGTTTTCTGAGGTGTACTTATATTGTTAGTGTGGTTTTTACATAAAACAAATGTCATGATTTAGAAATAAAAAGCATTTTTTCTATCCTGATATTAGCCCTCTGGCTTGAATGCGCAAGGGGCGTGTCTGATGTGAGACTTCAGTGAAAACGTCCACTGTTGTGATTGGCTGACATCTTTGCATTTGAAATGAGTATTAGATTATGTGGCGGAGGGGGCGTGGTTTAGCGAGGTCTGCAAGCGCTGCCAGAGAGAGAGACAGACTGCATGTGGACCAGAGAGACCTGGAGCAAGATAGCTGGGAAAGTTTTATTGTACCGAGTTGCTGAGAGCGCACGTTTATTTTGTTTGCATTTAAGATTTCTGAATAAACACGAATCCCAGTCACGCCGACCCCGTCTTCTTCCTCCTTATTCTATGAACTTTGTAACATGTGGAACCCCTCTTGAATACTTTTACTACGTTTTTTTACCATCACAGCCATCGAGATGAACAAATCTTGAAAGTGTTGATTATAGCATTATTCTTAGATCTTTTCCTATCACATGAAAGGCTGCAGTGATGAGCATTGAGTACATGCAGTCTTTTTGATTGTGTGAATGCAGTGATCTCGTCATTGCAGTGCGTTTTCTCTCACAAAATGCTTTCACCACAACTAACAGCAAACACGACATCGACATGAATACAGTAAGAGCTTTGTGCAGCATAACAGCGTCATTCATTATAACGGCAGTTTGGGCAAGTGTGCGGATACACTCGTGACGTGTAATTGACAGCTCCGAACATTATAAAGAGAGTGTTTTTTGATCGCTAATCTAGCGTCTAATCACAATTGAAATAACAGATTTGTTTCATGCTACTAACAGAAGCGGTGTGAAGTTTATCGTTTTAGTCACTGGCTTGATTCACTGATGCATTACGCTTAGGGCATCAAGATGGCGATCATTAAACGATTTAGAAAGAAAGTCTGCGTGAACTTGAATGATTAGCTACACATCAGATATCATTGATCACAGATCAGGCATTAATGAACACTGTTACTCACTGTTTGTGGCGGTGCTGTCGAATCCATATGGTAAAAGTCTGTTTTTAAAGCCTGTGCTGACATCGCGACTGATAAACTGAATCTGTTTTCTCCAAATTCTCTGGGCGGGCAAAGCAGAGGAAGGGGAGGTAACCGTTCCCCGTATGACGGCATACAGGGAAGATTCCAGATCGGCTCTCTGAGCTTTAACTTTCTCAAAGGCAGACAGGACAGCCAGAACTTGGTTTACACCTATCAAAATTTCTAGCCACTTGGGGACCATATACAGGCTAGGGGAACATATATTAATGTTAAAAAAACTCATAAAATGAAAATTTCATGCCATGGGACCTTTAAAATACTCATGTAACGTTTTTATTCTTGTTTTTCCCAAACAGGCATTGTTAGGCGGCGCTAGTGTGAATAGCACTTGACAACAATGCACACTATTTGCACTTGGTGTAAATAGACATGCCTTTTTTTTATAGTGTATACAGCCATCAATGGAGAAGATGCAGATACAGTGTGTCCAAATGATGTAATTCTGACATCTACCAGCAGGAGCCGAAATATTTGAGACCATGCTTTGTCAAATTCAGTGATTAGTTCTCCCTCCAAAGTGCGTATTGTATCAACCCAAGGCCTTCTTAATATAACTTCTAAACATAACCCAGACTGGTATACTCTCCAATTTCCAGCCAATTTGACTGAAACGGCTGATCTTTAGATTTAGCTTACCGGATTTATTTCCATCAGACGGTCAATAAATGGACAGTGGGCATCTGTGGGTCTCTGTATGGCTACAGAAGAAAAGTATTTCATTTAAAAGGGTAATAAATTGAGAAATGAACTTTCCCTTGAGCTTTTGATATAGAAAAGGTCATGGTAATATAAGAATAACCTGTAATTTTCGGAGCGTTGTTCACTCTCTTGACTTGAAAAATACAATCGTGGAAGTTTTGAACATGCTGATTTGTCTGCAGTGAATTTTTGCAGATGCTTGTGCTTGTGTGTGTGTTAGTGATGTGGTTTGCGGTTATATCCACCGAACGGGCCGGTCAAGTAATAAAAAATAACATTCCAATTATGCGGGTGGATGAGAGATAAATCATTGTGTTTGTCTCATTTTGCGAGTCCTGTGAGCAAATCATTCCAGTTGCCGTTTTTCCACACGTTTTCAAAACAGTTCCCCACGTGTACTGACGGGGGAGCCGAAGCTCATTATAATATGCAAAACTGTTGTCCAATCATAGCAGTGGGCATTTACTTCCATGTCTTCAATGTGGCATGCCCAAAAAAAACTGTTCCAAGAGCTAGGCTCAAATCCAGGGTAGAAAATAGCCTATTACTTATTCATTATGATGTTTTTGAATGTAAAAACCACATGAACGTTATAAGTTGACCTCAGACAACAGTATATACAGTGGAGAGAACAAGTATTTGATACACTGCGGATTTTGCAGGTTTGCCCACTTACAAAGCATGTAGAAGTCTGTAACTGTTATCATAGGTACACTTCAACTGTGAGTTGTAATTCATTTGCTTTTTATTGCATGACATTTGATACATCAGAAAAGCAGAACTTAATATTTGGTACAGAAACCTTTGTTTGCAATTACAGAGATCATACGTTTCATGTAGTTCTTGACCAGGTTTGCACACACTGCAGCAGGGATTTTGGCCCACTCCTCCATAAAGTCCTTCTCCAGATCCTTCAGGTTTCGGGGCTGTCGCTGGGCAATATGGACTTTCAGCTCCCTCCAAAGATTTTCTTTTGGGTTCAGGTCTGGAGACTCGCTAGGCCACTCCAGGACCTTGAGATGCTTCTTACGGAGCCACTCCTTAGTTGCCCTGGCTGTGTGTTTTGGGTCGTTGTCATGCTGGAAGACCCAGCCAAGACCCATCTTCAATGCTCTTACTGAGGGAAGGAGGTTGTTGGCCAAAATCTCGCGATACATGGCCCCATCCATCCTCCCCTCAATACGGTGCAGTCGTCCTGTCCCCTTTGCAGAAAAGCATCCCCAAAGAATGATGTTTCCACCTCCATGATTCACGGTTGGGATGGTGTTCTTGGGGTTATACTCATCCTTCTTCTACCTCCAAACACGGCGAGTGGAGTTTAGACCAAAAAGCTCTATTTTTATCTATTTTATATCAGACCACATGACCTTCTCCCATTCCTCCTCTGGATCATCCAGATCAGGGCCGTGCACAGGGGGGTGGCCCGGTGGCTAGAGCCCCTGCCCCTCTGCTTTTGGTTTTTGGGGATTTTTGTTTTAGATTCCGTCAGTTGAAGAGCACTTATGATACAAATTACAGACCTCTACATGCTTTGTAAGTAGGAAAACCTGCAAAGTCGGCAGTGTATCAAATACTTGTTCTCCCCACTGTGTGTGTATATATATATATATATATATACACTCACCTAAAGGATTATTAGGAACACCTGTTCAATTTCTCATTAATGCAATTATCTAATCAACCAATCACATGGCAGTTGCTTCAATGCATTTAGGGGTGTGGTCCTGGTCAAGACAATCTCCTGAACTCCAAACTGAATGTCAGAATGGGAAAGAAAGGTGATTTAAGCAATTTTGAGTGTGGGATGGTTGTTGGTGCCAGACGTGCCGGTCTGAGTATTTCACAATCTGCTCAGTTACACTCAAAAAAAAAAGGTTCTATATGGCACCAAAAATGGTTCTTGGTTCTTCTTTTTCGTAATCATAGGGGAACCTTTTTTAGTGCTATATAGCACCAATATTGGTGCTTCAGTGGTTCTTCAGCGGTTCTTCAGAGGTGCTATATAGCACCTTAGTCAAAGAACCGGTGAAGAACGCTCCCTCGCGAGGATTGTTTTTATTGTTCTGTGCGCTCGCGGATACTGTTCTGTGCACTCATATCATGCGCTTGTCTTTGTTTTATGTGCACGAGATTTGACACTATTTAAACACTATACACGTAGAATTAAGGCAGTTCTGAAAGGGGGTCAAACACATTAGTATGGTGTTCCTAATAATCCTTTAGGTGAGTGTGTGTTTATATACCGGTGTTTATATACCGGTGTATATATATATATATATATATATATATATATATATATATATATATATATATATATATATATATATATATATATATATATATATAATATATAAAGCCAGTTCATGACCCCTTCAATTCATGTGACATGAGAACAAGTAGTAAAGTGGGGTGAAGCTTTATCCAGATCCAAAAGGTTTAAAGTAAAGATTTGACTTGTAGATCCGACACACTGCCTTTTGTTTTGTGATATGACAAGAAAGAAAATCCATTGTTTATCTAATCTTAAATGTGTATGCAAACAAAATGCATCAAGTGTTGAGTAGGCGGACGTGAATTTGAAATTGTCTCGGCTTTATTTGTTCACACTGAAAACTCGGCCTGGACGGCTACAGGTAAAGTGGCATATTGCAACAGTGCACGCATGACCATCCTCTCTGCCCTTCTGCACTGCAATATTTTATTTAGCTTTGTATTCAAATCCACCGATTTGTACTGATGCCAGAAGAGAAAATGATTCACATATGGGGGAGTGAAGGCTGGTAATAACCTGGATTACAGACCGCAGTGGGTGTCAGATTCCCTGGGAATTTTGAATTTGACATTTTGAGACATTTCGCCTCCCACCGCGCTGTTACAAACAGCAGTGAAGGAGCATTCAGCCTCAATCAGCGTTGTCGCCCACACAAGAACCTCAAAAACGCTAAACACTGCATAAATACTTCACTTACTGACCAACAGCAAGCGTACAATTGTGATTAGGACTATTGCAGAGGTGATGACGATGAAGCTAGGTGGTATTGTTTTGCACACAGCTGTGTTTTTTCATTGTTTTTTTTATGTGGTAATAAATGCTGCATCCTTAAATCCGCTCCTTAAATTAGAGATTCATGCCCCACATCTGTGTTTATCTGTGTTGGCTTTGTCTCTCTCATTTAAATCTAAACACATTCAAATGTAAAATGGCTTTGGGGTTGAATTGAGTTGCATTATCAAAACAGCCTGTCACACTTTGATTTCTTGTCTCTATTTGTCGAGTTATTGCTACCTAGAATTGGAGAGGGCTTTTGAAAATTGTAACAGAGTCACTATTCAAACCGTCCATCTTAGTCATCTTTATCTAATGATGATGGTTTGTCAGCAACACACATTTTCACATATAGAAGACAAGTGAGCCAATGAAAATAGTCTGATGTTAAACATGATTGAATTCAAAATGAGTTTTTAGCCAACATTCAATTGATTTTGCCACCAAAAATCCAGTTCATTTTTTAAATGTAGCTTTTTTTAATAAGTAGCAGTATTTGATCTCCCAATTCATGGCCAAATAATGGAAAAGTAACCAGGATTAACTCATTATTGGGTAAACAACATGGGTATCTTTTCATTAAAGCTCTTGTGTCCTTCATCATGAGCTGTTGCCATGCCCACTGTATTGTTTTCATTTTTTAATCACGTCATAGTCAATTAAAGGGTTAGTTCACCCAAAAATGAAAATTATGTCATTAATTCCTCACCCTCCTGTCGTTCGACACCCGTAAGACATTCGTTCATCTTCGGAACACAAATGAAGATATTTTTGATGAAAGCTGATGGCTGAGAAAGGCCTCAGATAGGCCTCCATAGGGATTCAGTACATTTACACTCACAAGACCCATAAAAGGCACTAAAAACGTCGTTACAAAGTCCATCTCACTACAGTGGCTCTACAATAATTTTACGAAGCGACGGCAATAGTTTTTGAGCGAAAAAAAAATCAAAATAACGACTTTATTCCACAAGTTCTTGTCTTCCTTGTCTGTCTCTGCCGTGAACTCACGAAGCACCACTCCGGCGTTCGGGAATCCATGAAATGCACACTTTAGTCCCATTTTGAGCTCTGCGCCGAGACCTAAAGCACGATCAATGTAGAATTCAACAGCTTAGATACGGCGCGTCTTCCTCTGCTCGTTGTAAACAAATCTCCTCGCTTCTGGGTCACGTGTCCGAACGCCGGTTCTGCGTCATATTCTCGCGCATGCGCCGTGGTGCTTCGTGAGTTCACGGCAGAGACAGACAAGGAAGACAAGAACTTGTGGAATAAAGTCGTTATTTTGATTTTTTTTTCCGCACAAAAACTATTGCCGTCGCTTCGTAAAATTATTGTAGAGCCACTGTAGTGAGATGGACTTTGTAACGACATTTTTAGTGCCTTTTATGGGTCTTGTGAGTGTAAATGTACTGAATGTCAATGGAGGCCTTTCTCAGCCATCAGCTTTCAACAAAAATATCTTCATTTGTGTTCCGAAGATGAACGAATGTCTTACGGGTGTCGAACGACATGAGGGTGAGTAATTAATGACAGAATTTTCATTTTTGGGTGAACTAACCCTTTAAGGGAACAACCTGCACTTTACTACACTCTAAAAAAAAAAGGTTCTATATGGCACCAAAAATGGACACCATATCTTAACATGTTCTGTATATGGTAGCGGTGCTATACGTATAGCACCTTAGTTAGCTGTGCTATATAGCACCTTAGTCAAAGAACCGGTGAAGAACTGCTGAAAAACCACTGAAGAACCACTGAAGCACCAAAATTGGTGCTATATAGCACTGAAAAAGGTTCCCCTATGATTACGAGCCAAGAACCATTTTTGGTGCCATATAGAACCTTTTTTTTTTAGAGTGTAATTCCAGCCTGCAAAATTGTCTAAATCATGAACTGTAGAAACCAAAACACCCACACGTCGTACTTTATAGCAGGTACCTCATCTTCACCCTTCAAACAGAAAATGAAAAATAGAGAGAGGCAGAAAAGACAAAAGTGTTTACTGAAGTAATGGATGTTCTGACTCATCGTTCCAAAGAAACAACACCGATCCTGGCTGTTAATCTCTTATATAAAACGTTCAGATTCTCTGGATATTTTCAACAGCCTTCTGAGTCTTCTATGTCCTAAATATGAAATTGTGACTGCAGTGACATTGTAATATTCAACCCTAATTCTAGAAAAGTTGGGATTTTGTACAATGCAATAAAATCAGAATCTATTATTTGTTAATTATCTTTAACCTGACAAAAGTACAAAGAACAGATTTTCAACATTTTCACTGACCAACTTAAAGGTGCACTATGTAACTTTTCCATCCACTAGAGGTCGCCTATTCAAAACAAAGGCGTAGTTTGATGACGCCACGTTTGAGCCAGTGTTAATTTTGACAGCAAATTTTGATTTAGTTTTAGTCATAATCTTTTGACTAAAATGCCTTTTAGTTTTAGTCATATTTTAGTCACCTGAATTGTTTTTAGTTTTAGTCGACTAAATATCATAATATTTTAGTCGACTAAATCTACAGTAGATTTAGTCTCCTAAAATCTAATGAGTTTAGTTAAATTGTAATAAATTAACCATTTAAGCATTACATAACCGACTGTTACTTGAACTGACATTTTGACATCATTTTGTTTTTGACATTAAAAATACACGAAACAGAGCTCAATTCACTTTGTTGTTTGTTTTAAAAAAAAACAGCTATATAGTTTTTATAACTTTGTATTTCTGTTTTAGTCAGTAGGCCATATCAGGTTAAGCTAAAGCTTCAAATAAGTTTGTTTATTTTTTATTTTTATTTAATTTATTTAATTTCAAGTAATGAAGATTTTTTTCAATGGTTTTAGTTAACTATTATAACCCTGATACTTTATTGAATATGTGTCAAATACTGGTCTTTCCTCCTGAATATGAATTAAATGGGAATGAAATTAAATACAGTTTATTGTTTAACCAAAAACGAATATATAATGTGTGACTTGTAAAACAAGCTCGAAATACACCGGGACTCTTATTTTGAAATGTATGTGCCTCTGTTGCAGTTGCAGGAGCTCATTCAAGTTCAGATGAGATAAAATATGCATTGTTATACAACCGTCTAAAACATATTACTCTATAAACATCGTAAAGTAAACATTGTCATTATTCATCAGCATTAGTTCATAAACAATTGCCTGGCATAAATGTGTGCTTTTCATTGATTGTGAGCCGCTCTGGAGCGCTGTAACAGTTGTGTGAGCCTGTAGAAGTGCAACAGCGCCGTGTTCTCCAGCGGTTAGATCAGCACGTTCAACTCAAATGTGCGCATCTGTTACACAGGACATCAGTTCTGACTGGATCTCTTCCCTAATCATCCCTCCCTAACATTTTCGTCTCGTTTTTATTTGTTGACGAAAATGACAGTTGATTTTCGTCATAGTTTTTTTCATCCAACACTAGTTTTTATTTAGTTATCGTCTCGTTTTCGTCAGTGAAAACAGGTTGTTGACGAAAATTATGACGAAAATGACTGGTTTGAGCGCAAAATCTTGGGACCTGTGGTCTTCACCTCACAGCCAGTGGAAAAGAATCGGGATTGGACTCATGCAGAAATCATGTTCATAGATGTAATTAATAACGTTACTGTAGTATGAAACAGAAGCAGGACTGAGTGTTGTGGAGCTGAGCAATACGGTGGCCCAGTAGTGCACAACACAACGCAATATAAAAAGCAAACATAAGTTCAAAACACAACGAAAACAAGCCACAACACAATGAAAAAACCACAACACAAATAAATCAAGCCACAACACAATGGAATCAAGCCACAACACAACGGAAAAGCCACAACACAATGGAATCAAGCCACCACACAACGGAAACAAGTCACCACACAACGAAAAAGCCACCACACAACAGAATCAAGCCACAACACAACGAAAAAGCCACAACACAACGGAATCAAGCCACCACACAACGGAAACAAGTCACCACACAACGGAATCAAGCCACCACACAACGGAATCAAGCCACAACACAACGAAAAAGCCACCACACAATGGAATCAAGCCACAACACAACGGAAAAGCCACAACACAATGGAATCAAGTCACAACACAACGGAAACAAGTCACAACACAACGGAATCAAGCCACCACACAACGAAAAAGCCAACACAACAACGGAATCAAGCCACAACACAACGAAAAAACCACCACACAACGGAATCAAGCCACAACACAACGGAATCAAGCCACAAAACAACGGAATCAAGCCACAACACAACGAAAAAGCCACCACACAACGGAATCAAGCCACAACACAACGAAAAAGCCACCACACAACAGAATCAAGCCACAACACAACGAAAAAGCCACCACACAACGGAATCAAGCCACAACACAACGAAAAAGCCACCACACAACGGAATCAAGCCACAACACAACGAAAAAGCCACCACACAATGGAATCAAGCCACAACACAACGAAAAAGCCACCACACAACGGAATCAAGCCACAACACAACGAAAAAGCCACCACACAACAGAATCAAGCCACAACACAACGAAAAAACCACCACACAACGGAATCAAGCCACAACACAACGGAATCAAGCCACCACACAACGGAATCAAGCCACAACACAACGAAAAAGCCACCACACAACGAAAAAACCACCACACAACGGAATCAAGCCACAACACAACGGAATCAAGCCACCACACAACGGAATCAAGCCACAACACAACGAAAAAGCCACCACACAACGGAATCAAGCCACAACACAACGAAAAAGCCACCACACAACGGAATCAAGCCACAACACAACGGAATCAAGCCACCACACAACGGAATCAAGCCACAACACAACGGAATCAAGCCACCACACAACGGAATCAAGCCACAACACAACGAAAAAGCCACCACACAACGGAATCAAGCCACAACACAACGGAATCAAGCCACCACACAACGGAATCAAGCCACAACACAACGAAAAAGCCACCACACAACGGAATCAAGCCACAACACAACGAAAAAGCCACCACACAACAGAATCAAGCCACAACACAAAGAAAAAGCCACCACACAACAGAATCAAGCCACAACACAACGAAAAAGCCACCACACAACGGAAACAAGTCACCACACAACGGAATCAAGCCACCACACAACGGAAACAAGTCACCACACAACGGAATCAAGCCACCACACAACGAAAAAACCACCACACAACGGAATCAAGCCACAACACAACGAAAAAACTACCACACAACGGAATCAAGCCACAACACAACGAAAAAGCCACCACACAACGGAATCAAGCCACAACACAACGAAAAAGCCACCACACAACAGAATCAAGCCACAACACAACGAAAAAGCCACCACACAACGGAATCAAGCCACAACACAACGAAAAAGCCACCACACAACGGAATCAAGCCACAACACAACGAAAAAGCCACCACACAACGGAATCAAGCCACAACACAACGAAAAAACCACCACACAACGGAATCAAGCCACAACACAACGAAAAAGCCACCACACAACAGAATCAAGCCACAACACAACGAAAAAGCCACCACACAACGGAATCAAGCCACAACACAACGAAAAAGCCACCACACAACGGAATCAAGCCACAACACAACGAAAAAGCCACCACACAACGGAATCAAGCCACAACACAACGAAAAAGCCACCACACAACAGAATCAAGCCACAACACAACAAAAAAGCCACCACACAACAGAATCAAGCCACAACACAACGAAAAAGCCACCACACAACGGAAACAAGTCACCACACAACGAAAAAGCCACCACACAACGGAATCAAGCCACAACACAACAAAAAAGCCACCACACAACAGAATCAAGCCACAACACAACGAAAAAGCCACAACACAACGGAAACAAGTCACCACACAACGAAAAAGCCACCACACAATGGAATCAAGCCACCACACAACGGAAACAAGTCACCACACAACGGAATCAAGCCACCACACAACGGAAACAAGTCACCACACAACGGAATCAAGCCACAACACAACGAAAAAGCCACCACACTACAAAATCAAGCCACAACACAACGAAAAAGCCACAACACAACGGAATCAAGCCACAACACAAAGGAAAAAGCCACAACACAACGGAATCAAGCCACAACACAAAGGAAACAAGTCACAACACAACGAAAAGCCACCACAAAACGGAATCAAGCCACAACACAACAGAATCAAGCCACAACACAACGAAAAAGCCACAACAACGAAAAAGCCACAACACAACGGAATCAAGCCACAACACAACGGAATCAAGCCACAACACAACGGAAAAGCCACAACACAACGGAATCAAGTCACAACACAAAGGAAACAAGTCATAACACAACGAAAAAGCCACCACACAACGGAATCAAGCCACCACACAACGGAATCAAGCCACCACACAACGAAAAAGCCACAACACAACGGAATCAAGCCACAACACAAAGGAAACAAGTCACAACACAACGAAAAAGCCACCACACAATGGAATCAAGCCACAACACAACGGAAACAAGTCACCACACAACGGAATCAAGCCACCACACAACGAAAAAGCCACAACACAACGGAATCAAGCCACAACACAAAGGAAACAAGTCACAACACAACGAAAAAGCCACCACACAACGAAAAAGCCACAACACAACGGAATCAAGCCACCACACAACGAAAAAGCCACAACACAACGGAATCAAGCCACAACACAAAGGAAACAAGTCACAACACAACGAAAAAGCCACCACACAACGAAAAAGCCACAACACAACGGAATCAAGCCACAACACAAAGGAAACAAGTCACAACACAACGAAAAAGCCACCACACAACGGAAACAAGTCACCACACAACCGAATCAAGCCACCACACAACGGAAACAAGTCACCACACTACAAAATCAAGCCACAACACAACGAAAAAGCCACCACACAATGAAATCAAGCCACAACACAACGAAAAAGCCACAACACAACGGAATCAAGCCACAACACAAAGGAAACAAGTCACAACACAACGAAAAGCCACCACAAAACGGAATCAAGCCACAACACAACAGAATCAAGCCACAACACAACGAAAAAGCCACAACAACGAAAAAGCCACAACACAACGGAATCAAGCCACAACACAACGGAATCAAGCCACAACACAACGGAAAAGCCACAACACAACGGAATCAAGTCACAACACAAAGGAAACAAGTCATAACACAACGAAAAAGCCACCACACAACGGAATCAAGCCACAACACAACAGAATCAAGCCACAACAACGAAAAAGCCACAACACAACGGAATCAAGCCACAACACAACGGAATCAAGCCACAACACAACGGAAACAAGCCACATGATGACCGTAACATACGCCTCGCGAGCAGCAGGACTTTTATTATGGCATAATCGCCGGCGGGACTTTTATTATGACACAGTCGCCTGCGCCACTGTTGCTTTTCCGGTCATGAGTATAAGGTGACGCAACTCTGTTATCATATTAGATACATCTGAGTGTGTTGAAAATTATGTTATGACGTTACTCTGCCGTTCTCTCGCCGGCTGCTATGACACTTGTTCACACTGCAGTGAGAGTAAAGCGTTTACTCAAAATAAAACCGTAAACCAAGGGTAACACAGATATGACGCCATGACAGGCGACTCCCTCACACATCCCAGTTCCTTGGTTAAAATAGCAATTTCTCACGATTTAGAAATAGTTGGAAACATTTGGGATATTGTTAGTACTCAACTGAACAAAATAGATAACACTGGCCTAGTGGTTTATGTATATTTTTCTGAGAACCTTTAAATTTGTAAATATAAAAAAAATTTAGATTATGCAATACACTTCAAACTAGTTTAGACAGTGGCATGTTTACCACTTAAAATATTTTAGAATTGAGGATGTTAGTTGTTGTGTGTTTTTTTGTGTTTTTTTTTTCTTGACACAAGACAGTTCTGCTCAACAGTCTGTGGTCATCGTTGTCTGATTCTCCTTTTCATGATGGGCCATTCATTTTCAACAGGAGACAGAAATGGACTTCAGGCAGGCCAGTCAAGCACATCCCTTCTAAGTCTGCAGAGTGTCTAAGAAACCACTCTGTTTTAGCACGTGCAGAATGAGGCCTGACATTGTTTAGCTTCCCAGGAAAGATGTCATCTTGATGGCAGTATATGTCTCTATACAATTCCAGTATTTGTTTTCACGTCAAAAGTACCTTCATACACATGCAAATCACCCATACCATTTGCACTGATGCACCTCCATACCATTACAGATGTTTGCTTTCGCACATGTCGCTGATGAAAGTCTGGATGTCCCTTTTCGTCTGAGACCTCAAAGTCAGTTTTTCCCATAAACAAGCTAAAACGTGGACTCATCTGACCACGGCACACATTTCCACTATGACCATCTGAGATGAGCTCAGGCCCAGAGAACTCAGCGCCAACTCTGCGTTGAACATATGTGTAGCTTTCTCCTTGCGAAACAGAGACTCAAGTTGCATTTGTTGATGCAGCGGCATGTGTTAAGTGACAATGGTTTTCCAAAGTACTCCCGAGTGTGGCTATATTTAACACAGTAGCATGATGGTTTCTCATGGAATGCCATCTGAGGGCTTGAAGATCACGCAGATTCCTGTCCTGTCTTGCTTTACATGTACTGCGATTTCTCTGAATCTTTTCACAACATTATGTATGGTAGATGGTGAACAACCTAAACATTTTGCAATCTTGCATTGGGAAATGTGATTTTTTAATTGTTTGACAATTCTCATGAAATGTTATCCACTAACCTATTACCAATTCACCTGCTAATAGACTGTTTCAAAACAGTTTAACTTGGATATTCTCTATTTTTCACTTTGCCTCCATCTCAACTTTTTTGGAGTGTGTTGCAGCCTTCAAAATCTAAACATGTTTATATTTACATTGAACGTTTTTTTTCTTTGTACTTTAGTCAATTAAAGAGATTTAACAAAATCACAGATTCTGCATTCATTATTTTACTAAATGTCCCAACTTTTCTGGAATTGGGGTTGTGCTAAATGTGTTAATGCACCATGTGAAGGAAGTAATGTATCATGTGCAACAAGCAGTCTAATGGTACCCTGCAAGTAAATGTAAAAAAAACAACAACAACCAAAGAACAAAATGTAGCACAGACAAACCAACACACAGTGCGAAGTATATAGTGAGCAATTTGCTTGCTCCCAAAATGAACTGAATTACCCTGAGTAAGCACAGTACTCCATCTGCGCTTGTGTTCGTTGCTATTTCTTGGTAGTCGGTGTGCAGGTTTGCAATAATGACCATGGGTAAGTGGACGCTGAGAGACCCCTGAATAGGATGATTGCAATTTTCCATCCCTCCCGGTCCCTTTCATTTGCTCTCCGGGAGGAGAGCTATATGTCATGAGGAATGGGTTAGAAAGGGTCATTTTCCTGAACAAATTAGATTTGCCTCCAGGCAACAACTCTGTTGTGTGATAAGATGTATGTTTTACTATCAGTTGTTTTTATTAACAGAATCATCAAGTACTCTAGTAGTCAGAAAAACAAGCTGGACCATGAATTGAAACATTCCTCAAGTCACATGATGTGAGACAGTATCCTTAAGGTAAGAGATAATTAGTAGATACAAATCCCCACTGGTCACTTCCCTTTGGATTCCAGGCGTTTATGAAAGTTGGAGCGTTTCAAGGGTTTAATAAAAAAATGCTTTAATTATGAAAGATCTTATGTTCAATTAAACCCCCTGGGGTAAATATGAAGGCTGTAGTAAACAACTCTGCTCACGTCCTTGAGGCTGTGGTTGTCGGGGTTGGGGTTGAGGGAAGAGGACTCGATATGCAGAAACAAACTGCTTTATTAATAAAAAAGAAAACACAAACAAACCAAATCTACCCTGAGGAAACAGGACAGCCAGCTGGACAAGGCAGGACTGGGCAAGGCAAACAGAATTAAGCAGGACAGGACACGAGAGGTGCATAACGATGACAAACTGGCACAGGTCTCAAAACACAGAGAAGCGCACGGTCACCATGACAAGACAATAGATTGTCAGAGCTCTGTCACCGAACCAGGAATAAACAGACCGAAGAGTTGCGCTTCACATGGTTTTTGTTGTAACATGTCCTGAGATGTGTCTTGAGTCTTTTTCTTCTTTCAGTTCTTTTCTCGTTCTCTCTTGTCCCCTCCCCCTCTCTTTTTCTCACTTATTATATGTAGATCAAGATTGTGACACAAACTGTCAATTGTTGTTTTTATTAATGCTGTCATAACTAAGCAGTCTTAAAATAGAAAGCCTTTCAAAGAGCTAAACCTGGAGCAGACAATGTTGCTTTGATGCAGATTCGAGATGTTAGAACATAGTATATTCCCTGAATAACATTAAACAATGGGCCTCGTTCACTAATAATTTCAAATATATAATTCAAATATATGAGTATTTGCTGAGTGATTAATACAATTTTTGTTCAATTTTTAACCTGCTGCTGTCTGTGTTTCACAGTCTAAAGTAAAGTGAAAATTAGTCCGGTGACATAGGACTGAGCACGACTTTCCAGAGCCCACTGGGTGTCAACCTCTGCAAATAAACTTAAAGGGTTAGTTCACCCAAAAATTAAAATTCTGTCATTAATTACTTACCCTCATGTCCTTCGACACCTGTAAGACCTCTGTTCATCTTCGGAACACAAATTAAGATATTTTATTTGAAATCCGATGGCTCAGAAAGGCCTCCATTCGCACAATGCACTGTACACTCTCAAGACCCATAAAAGGTACTAAAGACGTCGTTACAAAGTCCATCTCACTACAGTGCAGGTTCTACAATAACTTTATGAAGCAACGAGAATAGCTTTTGTGCGCAATAAAACCTAAATAACGACTTATATATTGATGACCATTTTGAAAACACGGCATCATGAAGCTTCGAAGCGTTATGAATCAGTGAGTCGAATCATGATTCGGATCGCGTGTCAAACCGCCAAACTGCTGAAATCACGTGACTTTGGTGATCCAAACCGCTGAATCGACTCATTGATTCATAACGCTTCGAAGCTTCATGATGCACTGTTTTGAAATCGTTATTATATTCACTATATAAGTCGTTATTTAGGGGGTTTTTTGCGCACAAAAACTATTCTCGTCGCTTCGTAAAGTTATTGTAGAACCACTGTAGTGAGATGGACTTTGTAACAACGTCTTTAGTACCTTTTATGGGTCTTGAGAGTGTAAAGTGCATTGTGCCAATGGAGTCCTTTCTGAGCCATCGGATTTCAACTAAAATATCTTCATTTGCGTTCCGAAGATGGTCTTACGGGTGTCGAACGTCGTTAATGACAGAATTTTCATTTTTGGGTGAACTAACCCTTTAATAAAGCCTAAACCTCGTCGTCGGTCCATCGATCATATTTTGATCTCATATTATCATATTTTCACCCCCGAAAGTTCCTGAACTTTGAAAAAGTACAATCTTGCAAGCATGGCCATTTCGAGGGGGAAATTTTCAACCGGAACTTTATTTAAATTTAAAATGCGCACGGCCGCTCTGGCATTCATTATGGTGAGAAGTGCGAGTGTTTTCAATTAAAATCTTCCATAGGAATGAACTGAAAACGCGCCAGTAGACACGCACCATGAATGACATTGCGGCCGTGAAGGAATGACATTGCGGCTGTGAATAAACGACATTGCAGCTGTGAATGAACGACAGTGCAGCCGTGAATGAACGACAGTGCAGACGTGAATGAACGACAGTGCAGCCGTGAAGGAATGACAGTGCGGCTACTTTCGTTTTAGAATTAGCACCAATTTTTGGGCAGGTTGCTTGAATGGTGGGTTCATTAGACTATTATTCTTAATGAAAAACACAACAACAAAACAGTACAATGAAAAACTCACTTAAAATGGCACTTTTACATTTCGCTTTGAAACTAAATCTTCCACCGTCATCTTGTCAGACTCTCGTGATAAATTAAATCTGACTCCTGCTGCTAGTTTGTGCTCTACTCTCATTTGGCTAATACTGTATTGAGCAGACACGTTCAGTTTTGAATGGTCTGTTCTTTTACTGAACTAAATTATTTTATTACTATAAAAAACGATGAAACGAAAGTGATGTAACCAGTGTTGTGCCTGAACACCGGTAACACCATCTACAATGACTATCGTAGCAAGCCTAGTGGAAACGCAGCTTAAATAAGTCAAATCATGTAACGTCGCAATATAGCCAACAGTCTCTTTGCAGGTCAGACAAGCTTGATGCTTGTCAAAAGAGTTAAAAGCGTATTGAACTGCTGTTTTCTATGCGCACAATCTGAGAAGTAAAGGCTACTTTGGGCTTCGGACATAAATGGACAAATACACCAAAAATATATCAGAATGTCTGTGTTGACGAGTTCTCCTGCACATAAACACAGTCTGATATATCTTAAGTGAACATAAACATTAGGAAAACTGATCAAATGCTTGTCAGTATAGATTTAGTACCAGTTTTAAAGCAGCCTAAAAAACCTGCTGATGTCTCTGTCATTTAATGTTAATCAAATAACAGAAGAAAATGAGATAATCATTCACTGCTCTTTACTGAATCATTTTAGCAACTTTAATAAGAAGCAATGGATATTTAATTAAAACGGAATGCAATGCTTTATTTTTTACATTTGATTATTCAATTTCTGTAAATGTTATTATTTTAGTAGGCTAAGTTGTTTAGTAGGCTTTTTTCTGTTTGTCCTACTGTTTGTAATATTTTCTTTTTTATTGTATTACTGACCCAGCAAACAATTTTGCATTTTAAAAGACGTCTAATAGCCGTTTAAACAAGGCAAAATTTGCACTGTCAGAAAATGTAATAGACGTCTAACCGTAACCCAAGAATAGACTAGTCATCTAGAACATAAACTGAATGTTGAAACCAAACCTGTAATCACTGTTGACTTTGCTTACATGATGGAATATCATGCATCACACAAGTTGATTTGGCAAAAACAACATGTGGCTAGATGTGGGTTACTCATAGCTGGACTACACTCACCTAAAGGATTATTAGGAACACCATAATAATACTGTGTTTGACCCTCTTTCGCCTTCAGAACTGCCTTAATTCTACGTGGCATTGATTCAACAAGGTGCTGAAAGCATTCTTTAGAAATGTTGGCCCATATTGATAGGATAGCATCTTGCAGTTGATGGAGATTTGTGGGATGCACATCCAGGGCACGAAGCTCCCGTTCCACCACATCCCAAAGATGCTCTATTGGGTTGAGATCTGGTGACTGTGGGGGCCATTTTAGTACAGTGAACTCATTGTCATGTTCAAGAAACCAATTTGAAATGATTTGAGCTTTGTGACATGGTGCATTATCCTGATGGAAGTAGCCATCAGAGGATGGGTACATGGTGGTCATAAAGGGATGGACATGGTCAGAAACAATGCTCAGTATAGGCATTGTGTCATTTAGCATAGTGGCATTTAAACAATGCCCAATTGGCACTGAGGGGCCTAAAGTGTGCCAAGAAAACATCCCCCACACCATTACACCACCACCACTAGCCTGCACAGTGGTAATAAGGCATGATGGATCCATGTTCTCATTCTGTTTACGCCAAATTCTGACTCTACCATCTGAATGTCTCAACAGAAATCGAGACTCATCAGACCAGGCAACATTTTTCCTGGTAACTGTCCAAATTTGGTGAGCTCGTGCAAATTGTAGCCTCTTTTTCCTATTTGTAGTGGAGATGAGTGGTACCCAGTGGGGTCTTCTATTGTTGTAGCCCATCCGCCTTAAGGATGTGCATGTTGTGGCTTCACAAATGCTTTGCTGCATACCTCGGTTGTTATAACGAGTGGTTATTTCAGTCAAAGTTGCTCTTCTATCAGCTTGAATCAGTCGGCCCATTCTCCTCTGACCTCTAGCATCAACAAGGCATTTTTGCCCACAGGACTGCCGCATACTGGATGTTTTTCCCTTTTCACACCATTCTTTGTAAACCCTAGAAATGGTTGTGCGTGAAAATCCCAGTAACTGAGCAGATTGTGAAATACTCAGACCGGCCCGTCTGGCACCAACAACCATGCCACGCTCAAAATTGCTTAAATAACCTTTCTTTTCCATTCTGACATTCAGTTTGGAGTTCAGGAGATTGTCTTGACCAGGACCACACCCCTAAATGCATTGAAGCAACTGCCATGTGATTGGTTGATTAGATAATTGCATTAATGAGAAATTGAACAGGTGTTCCTAATAATCCTTTAGGTGAGTGTATATCGGGTCTATAGTTAACTGAGACGGTGAGATGGCTATTGCTTGCTGGGGACTGTTTCAACTCACTGTTGTTTGCTGACAGTGAAACTGATCTTAAAGAACAGATTAAGGGGTTGAGGGTCATTTTGGGTTTTTTATGAATGCACTGACAGTTTTGCTTGGGGCCCCCAGAAACCCCGGACCGCCACTGCTTACCATTGTTCTAATGTTGATGAATCCATGATATATTCTAAATGACGGAGCGCCTCGTAGTAATTTTCATAAAACATGCCCAAATCATCCTCCTACACATTTAGCCACCTAAACCATGACCATCGTTGTAGGCACAAAAATGTGTGTTCACTTTAGTGAATGAGAGCTGTGTTTTGAGCATTTACACAATGAACAGTTTTGGTTGTACTGTGTAAGGTCACACTTTCCATTGTAAAAAGCAAGAACAAGTAAATGCACAGAGTAGCAATTACTTTATTTAAAAATGTATATGACAACTAAATAAATTGACCACATACCTTGCACCTGTCGCTGAATATTGTTGGCATCGCAGCTTGTTGAAAGTAATTACATAATCAGAATAAGAATCACTGCTCTGGGGAGTCATAGGAACCTTTAACAGTGCCGTTTTCAGTTAACGTCAGCAGATCTGCCCGACTCCCCCTTGAACAATCCAGCCACCATAATGTCTAATTATGTTTATGTGTAGTAGCAGTCTGAGGACACAAGCCAAGCATCATCTCAATTTTAGCAGTGAGACATTTTGAGCAAAAGACCACATGCAGTGCAGACTTCATCTTTAGAGTGGGCCTACTTTATGAAGACATTTAGCTAAAAATGCAGACTGTCCTCCAAAAAAAACAACTTATTTTAAGCACCTTATTACGACCTTTATTTACGTTTTAAAGTCATGCGCCCTCTAGCTGGTGTGTCGTGTTACGTCTGTCATCATGAAATGACGTATGACTGTCGTTACTAATCAAAATGTGTGTTCGTTTAAACTTGAACCCATGTTTACCCAGTGATTTATAGTGTATATACACTTCCCTGGGATCAAACCCACGATTGCATGATTACATGATGTTGTATTTTGCAATGTTCTATATATTGAGCTACGCAAAACCCGAAATATGACGCAAATAAAAGGAAACAAAGCATTAAAATAATAGTGTCCTGTTGTCGATAGGGCGCAACTTTAGTAAACGCTTCTATGGGGCGTATTTCATGAATTAAAATAATAGTGTCCTGTTGTCGATAGGGCACAACTTTAGTAAACGCTCCTATGGGTCGTATTTCATGAATTAAAATAATAGTGTCCTGTTGTCGATAGGGCACAACTTTAGTAAACGCTACTATGGGTCGTATTTCATGAATTAAAATAATAGTGTCCTGTTGTTGATAGGGCACAACTTTAGTAAACGCTCCTATGGGTCGTATTTCATGATTTAAAATGAAAGTGTCCTGTTGTTGATAGGGGTGCAACTTTAGTAAACGCTCCTATGGGTCGTAATTCATGATTTAAAATGAAAGTGTCCTGTTGTCAATAGGGCACAACTTTAGTAAACGCTCCTATGGGTCGTATTTCATGAATTAAAATGAAAGTGTCCTGTTGTCAATAGGGGCGCAACTTTAGTAAACGCTCCTATGGGTCGTAATTCATGATTTAAAATGAAAGTGTCCTGTTGTCGTTATGGGCACAACTTTGGAAAACGCTCCTATGGGTCGTATTTCATGAATTAAAATGAACGTGTCCTGTTGTTGATAGGGGTGCAACTTTAGTAAACGCTCCTATGGGTCGTAATTCATGATTTAAAATGAAAGTGTCCTGTTGTCAATAGGGCACAACTTTAGTAAACGCTCCTATGGGTCGTATTTCATGAATTAAAATGAAAGTGTCCTGTTGTCAATAGGGGCGCAACTTTAGTAAACGCTCCTATGGGTCGTATTTCATGAATTAAAATGAACGTGTCCTGTTGTCGATAGGGGTGCAACTTTAGTAAACGCTCCTATGGGTCGTAATTCATGATTTAAAATGAAAGTGTCCTGTTGTCGTTATGGGCACAACTTTGGAAAACGCTCCTATGGGTCGTATTTCATGATTTAAAATGAACGTGTCCTGTTGTCGATAGGGGCACAACTTTAGTAAACGCTTCTATGGGTCGTTTTTTTATGAATTAAAATGAACGTGTCCTGTTGTCGATAGGGGTGCAACTTTAGTAAACGCTCCTATGGGTCATATTTCATGATTTAAAATGAAAGTGTCCTGTTGTCGATAGGGGCAAAACTTTAGTAAACGCTCCTATGGGTCGTAATTCATGATTTAAAATGAAAGTGTCCTGTTGTCGTTATGGGCACAACTTTAGTAAACGCTCCTATGGGTCATATTTCATGATTTAAAATGAAAGTGTCCTGTTGTCGATAGGGGTGCAACTTTAGTAAACGCTCCTATGGGTCGTAATTCATGATTTAAAATGAAAGTGTCCTGTTGTCGATAGGGGCACAACTTTAGTAAACACTCCTATGGGTCGTAATTATGATTTAAAATGAAAGTGTCCTGTTGTCGTTATGGGCACAACTTTAGTAAACGCTACTATGGGTCGTATTTCATGAATTAAAATAATAGTGTCCTGTTGCCGATAGGGGTGCAACTTTAGTAAACGCTCCTATGGGTCGTAATTCATGATTTAAAATGAAAGTGTCCTGTTGTCAATAGGGCACAACTTTAGTAAACGCTCCTATGGGTCGTATTTCATGAATTAAAATGAACGTGTCCTGTTGTCAATAGGGGCGCAACTTTAGTAAACGCTCCTATGGGTCGTATTTCATGAATTAAAATGAACGTGTCCTGTTGTCAATAGGGGCGCAACTTTAGTAAATGCTCCTATGGGTCGTATTTCATGAATTAAAATGAACGTGTCCTGTTGTCAATAGGGGCGCAACTTTAGTAAACGCTCCTATGGGTCGTATTTCATGAATTAAAATGAATGTGTCCTGTTGTCGATTGGGGCGCAACTTTAGTAAACGCTCCTATGGGTCGTATTTCATGATTTAAAATGAAAGTGTCCTGTTGTCGTTATGGGCACAACTTTGGAAAACGCTCCTATGGGTCGTATTTCATGATTTAAAATGAACGTGTCCTGTTGTCAATAGGGGCGCAACTTTAGTAAACTCTCCTATGGGTCATATTTCATGATTTAAAATGAAAGTGTCCTGTTGTCGTTATGGGCACAACTTTGGAAAACGCTCCTATGGGTCGTATTTCATGATTTAAAATGAACGTGTCCTGTTGTCGATTGGGGCGCAACTTTAGTAAACGCTCCTATGGGTCGTATTTCATGAATTAAAATGAACGTGTCCTGTTGTCGATAGGGGCGCAACTTTAGTAAACGCTCCTATGGGTCGTAATTCATGATTTAAAATGAAAGTGTCCTGTTGTCGATAGGGCACAACTTTAGTAAACGCTCCTATGGGTCGTATTTCATGAATTAAAATGAACGTGTACTGTTGTCAATAGGGCACAACTTTAGTAAACGCTCCTATGGGTCGTATTTCATGAATTAAAATGAACGTGTCCTGTTGTCAATAGGGGCGCAACTTTAGTAAACGCTCCTATGGGTCGTATTTCATGAATTAAAATGAACGTGTACTGTTGTCAATAGGGGCGCAACTTTAGTAAACGCTCCTATGGGTCGTATTTCATGAATTAAAATGAACGTGTCCTGTTGTCAATAGGGGCGCAACTTTAGTAAACGCTCCTATGGGTCGTATTTCATGAATTAAAATGAACGTGTACTGTTGTCAATAGGGCACAACTTTAGTAAACGCTCCTATGGGTCGTATTTCATGAATTAAAATGAACGTGTACTGTTGTCAATAGGGCACAACTTTAGTAAACGCTCCTATGGGTCGTATTTCATGAATTAAAATGAATGTGTCCTGTTGTCGATTGGGGCGCAACTTTAGTAAACGCTCCTATGGGTCGTATTTCATGAATTAAAATGAACGTGTCCTGTTGTCAATAGGGGCGCAACTTTAGTAAACGCTCCTATGGGTCGTATTTCATGAATTAAAATGAACGTGTACTGTTGTCAATAGGGCACAACTTTAGTAAACGCTCCTATGGGTCGTATTTCATGAATTAAAATGAACGTGTACTGTTGTCAATAGGGCACAACTTTAGTAAACGCTCCTATGGGTCGTATTTCATGAATTAAAATGAACGTGTACTGTTGTCAATAGGGCACAACTTTAGTAAACGCTCCTATGGGTCGTATTTCATGAATTAAAATGAACGTGTACTGTTGTCAATAGGGCACAACTTTAGTAAACGCTCCTATGGGTCGTATTTCATGAATTAAAATGAACGTGTCCTGTTGTCAATAGGGCACAACTTTAGTAAACGCTCCTATGGGTCGTATTTCATGAATTAAAATGAACGTGTACTGTTGTCAATAGGGCACAACTTTAGTAAACGCTCCTATGGGTCGTATTTCATGAATTAAAATGAATGTGTCCTGTTGTCGATTGGGGCGCAACTTTAGTAAACGCTCCTATGGGTCGTATTTCATGATTTAAAATGAAAGTGTCCTGTTGTCGTTATGGGCACAACTTTGGAAAACGCTCCTATGGGTCGTATTTCATGATTTAAAATGAACGTGTCCTGTTGTCGATTGGGGCGCAACTTTAGTAAACGCTCCTATGGGTCGTATTTCATGAATTAAAATGAACGTGTCCTGTTGTCAATAGGGGCGCAACTTTAGTAAACGCTCCTATGGGTCATATTTCATGATTTAAAATGAAAGTGTCCTGTTGTCGATAGGGCACAACTTTAGTAAACGCTCCTATGGGTCGTATTTCATGAATTAAAATGAACGTGTACTGTTGTCAATAGGGCACAACTTTAGTAAACGCGCCTATGGGTCGTATTTCATGAATTAAAATAATAGTGTCCTGTTGTCGATAGGGCACAACTTTAGTAAACGCTCCTATGGGTCGTATTTCATGAATTAAAATGAAAGTGTCGGGTTGTCGAAAGGGGCGCAACTTTAGTAAACGCTCCTATGGGTCGTATTTCATGAATTAAAATAATAGTGTCCTGTTGTCGATAGGGCACAACTTTAATAAACGCTACTATGGGTCGTATTTCATGAATTAAAATAATAGTGTCCTGTTGCCGATAGGGCACAACTTTAGTAAACGCTCCTATGGGTCGTATTTCATGAATTAAAATAATAGTGTCCTGTTGTCGATAGGGCACAACTTTAGTAAACGCTACTATGGGTCGTATTTCATGAATTAAAATAATAGTGTCCTGTTGTCGAAAGGGGCGCAACTTTAGTAAACGCTACTATGGGTCGTATTTCATGAATTAAAATAATAGTGTCCTGTTGCCGATAGGGCACAACTTTAGTAAACGCTCCTATGGGTCGTATTTCATGAATTAAAATAATAGTGTCCTGTTGTCGATAGGGCACAACTTTAGTAAACGCTCCTATGGGTCGTATTTCATGAATTAAAATAATAGTGTCCTGTTGTCGATAGGGCACAACTTTAGTAAACGCTCCTATGGGTCGTATTTCATGAATTAAAATAATAGTGTCCTGTTGTCGATAGGGCACAACTTTAGTAAACGCGGCTATGGGTCGTATTTCATGAATTAAAATAATAGTGTCCTGTTGTCGATAGGGCACAACTTTAGTAAACGCTCCTATGGGTCGTATTTCATGAATTAAAATAATAGTGTCCTGTTGTCGATAGGGCACAACTTTAGTAAACGCTCCTATGGGTCGTATTTCATGAATTAAAATAATAGTGTCCTGTTGTCGATAGGGCACAACTTTAGTAAACGCGCCTATGGGTCGTAATTCATGATTTAAAATGAAAGTGTCCTGTTGTCAATAGGGCACAACTTTAGTAAACGCTCCTATGGGTCGTATTTCATGAATTAAAATGAACGTGTCCTGTTGTTGATAGGGGTGCAACTTTAGTAAACGCTCCTATGGGTCGTATTTCATGAATTAAAATGAACGTGTCCTGTTGTCAATAGGGGCGCAACTTTAGTAAACGCTCCTATGGGTCGTATTTCATGAATTAAAATGAACGTGTCCTGTTGTCAATAGGGGCGCAACTTTAGTAAACGCTCCTATGGGTCGTATTTCATGAATTAAAATGAATGTGTCCTGTTGTCGATTGGGGCGCAACTTTAGTAAACGCTCCTATGGGTCGTAATTCATGATTTAAAATGAAAGTGTCCTGTTGTCGTTATGGGCACAACTTTGGAAAACGCTCCTATGGGTCGTATTTCATGATTTAAAATGAACGTGTCCTGTTGTCGATTGGGGCGCAACTTTAGTAAACGCTCCTATGGGTCGTATTTCATGAATTAAAATGAACGTGTCCTGTTGTCAATAGGGGCGCAACTTTAGTAAACGCTCCTATGGGTCGTAATTCATGATTTAAAATGAAAGTGTCCTTGTAGTAACGTTGTTTGTACGGGAAGGAGGAGGCGGGAACCGGCGAACGTTCAAACAAACTTTAATTAAATAAACACAAAATAATAATGGCGACGACAGCCCCTCGCGGACGACTGTCGCCTACACACCAACAAACACAAAATGAAAATAAAAGGCTGCAGCCCCTCACGGTCGACTGCAGCAACACATAACAAAACGTAAATAAAACTCAACATAAAATCCAGGCCTGGTCCTCTCTCGTCCCTCACTGTTGTCGCTCCTCCTTTATAGTCCCTCACTCCTCCGCAAGGGCCGAGATCGCTGCGGCGCGCAGCTGGCGCTCATCCTCCCTGATGAGCGCCGCCTCGTCCCGCCCTCACGGTCCCTCGGCCTCGCTGCCCGCCACAGTCCTGTTGTCGATAGGGCACAACTTTAGTAAACGCTCCTATGGGTCGTATTTCATGAATTAAAATGAACGTGTACTGTTGTCAATAGGGCACAACTTTAGTAAACGCGCCTATGGGTCGTATTTCATGAATTAAAATAATAGTGTCCTGTTGTCGATAGGGCACAACTTTAGTAAACGCTCCTATGGGTCGTATTTCATGAATTAAAATAATAGTGTCCTGTTTTCGATAGGGCACAACTTTAGTAAACGCTCCTATGGGTCATATTTCATGAATTAAAATAATAGTGTCCTGTTGTCGATAGGGCACAACTTTAGTAAACGCTCCTATGGGTCGTATTTCATGAATTAAAATAATAGTGTCCTGTTGTCGATTGGGGCGCAACTTTAGTAAACGCTCCTATGGGTCGTATTTCATGATTTAAAATGAAAGTGTCCTGTTGTCGTTATGGGCACAACTTTGGAAAACGCTCCTATGGGTCGTATTTCATGATTTAAAATGAACGTGTCCTGTTGTCGATTGGGGCGCAACTTTAGTAAACGCTCCTATGGGTCGTATTTCATGAATTAAAATGAACGTGTCCTGTTGTCAATAGGGGCGCAACTTTAGTAAACGCTCCTATGGGTCATATTTCATGATTTAAAATGAAAGTGTCCTGTTGTCGATAGGGCACAACTTTAGTAAACGCTCCTATGGGTCGTATTTCATGATTTAAAATGAACGTGTCCTGTTGTCGATAGGGCACAACTTTAGTAAACGCTCCTATGGGTCGTATTTCATGAATTAAAATGAACGTGTCCTGTTGTTGATAGGGGTGCAACTTTAGTAAACGCTCCTATGGGTCGTAATTCATGATTTAAAATGAAAGTGTCCTGTTGTCAATAGGGCACAACTTTAGTAAACGCTCCTATGGGTCGTATTTCATGAATTAAAATGAAAGTGTCCTGTTGTCAATAGGGGCGCAACTTTAGTAAACGCTCCTATGGGTCGTATTTCATGAATTAAAATGAACGTGTCCTGTTGTCGATAGGGGTGCAACTTTAGTAAACGCTCCTATGGGTCGTAATTCATGATTTAAAATGAAAGTGTCCTGTTGTCGTTATGGGCACAACTTTGGAAAACGCTCCTATGGGTCGTATTTCATGATTTAAAATGAACGTGTCCTGTTGTCGATAGGGGCACAACTTTAGTAAACGCTTCTATGGGTCGTTTTTTTATGAATTATAATGAACGTGTCCTGTTGTCGATAGGGGTGCAACTTTAGTAAACGCTCCTATGGGTCATATTTCATGATTTAAAATGAAAGTGTCCTGTTGTCGATAGGGGCACAACTTTAGTAAACGCTTCTATGGTTCGTAATTCATGATTTAAAATGAAAGTGTCCTGTTGTCGTTATGGGCACAACTTTAGTAAACGCTCCTATGGGTCATATTTCATGATTTAAAATGAAAGTGTCCTGTTGTCGATAGGGGTGCAACTTTAGTAAACGCTCCTATGGGTCGTAATTCATGATTTAAAATGAAAGTGTCCTGTTGTCGATAGGGGCACAACTTTAGTAAACACTCCTATGGGTCGTAATTATGATTTAAAATGAAAGTGTCCTGTTGTCGTTATGGGCACAACTTTAGTAAACGCTACTATGGGTCGTATTTCATGAATTAAAATAATAGTGTCCTGTTGCCGATAGGGGTGCAACTTTAGTAAACGCTCCTATGGGTCGTAATTCATGATTTAAAATGAAAGTGTCCTGTTGTCAATAGGGCACAACTTTAGTAAACGCTCCTATGGGTCGTATTTCATGAATTAAAATGAACGTGTCCTGTTGTCAATAGGGGCGCAACTTTAGTAAACGCTCCTATGGGTCGTATTTCATGAATTAAAATGAACGTGTCCTGTTGTCAATAGGGGCGCAACTTTAGTAAACGCTCCTATGGGTCGTATTTCATGAATTAAAATGAATGTGTCCTGTTGTCGATTGGGGCGCAACTTTAGTAAACGCTCCTATGGGTCGTATTTCATGAATTAAAATGAAAGTGTCCTGTTGTCAATAGGGGCGCAACTTTAGTAAACGCTCCTATGGGTCGTATTTCATGAATTAAAATGAACGTGTCCTGTTGTCGATAGGGGTGCAACTTTAGTAAACGCTCCTATGGGTCGTATTTCATGAATTAAAATAATAGTGTCCTGTTGTCGATAGGGCACAACTTTAGTAAACGCTCCTATGGGTCGTATTTCATGAATTAAAATAATAGTGTCCTGTTTTCGATAGGGCACAACTTTAGTAAACGCTCCTATGGGTCATATTTCATGAATTAAAATAATAGTGTCCTGTTGTCGATAGGGCACAACTTTAGTAAACGCTCCTATGGGTCGTATTTCATGAATTAAAATAATAGTGTCCTGTTGTCGATTGGGGCGCAACTTTAGTAAACGCTCCTATGGGTCGTATTTCATGATTTAAAATGAAAGTGTCCTGTTGTCGTTATGGGCACAACTTTGGAAAACGCTCCTATGGGTCGTATTTCATGATTTAAAATGAACGTGTCCTGTTGTCGATTGGGGCGCAACTTTAGTAAACGCTCCTATGGGTCGTATTTCATGAATTAAAATGAACGTGTCCTGTTGTCAATAGGGGCGCAACTTTAGTAAACGCTCCTATGGGTCATATTTCATGATTTAAAATGAAAGTGTCCTGTTGTCGATAGGGCACAACTTTAGTAAACGCTCCTATGGGTCGTATTTCATGATTTAAAATGAACGTGTCCTGTTGTCGATAGGGCACAACTTTAGTAAACGCTCCTATGGGTCGTATTTCATGAATTAAAATGAACGTGTCCTGTTGTTGATAGGGGTGCAACTTTAGTAAACGCTCCTATGGGTCGTAATTCATGATTTAAAATGAAAGTGTCCTGTTGTCAATAGGGCACAACTTTAGTAAACGCTCCTATGGGTCGTATTTCATGAATTAAAATGAAAGTGTCCTGTTGTCAATAGGGGCGCAACTTTAGTAAACGCTCCTATGGGTCGTATTTCATGAATTAAAATGAACGTGTCCTGTTGTCGATAGGGGTGCAACTTTAGTAAACGCTCCTATGGGTCGTAATTCATGATTTAAAATGAAAGTGTCCTGTTGTCGTTATGGGCACAACTTTGGAAAACGCTCCTATGGGTCGTATTTCATGATTTAAAATGAACGTGTCCTGTTGTCGATAGGGGCACAACTTTAGTAAACGCTTCTATGGGTCGTTTTTTTATGAATTAAAATGAACGTGTCCTGTTGTCGATAGGGGTGCAACTTTAGTAAACGCTCCTATGGGTCATATTTCATGATTTAAAATGAAAGTGTCCTGTTGTCGATAGGGGCACAACTTTAGTAAACGCTTCTATGGTTCGTAATTCATGATTTAAAATGAAAGTGTCCTGTTGTCGTTATGGGCACAACTTTAGTAAACGCTCCTATGGGTCATATTTCATGATTTAAAATGAAAGTGTCCTGTTGTCGATAGGGGTGCAACTTTAGTAAACGCTCCTATGGGTCGTAATTCATGATTTAAAATGAAAGTGTCCTGTTGTCGATAGGGGCACAACTTTAGTAAACACTCCTATGGGTCGTAATTATGATTTAAAATGAAAGTGTCCTGTTGTCGTTATGGGCACAACTTTAGTAAACGCTACTATGGGTCGTATTTCATGAATTAAAATAATAGTGTCCTGTTGCCGATAGGGGTGCAACTTTAGTAAACGCTCCTATGGGTCGTAATTCATGATTTAAAATGAAAGTGTCCTGTTGTCAATAGGGCACAACTTTAGTAAACGCTCCTATGGGTCGTATTTCATGAATTAAAATGAACGTGTCCTGTTGTCAATAGGGGCGCAACTTTAGTAAACGCTCCTATGGGTCGTATTTCATGAATTAAAATGAACGTGTCCTGTTGTCAATAGGGGCGCAACTTTAGTAAACGCTCCTATGGGTCGTATTTCATGAATTAAAATGAATGTGTCCTGTTGTCGATTGGGGCGCAACTTTAGTAAACGCTCCTATGGGTCGTATTTCATGAATTAAAATGAAAGTGTCCTGTTGTCAATAGGGGCGCAACTTTAGTAAACGCTCCTATGGGTCGTATTTCATGAATTAAAATGAACGTGTCCTGTTGTCGATAGGGGTGCAACTTTAGTAAACGCTCCTATGGGTCGTAATTCATGATTTAAAATGAAAGTGTCCTGTTGTCGTTATGGGCACAACTTTGGAAAACGCTCCTATGGGTCGTATTTCATGATTTAAAATGAACGTGTCCTGTTGTCGATAGGGGCACAACTTTAGTAAACGCTTCTATGGGTCGTTTTTTTATGAATTAAAATGAACGTGTCCTGTTGTTGATAGGGGTGCAACTTTAGTAAACGCTCCTATGGGTCGTAATTCATGATTTAAAATGAAAGTGTCCTGTTGTCAATAGGGCACAACTTTAGTAAACGCTCCTATGGGTCGTATTTCATGAATTAAAATGAAAGTGTCCTGTTGTCAATAGGGGCGCAACTTTAGTAAACGCTCCTATGGGTCGTATTTCATGAATTAAAATGAACGTGTCCTGTTGTCGATAGGGGTGCAACTTTAGTAAACGCTCCTATGGGTCGTATTTCATGAATTAAAATGAACGTGTCCTGTTGTCAATAGGGGCGCAACTTTAGTAAACGCTCCTATGGGTCATATTTCATGAATTAAAATGAAAGTGTCCTGTTGTCAATAGGGGCGCAACTTTAGTAAACGCTCCTATGGGTCGTATTTCATGAATTAAAATGAACGTGTCCTGTTGTCGATAGGGGTGCAACTTTAGTAAACGCTCCTATGGGTCGTATTTCATGAATTAAAATAATAGTGTCCTGTTGTCGATAGGGCACAACTTTAGTAAACGCTCCTATGGGTCGTATTTCATGAATTAAAATAATAGTGTCCTGTTTTCGATAGGGCACAACTTTAGTAAACGCTCCTATGGGTCATATTTCATGAATTAAAATAATAGTGTCCTGTTGTCGATAGGGCACAACTTTAGTAAACGCTCCTATGGGTCGTATTTCATGAATTAAAATAATAGTGTCCTGTTGTCGATTGGGGCGCAACTTTAGTAAACGCTCCTATGGGTCGTATTTCATGATTTAAAATGAAAGTGTCCTGTTGTCGTTATGGGCACAACTTTGGAAAACGCTCCTATGGGTCGTATTTCATGATTTAAAATGAACGTGTCCTGTTGTCGATTGGGGCGCAACTTTAGTAAACGCTCCTATGGGTCGTATTTCATGAATTAAAATGAACGTGTCCTGTTGTCAATAGGGGCGCAACTTTAGTAAACGCTCCTATGGGTCATATTTCATGATTTAAAATGAAAGTGTCCTGTTGTCGATAGGGCACAACTTTAGTAAACGCTCCTATGGGTCGTATTTCATGATTTAAAATGAACGTGTCCTGTTGTCGATAGGGCACAACTTTAGTAAACGCTCCTATGGGTCGTATTTCATGAATTAAAATGAACGTGTCCTGTTGTTGATAGGGGTGCAACTTTAGTAAACGCTCCTATGGGTCGTAATTCATGATTTAAAATGAAAGTGTCCTGTTGTCAATAGGGCACAACTTTAGTAAACGCTCCTATGGGTCGTATTTCATGAATTAAAATGAAAGTGTCCTGTTGTCAATAGGGGCGCAACTTTAGTAAACGCTCCTATGGGTCGTATTTCATGAATTAAAATGAACGTGTCCTGTTGTCGATAGGGGTGCAACTTTAGTAAACGCTCCTATGGGTCGTAATTCATGATTTAAAATGAAAGTGTCCTGTTGTCGTTATGGGCACAACTTTGGAAAACGCTCCTATGGGTCGTATTTCATGATTTAAAATGAACGTGTCCTGTTGTCGATAGGGGCACAACTTTAGTAAACGCTTCTATGGGTCGTTTTTTTATGAATTAAAATGAACGTGTCCTGTTGTCGATAGGGGTGCAACTTTAGTAAACGCTCCTATGGGTCATATTTCATGATTTAAAATGAAAGTGTCCTGTTGTCGATAGGGGCACAACTTTAGTAAACGCTTCTATGGTTCGTAATTCATGATTTAAAATGAAAGTGTCCTGTTGTCGTTATGGGCACAACTTTAGTAAACGCTCCTATGGGTCATATTTCATGATTTAAAATGAAAGTGTCCTGTTGTCGATAGGGGTGCAACTTTAGTAAACGCTCCTATGGGTCGTAATTCATGATTTAAAATGAAAGTGTCCTGTTGTCGATAGGGGCACAACTTTAGTAAACACTCCTATGGGTCGTAATTATGATTTAAAATGAAAGTGTCCTGTTGTCGTTATGGGCACAACTTTAGTAAACGCTACTATGGGTCGTATTTCATGAATTAAAATAATAGTGTCCTGTTGCCGATAGGGGTGCAACTTTAGTAAACGCTCCTATGGGTCGTAATTCATGATTTAAAATGAAAGTGTCCTGTTGTCAATAGGGCACAACTTTAGTAAACGCTCCTATGGGTCGTATTTCATGAATTAAAATGAACGTGTCCTGTTGTCAATAGGGGCGCAACTTTAGTAAACGCTCCTATGGGTCGTATTTCATGAATTAAAATGAACGTGTCCTGTTGTCAATAGGGGCGCAACTTTAGTAAACGCTCCTATGGGTCGTATTTCATGAATTAAAATGAATGTGTCCTGTTGTCGATTGGGGCGCAACTTTAGTAAACGCTCCTATGGGTCGTATTTCATGAATTAAAATGAAAGTGTCCTGTTGTCAATAGGGGCGCAACTTTAGTAAACGCTCCTATGGGTCGTATTTCATGAATTAAAATGAACGTGTCCTGTTGTCGATAGGGGTGCAACTTTAGTAAACGCTCCTATGGGTTGTAATTCATGATTTAAAATGAAAGTGTCCTGTTGTCGTTATGGGCACAACTTTGGAAAACGCTCCTATGGGTCGTATTTCATGATTTAAAATGAACGTGTCCTGTTGTCGATAGGGGCACAACTTTAGTAAACGCTTCTATGGGTCGTTTTTTTATGAATTAAAATGAACGTGTCCTGTTGTCGATAGGGGTGCAACTTTAGTAAACGCTCCTATGGGTCATATTTCATGATTTAAAATGAAAGTGTCCTGTTGTCGATAGGGGCAAAACTTTAGTAAACGCTCCTATGGGTCGTAATTCATGATTTAAAATGAAAGTGTCCTGTTGTCGTTATGGGCACAACTTTAGTAAACGCTCCTATGGGTCATATTTCATGATTTAAAATGAAAGTGTCCTGTTGTCGATAGGGGTGCAACTTTAGTAAACGCTCCTATGGGTCGTAATTCATGATTTAAAATGAAAGTGTCCTGTTGTCGATAGGGGCACAACTTTAGTAAACACTCCTATGGGTCGTAATTATGATTTAAAATGAAAGTGTCCTGTTGTCGTTATGGGCACAACTTTAGTAAACGCTACTATGGGTCGTATTTCATGAATTAAAATAATAGTGTCCTGTTGCCGATAGGGGTGCAACTTTAGTAAACGCTCCTATGGGTCGTAATTCATGATTTAAAATGAAAGTGTCCTGTTGTCAATAGGGCACAACTTTAGTAAACGCTCCTATGGGTCGTATTTCATGAATTAAAATGAACGTGTCCTGTTGTCAATAGGGGCGCAACTTTAGTAAACGCTCCTATGGGTCGTATTTCATGAATTAAAATGAACGTGTCCTGTTGTCAATAGGGGCGCAACTTTAGTAAACGCTCCTATGGGTCGTATTTCATGAATTAAAATGAACGTGTCCTGTTGTCAATAGGGGCGCAACTTTAGTAAACGCTCCTATGGGTCGTATTTCATGAATTAAAATGAATGTGTCCTGTTGTCGATTGGGGCGCAACTTTAGTAAACGCTCCTATGGGTCGTATTTCATGATTTAAAATGAAAGTGTCCTGTTGTCGTTATGGGCACAACTTTGGAAAACGCTCCTATGGGTCGTATTTCATGATTTAAAATGAACGTGTCCTGTTGTCAATAGGGGCGCAACTTTAGTAAACTCTCCTATGGGTCATATTTCATGATTTAAAATGAAAGTGTCCTGTTGTCGTTATGGGCACAACTTTGGAAAACGCTCCTATGGGTCGTATTTCATGATTTAAAATGAACGTGTCCTGTTGTCGATTGGGGCGCAACTTTAGTAAACGCTCCTATGGGTCGTATTTCATGAATTAAAATGAACGTGTCCTGTTGTCGATAGGGGCGCAACTTTAGTAAACGCTCCTATGGGTCGTAATTCATGATTTAAAATGAAAGTGTCCTGTTGTCGATAGGGCACAACTTTAGTAAACGCTCCTATGGGTCGTATTTCATGAATTAAAATGAACGTGTACTGTTGTCAATAGGGCACAACTTTAGTAAACGCTCCTATGGGTCGTATTTCATGAATTAAAATGAACGTGTCCTGTTGTCAATAGGGGCGCAACTTTAGTAAACGCTCCTATGGGTCGTATTTCATGAATTAAAATGAACGTGTACTGTTGTCAATAGGGGCGCAACTTTAGTAAACGCTCCTATGGGTCGTATTTCATGAATTAAAATGAACGTGTCCTGTTGTCAATAGGGGCGCAACTTTAGTAAACGCTCCTATGGGTCGTATTTCATGAATTAAAATGAACGTGTACTGTTGTCAATAGGGCACAACTTTAGTAAACGCTCCTATGGGTCGTATTTCATGAATTAAAATGAACGTGTACTGTTGTCAATAGGGCACAACTTTAGTAAACGCTCCTATGGGTCGTATTTCATGAATTAAAATGAATGTGTCCTGTTGTCGATTGGGGCGCAACTTTAGTAAACGCTCCTATGGGTCGTATTTCATGAATTAAAATGAACGTGTCCTGTTGTCAATAGGGGCGCAACTTTAGTAAACGCTCCTATGGGTCGTATTTCATGAATTAAAATGAACGTGTACTGTTGTCAATAGGGCACAACTTTAGTAAACGCTCCTATGGGTCGTATTTCATGAATTAAAATGAACGTGTACTGTTGTCAATAGGGCACAACTTTAGTAAACGCTCCTATGGGTCGTATTTCATGAATTAAAATGAACGTGTCCTGTTGTCAATAGGGCACAACTTTAGTAAACGCTCCTATGGGTCGTATTTCATGAATTAAAATGAACGTGTACTGTTGTCAATAGGGCACAACTTTAGTAAACGCTCCTATGGGTCGTATTTCATGAATTAAAATGAATGTGTCCTGTTGTCGATTGGGGCGCAACTTTAGTAAACGCTCCTATGGGTCGTATTTCATGATTTAAAATGAAAGTGTCCTGTTGTCGTTATGGGCACAACTTTGGAAAACGCTCCTATGGGTCGTATTTCATGATTTAAAATGAACGTGTCCTGTTGTCGATTGGGGCGCAACTTTAGTAAACGCTCCTATGGGTCGTATTTCATGAATTAAAATGAACGTGTCCTGTTGTCAATAGGGGCGCAACTTTAGTAAACGCTCCTATGGGTCATATTTCATGATTTAAAATGAAAGTGTCCTGTTGTCGATAGGGCACAACTTTAGTAAACGCTCCTATGGGTCGTATTTCATGAATTAAAATGAACGTGTACTGTTGTCAATAGGGCACAACTTTAGTAAACGCGCCTATGGGTCGTATTTCATGAATTAAAATAATAGTGTCCTGTTGTCGATAGGGCACAACTTTAGTAAACGCTCCTATGGGTCGTATTTCATGAATTAAAATGAAAGTGTCGGGTTGTCGAAAGGGGCGCAACTTTAGTAAACGCTCCTATGGGTCGTATTTCATGAATTAAAATAATAGTGTCCTGTTGTCGATAGGGCACAACTTTAATAAACGCTACTATGGGTCGTATTTCATGAATTAAAATAATAGTGTCCTGTTGCCGATAGGGCACAACTTTAGTAAACGCTCCTATGGGTCGTATTTCATGAATTAAAATAATAGTGTCCTGTTGTCGATAGGGCACAACTTTAGTAAACGCTACTATGGGTCGTATTTCATGAATTAAAATAATAGTGTCCTGTTGTCGATAGGGCACAACTTTAGTAAACGCTACTATGGGTCGTATTTCATGAATTAAAATAATAGTGTCCTGTTGTCGAAAGGGGCGCAACTTTAGTAAACGCTACTATGGGTCGTATTTCATGAATTAAAATAATAGTGTCCTGTTGCCGATAGGGCACAACTTTAGTAAACGCTCCTATGGGTCGTATTTCATGAATTAAAATAATAGTGTCCTGTTGTCGATAGGGCACAACTTTAGTAAACGCTCCTATGGGTCGTATTTCATGAATTAAAATAATAGTGTCCTGTTGTCGATAGGGCACAACTTTAGTAAACGCTCCTATGGGTCGTATTTCATGAATTAAAATAATAGTGTCCTGTTGTCGATAGGGCACAACTTTAGTAAACGCGGCTATGGGTCGTATTTCATGAATTAAAATAATAGTGTCCTGTTGTCGATAGGGCACAACTTTAGTAAACGCTCCTATGGGTCGTATTTCATGAATTAAAATAATAGTGTCCTGTTGTCGATAGGGCACAACTTTAGTAAACGCTCCTATGGGTCGTATTTCATGAATTAAAATAATAGTGTCCTGTTGTCGATAGGGCACAACTTTAGTAAACGCGCCTATGGGTCGTAATTCATGATTTAAAATGAAAGTGTCCTGTTGTCAATAGGGCACAACTTTAGTAAACGCTCCTATGGGTCGTATTTCATGAATTAAAATGAACGTGTCCTGTTGTTGATAGGGGTGCAACTTTAGTAAACGCTCCTATGGGTCGTATTTCATGAATTAAAATGAACGTGTCCTGTTGTCAATAGGGGCGCAACTTTAGTAAACGCTCCTATGGGTCGTATTTCATGAATTAAAATGAACGTGTCCTGTTGTCAATAGGGGCGCAACTTTAGTAAACGCTCCTATGGGTCGTATTTCATGAATTAAAATGAATGTGTCCTGTTGTCGATTGGGGCGCAACTTTAGTAAACGCTCCTATGGGTCGTAATTCATGATTTAAAATGAAAGTGTCCTGTTGTCGTTATGGGCACAACTTTGGAAAACGCTCCTATGGGTCGTATTTCATGATTTAAAATGAACGTGTCCTGTTGTCGATTGGGGCGCAACTTTAGTAAACGCTCCTATGGGTCGTATTTCATGAATTAAAATGAACGTGTCCTGTTGTCAATAGGGGCGCAACTTTAGTAAACGCTCCTATGGGTCGTAATTCATGATTTAAAATGAAAGTGTCCTTGTAGTAACGTTGTTTGTACGGGAAGGAGGAGGCGGGAACCGGCGAACGTTCAAACAAACTTTAATTAAATAAACACAAAATAATAATGGCGACGACAGCCCCTCGCGGACGACTGTCGCCTACACACCAACAAACACAAAATGAAAATAAAAGGCTGCAGCCCCTCACGGTCGACTGCAGCAACACATAACAAAACGTAAATAAAACTCAACATAAAATCCAGGCCTGGTCCTCTCTCGTCCCTCACTGTTGTCGCTCCTCCTTTATAGTCCCTCACTCCTCCGCAAGGGCCGAGATCGCTGCGGCGCGCAGCTGGCGCTCATCCTCCCTGATGAGCGCCGCCTCGTCCCGCCCTCACGGTCCCTCGGCCTCGCTGCCCGCCACAGTCCTGTTGTCGATAGGGCACAACTTTAGTAAACGCTCCTATGGGTCGTATTTCATGAATTAAAATGAACGTGTACTGTTGTCAATAGGGCACAACTTTAGTAAACGCGCCTATGGGTCGTATTTCATGAATTAAAATAATAGTGTCCTGTTGTCGATAGGGCACAACTTTAGTAAACGCTCCTATGGGTCGTATTTCATGAATTAAAATAATAGTGTCCTGTTTTCGATAGGGCACAACTTTAGTAAACGCTCCTATGGGTCATATTTCATGAATTAAAATAATAGTGTCCTGTTGTCGATAGGGCACAACTTTAGTAAACGCTCCTATGGGTCGTATTTCATGAATTAAAATAATAGTGTCCTGTTGTCGATTGGGGCGCAACTTTAGTAAACGCTCCTATGGGTCGTATTTCATGATTTAAAATGAAAGTGTCCTGTTGTCGTTATGGGCACAACTTTGGAAAACGCTCCTATGGGTCGTATTTCATGATTTAAAATGAACGTGTCCTGTTGTCGATTGGGGCGCAACTTTAGTAAACGCTCCTATGGGTCGTATTTCATGAATTAAAATGAACGTGTCCTGTTGTCAATAGGGGCGCAACTTTAGTAAACGCTCCTATGGGTCATATTTCATGATTTAAAATGAAAGTGTCCTGTTGTCGATAGGGCACAACTTTAGTAAACGCTCCTATGGGTCGTATTTCATGATTTAAAATGAACGTGTCCTGTTGTCGATAGGGCACAACTTTAGTAAACGCTCCTATGGGTCGTATTTCATGAATTAAAATGAACGTGTCCTGTTGTTGATAGGGGTGCAACTTTAGTAAACGCTCCTATGGGTCGTAATTCATGATTTAAAATGAAAGTGTCCTGTTGTCAATAGGGCACAACTTTAGTAAACGCTCCTATGGGTCGTATTTCATGAATTAAAATGAAAGTGTCCTGTTGTCAATAGGGGCGCAACTTTAGTAAACGCTCCTATGGGTCGTATTTCATGAATTAAAATGAACGTGTCCTGTTGTCGATAGGGGTGCAACTTTAGTAAACGCTCCTATGGGTCGTAATTCATGATTTAAAATGAAAGTGTCCTGTTGTCGTTATGGGCACAACTTTGGAAAACGCTCCTATGGGTCGTATTTCATGATTTAAAATGAACGTGTCCTGTTGTCGATAGGGGCACAACTTTAGTAAACGCTTCTATGGGTCGTTTTTTTATGAATTAAAATGAACGTGTCCTGTTGTCGATAGGGGTGCAACTTTAGTAAACGCTCCTATGGGTCATATTTCATGATTTAAAATGAAAGTGTCCTGTTGTCGATAGGGGCACAACTTTAGTAAACGCTTCTATGGTTCGTAATTCATGATTTAAAATGAAAGTGTCCTGTTGTCGTTATGGGCACAACTTTAGTAAACGCTCCTATGGGTCATATTTCATGATTTAAAATGAAAGTGTCCTGTTGTCGATAGGGGTGCAACTTTAGTAAACGCTCCTATGGGTCGTAATTCATGATTTAAAATGAAAGTGTCCTGTTGTCGATAGGGGCACAACTTTAGTAAACACTCCTATGGGTCGTAATTATGATTTAAAATGAAAGTGTCCTGTTGTCGTTATGGGCACAACTTTAGTAAACGCTACTATGGGTCGTATTTCATGAATTAAAATAATAGTGTCCTGTTGCCGATAGGGGTGCAACTTTAGTAAACGCTCCTATGGGTCGTAATTCATGATTTAAAATGAAAGTGTCCTGTTGTCAATAGGGCACAACTTTAGTAAACGCTCCTATGGGTCGTATTTCATGAATTAAAATGAACGTGTCCTGTTGTCAATAGGGGCGCAACTTTAGTAAACGCTCCTATGGGTCGTATTTCATGAATTAAAATGAACGTGTCCTGTTGTCAATAGGGGCGCAACTTTAGTAAACGCTCCTATGGGTCGTATTTCATGAATTAAAATGAATGTGTCCTGTTGTCGATTGGGGCGCAACTTTAGTAAACGCTCCTATGGGTCGTATTTCATGATTTAAAATGAAAGTGTCCTGTTGTCGTTATGGGCACAACTTTGGAAAACGCTCCTATGGGTCGTATTTCATGATTTAAAATGAACGTGTCCTGTTGTCAATAGGGGCGCAACTTTAGTAAACTCTCCTATGGGTCATATTTCATGATTTAAAATGAAAGTGTCCTGTTGTCGTTATGGGCACAACTTTGGAAAACGCTCCTATGGGTCGTATTTCATGATTTAAAATGAACGTGTCCTGTTGTCGATTGGGGCGCAACTTTAGTAAACGCTCCTATGGGTCGTATTTCATGAATTAAAATGAACGTGTCCTGTTGTCGATAGGGGCGCAACTTTAGTAAACGCTCCTATGGGTCGTAATTCATGATTTAAAATGAAAGTGTCCTGTTGTCGATAGGGCACAACTTTAGTAAACGCTCCTATGGGTCGTATTTCATGAATTAAAATGAACGTGTACTGTTGTCAATAGGGCACAACTTTAGTAAACGCTCCTATGGGTCGTATTTCATGAATTAAAATGAACGTGTCCTGTTGTCAATAGGGGCGCAACTTTAGTAAACGCTCCTATGGGTCGTATTTCATGAATTAAAATGAACGTGTACTGTTGTCAATAGGGGCGCAACTTTAGTAAACGCTCCTATGGGTCGTATTTCATGAATTAAAATGAACGTGTCCTGTTGTCAATAGGGGCGCAACTTTAGTAAACGCTCCTATGGGTCGTATTTCATGAATTAAAATGAACGTGTACTGTTGTCAATAGGGCACAACTTTAGTAAACGCTCCTATGGGTCGTATTTCATGAATTAAAATGAACGTGTACTGTTGTCAATAGGGGCGCAACTTTAGTAAACGCTCCTATGGGTCGTATTTCATGAATTAAAATGAACGTGTACTGTTGTCAATAGGGCACAACTTTAGTAAACGCTCCTATGGGTCATATTTCATGATTTAAAATGAAAGTGTCCTGTTGTCAATAGGGCACAACTTTAGTAAACGCTCCTATGGGTCGTATTTCATGAATTAAAATGAATGTGTCCTGTTGTCGATTGGGGCGCAACTTTAGTAAACGCTCCTATGGGTCGTATTTCATGATTTAAAATGAAAGTGTCCTGTTGTCGTTATGGGCACAACTTTGGAAAACGCTCCTATGGGTCGTATTTCATGATTTAAAATGAACGTGTCCTGTTGTCGATTGGGGCGCAACTTTAGTAAACGCTCCTATGGGTCGTATTTCATGAATTAAAATGAACGTGTCCTGTTGTCAATAGGGGCGCAACTTTAGTAAACGCTCCTATGGGTCATATTTCATGATTTAAAATGAAAGTGTCCTGTTGTCGATAGGGCACAACTTTAGTAAACGCTCCTATGGGTCGTATTTCATGAATTAAAATGAACGTGTACTGTTGTCAATAGGGCACAACTTTAGTAAACGCGCCTATGGGTCGTATTTCATGAATTAAAATAATAGTGTCCTGTTGTCGATAGGGCACAACTTTAATAAACGCTACTATGGGTCGTATTTCATGAATTAAAATAATAGTGTCCTGTTGTCGAAAGGGGCGCAACTTTAGTAAACGCTACTATGGGTCGTATTTCATGAATTAAAATAATAGTGTCCTGTTGCCGATAGGGCACAACTTTAGTAAACGCTCCTATGGGTCGTATTTCATGAATTAAAATAATAGTGTCCTGTTGTCGATAGGGCACAACTTTAGTAAACGCTCCTATGGGTCGTATTTCATGAATTAAAATAATAGTGTCCTGTTGTCGATAGGGCACAACTTTAGTAAACGCGGCTATGGGTCGTATTTCATGAATTAAAATAATAGTGTCCTGTTGCCGATAGGGCACAACTTTAGTAAACGCTCCTATGGGTCGCATTTCATGAATTAAAATAATAGTGTCCTGTTGTCGATAGGGCACAACTTTAGTAAACGCGCCTATGGGTCGTAATTCATGATTTAAAATGAAAGTGTCCTGTTGTCAATAGGGCACAACTTTAGTAAACGCTCCTATGGGTCGTATTTCATGAATTAAAATGAACGTGTCCTGTTGTTGATAGGGGTGCAACTTTAGTAAACGCTCCTATGGGTCGTATTTCATGAATTAAAATGAACGTGTCCTGTTGTCAATAGGGGCGCAACTTTAGTAAACGCTCCTATGGGTCGTATTTCATGAATTAAAATGAACGTGTCCTGTTGTCAATAGGGGCGCAACTTTAGTAAACGCTCCTATGGGTCGTATTTCATGAATTAAAATTAATGTGTCCTGTTGTCGATTGGGGCGCAACTTTAGTAAACGCTCCTATGGGTCGTAATTCATGATTTAAAATGAAAGTGTCCTGTTGTCGTTATGGGCACAACTTTGGAAAACGCTCCTATGGGTCGTATTTCATGATTTAAAATGAACGTGTCCTGTTGTCGATTGGGGCGCAACTTTAGTAAACGCTCCTATGGGTCGTATTTCATGAATTAAAATGAACGTGTCCTGTTGTCAATAGGGGCGCAACTTTAGTAAACGCTCCTATGGGTCGTAATTCATGATTTAAAATGAAAGTGTCCTTGTAGTAACGTTGTTTGTACGGGAAGAAGGAGGCGGGAACCGGCGAACGTTCAAACAAACTTTAATTAAATAAACACAAAATAATAATGGCGACGACAGCCCCTCGCGGACGACTGTCGCCTACACACCAACAAACACAAAATGAAAATAAAAGGCTGCAGCCCCTCACGGTCGACTGCAGCAACACATAACAAAACGTAAATAAAACTCAACATAAAATCCAGGCCTGGTCCTCTCTCGTCCCTCACTGTTGTCGCTCCTCCTTTATAGTCCCTCACTCCTCCGCAAGGGCCGAGATCGCTGCGGCGCGCAGCTGGCGCTCATCCTCCCTGATGAGCGCCGCCTCGTCCCGCCCTCACGGTCCCTCGGCCTCGCTGCCCGCCACAGTCCTGTTGTCGATAGGGCACAACTTTAGTAAACGCTCCTATGGGTCGTATTTCATGAATTAAAATGAACGTGTACTGTTGTCAATAGGGCACAACTTTAGTAAACGCGCCTATGGGTCGTATTTCATGAATTAAAATAATAGTGTCCTGTTGTCGATAGGGCACAACTTTAGTAAACGCTCCTATGGGTCGTATTTCATGAATTAAAATAATAGTGTCCTGTTGTCGATAGGGCACAACTTTAGTAAACGCTACTATGGGTCGTATTTCATGAATTAAAATAATAGTGTCCTGTTGTCGATAGGGCACAACTTTAGTAAACGCTCCTATGGGTCGTATTTCATGAATTAAAATAATAGTGTCCTGTTGTCGATAGGGCACAACTTTAGTAAACGCTCCTATGGGTCGTATTTCATGAATTAAAATAATAGTGTCCTGTTGTCGATAGGGCACAACTTTAGTAAACGCTCCTATGGGTCGTATTTCATGAATTAAAATAATAGTGTCCTGTTGTCGATAGGGCACAACTTTAGTAAACACTCCTATGGGTCGTATTTCATGAATTAAAATAATAGTGTCCTGTTGTCGATAGGGCACAACTTTAGTAAACGCGCCTATGGGTCGTATTTCATGAATTAAAATAATAGTGTCCTGTTGTCGATAGGGCACAACTTTAGTAAACGCTCCTATGGGTCGTATTTCATGAATTAAAATAATAGTGTCCTGTTGTCGATAGGGCACAACTTTAGTAAACGCTCCTATGGGTCGTATTTCATGAATTAAAATGAACGTGTACTGTTGTCAATAGGGCACAACTTTAGTAAACGCTCCTATGGGTCGTATTTCATGAATTAAAATAATAGTGTCCTGTTGTCGATAGGGCACAACTTTAGTAAACGCTCCTATGGGTCGTATTTCATGAATTAAAATGAACGTGTCCTGTTGTCAATAGGGCACAACTTTAGTAAACGCGCCTATGGGTCATATTTCATGAATTAAAATTAAAGTGTCCTGTTGTCGATAGGGCACAACTTTAGTAAACGCTCCTATGGGTCGTATTTCATGAATTAAAATAATAGTGTCCTGTTGTTGATAGGGGCACAACTTTAGTAAACGTTCCTATGGGTCGTATTTCATGAATTAAAATGAAAGTGTCGGGTTGTCGATAGGGGCGCATCTTTAGATAATGCTCCTATGGGTCGTATATAAGGGAAGTGACAAATGACCTAAATAGGCGTATTGGTTGGAGGGCATGTTGCAAGCTGTTCTCCCAGCACTAACCAGCCTATAATTCCATTCAGCTGGTCTTTTAGGTTGCCACTGTCGTTCATTGCAACACTTCAGATAACCAAATGGCACTAACTCAACAACAAAAAAATAAAGAAAAGAATGGCACGAAACCTGTGACTAAGGAGGGAGGCTTATAATTCCCAACACAGGTGCTGAAATTAAATTTGGCAGTGTGATTTAGACTGGTGGCCAGCTGACCCTCTCACAGTGGTGTAACATTAATTATCTTTCCCCAGAAGTAAAAATATTAAGATGATACGGCTTTACATGAGCAAAATATCACGGCCAACAGGAAAATAAAAAAAGTGAATTATGTTCAAAAGTTATTTGAGGATATGATGAATAATGGATACATTTTTAGAGCAGCAAGCGGCTAGTGAGGATGCTTGTTCCTGGCAAAATTATGTCCAGGTCGATGACAAGTTACCATAAAAGTGCAGCCGCCATCATTATGCTGAGGAAAAGTGGGAGGGAAAAAGGCTTCTGCTCATTTTCTGCATGGCTAAAAATGTGGCTTGTGAGATCAAATAGAACAACGAGAGTTAGTGAGCCATACTCTGTAGTCAAAAGGGGAAGAAAATGAGGGTGTAGATTGGCAGAGTCCAAAAATACGTGTTCAAAAAGTCATTTCATGTGCGCCATTTAGGCGACACAGGCATGTTATAACCTTTATTTTATTTTACCAGGAAAAGAAAGCACATTGAGATTAAGAATCTCTTTTACAATAGCATCCTGGCCATGTAGGCCTATGTGTTCTCTAATATGAAATAATGACCAGTAAGGTGCTCCAGTATCTCACTAGATTTTGGAAAAGAGCTTTAATGTCAGTGTTTTGGCCTCTTTACAATATGTTTCCTTTAGTTAAAATGAACTAACAATGACAAATACTTCTAAAGCATTTATTAATCTTTATTAAAAGTTACTGTTCATTTCAACATACACTAATACATTATTAAAATCAAAAGTTGAGAATATCTGATTGAAGTTGATTAAAAATCTGTAATGGACCTGAGCTAATGTCAACTAACAATGAACAGTTGTATTTTTGTGTATTGCTAGTTGCTAGTTAGTTAGTTAGTTAGTTAGTTAGTTAGTTAGTTAGTTAGTTAGTTAGTTAGTTAGTTAGTTAGTTAGTTAGTTAGTTAGTTAGTTAGTTAGTTAGTTAGTTAGTTAGTTAGTTAGTTAGTTAGTTAATGCACTAACCAATGTAAACTAATAGGAACTCATTTTAAAGTGTTACCAAAATATTATATATTATATATACACCAATCAGGCATATGATTATGTCCACTGACCGGTGAAGTGAATAACACTGATTATCTCTTCATCATGGCACCTGTTAGTGGGTGGGATATATTAGGCAGCAAGTAAACATTTTGTCCTCAAAGTTGATGTGTTAGAAGCAGGAAAAATGGGCAAGCGTAAGGATTTGAGCGAGTTTGACATGGGCCAAATTGTGATGGCTAGTCGACTGGGTCAGAGCATCTCCAAAACTGCAGCTCTTGTGGGATGTTCCCGGTCTGCAGTGGTCAGTATCTGATCAAAAGTGATCCAAGGAAGGAACAGTGGTGAACCGGCGACAGGGTCATGGGCGGCCAAGGCTCATTGATGCACATGGGGAGCGAAGGTGGGCCTGTGTGGTCCGATCAAACAGACGAGCTACTGGAGCTCAAATTGCTCAAAAATGGTGCAGTAATGGTTTGAGGAGCATAACAACGAGTTTGAATTGTGTCGACTTGGCCTCCAAATTCCCCTGATCTCAATCCAATTGAACATCTGTGGGATGTGCTGAACAAACAAGTACCATCCATGGAGGCCCCACCTTGCAACTTACAGGACTTAAAGGATCTGCTGCTAACATCTTGGTGCCAGGTACCACAGCACACCTTCAGGGGTCTAGTGGAGTCCATGCCTCGATGGGTCAGGGCTGTTTTGGCAGCAAAAGGGGGATTACGCCTGCACAATACAACACAATATTACGCCTGATCGGTGTATAGTTATTATAGTATATGCATATATTATACATATTTTATACATACAGTTACATATAATTAACAATTTAAAATAAAATAGAAAATAAATACATAATAAATAATTAAATATTTTACCTAATAAATGTGGGTTATGTATTTGTATTCTTATTAGAGTATAATTTCGTTCTCTTAGTAACATCCTAAATCTTTAAATTAATTTTGTAATGGCTTTTTTTTTTTGGACAGAGTTGCTTCCAATGAATTAAATTACATACGAGGTTGCATTTTAGTTATTGCCCATATAGATAAACAGCATGGCAGCTCATGGGTCTTTGGAACAGAGCCAATGTGCTAGAAAAAGCGAGAGAGTGAGAGAAGCCACAAACAACGGAAGGGTCACTGCTCAGAAAACCTTGTTAAAAGCCTCAGGGTCATCACAAACCTCAATCTGATTTGAGAAGCAGGACATGATGGCGTTCTGCTCTCTAATGAGGGAGAGAAGGGCCGGAAGCCTCAGAGAGAGCCAACGTCTGGCACTCTGTCTCTGCGACACATAGAGGCCTGTCACACACATGCTCTTTTCCTCACTCCCCTTTTCTCTCCATTCCTCCTCTTATTTTACATATTCATTCACATACACATTTGCTGAGACAAGGATAAACAGGAAACCTCTCACAGGACTGAAATTGGTCTGTGTGATAAGACTCTCACAGTCTCAATGGGGCACCGCGTATAGTTTCACCGTGGGATCTGACACTGATGACCAGTTTATTGAGCATGTCACTCTCTCCTGCAACTTGCAGCCTTTTTCCAGAACGAATCAGGTACGAGAAACAGACCTGTGTTACAAACAACAGTACCTAAACGATGTTTTACAATGACACATTTCTATCGACACTATAATAAGCATTTGACCTGAGGACAGAAGAGAGCGCTGTCATAACTTCAATGGACTGTGTTCAAGGAAAAAAACATTATTCAATTGCTATGTGCATTTCCGCAGGAGATTTTCGTTGACATAACAGATTACTACAACAGATTGAAATGCTATAAAATATTTAAGTCTAAAAGTCATAAATAGCTGTTAAATGCATAACAATATTAGGCTTTCTTTATTTTTATAAAACCTTCTCTGGAAAGCATGGAGAAATCATAAATAATCTTGACTCCATAGTGAAACAATCAGTATATTCAATATTTAATTTTTAAATATTTAATGCGTCTTAATATACTTCATATTTTAGGGGGGGTATAGAATTTATAAATATAAATTCTAATATTTATCTTGGGGCAGTCATTGCCTAATGATTAGAGAGTCGGGCTTGTAACCTGAAGGTTGCGGGTTCGAGTCTCAGTACTGGTAGGAAATGTAAGTGGGGGAGTGAATTAACCCTTAAATGCATGACTGTTTCGCCAATCATTCTTACATATTCGGGTCTTTAGCGACCCAAATCTATATCTAACACGGATGGATCTCTACCTGTTGCGATAATATAAAACTCTCCATATATTAGTGTAACAATTACAGAAGGATAAAATAAAGCATATTTTGTTACCTTTTGGAGCTTGGAAGGGTTCAGTTTTATACCATCATCACTGTCCTCGTCAGAGCTCATTTCCCAGTACATTCAGCAAATGATAGTTTTGAGAATATGTTTGACATCGTGAATAAGAGCCCATTTGCAATCTCAAACATATTCTCAAAACTATAATTTTCAACATCTTCAAAATCAATATTTCACCAGATCCACCATCCATGTTCAGTACTTGCTCTGCAGTAAATCGGTGAGCTTTCTTTCGTTTTCTGTCTGCAGTAAGTGGCACTTAATCATTGTGTATCAGACATTGCCACCTTGTGGAATAAATATGAATTGCACTTATTCCATCATTAAATATACAATTATTGTTGTGCAGAAAAAAAAAGAAAAAAAAGTACACTCTTACACACCTCGGGTCTTTAGTGACCCTATACAATTTTTACAAAAAGTTAAACAGGCATTATTTTATCATTTTATGATTTTTTTTTCTTGTTATATGTTTATAATAAATTTGTTGAGGAATACTAAGAAGGTTGATGTCTAACTTTAAAAAATGAATGAGGAGGGTAGTTAATGACGTCCCGGGTTGCTAAAGACCCAAGGTATGCATTTAAGGGTTAACAGTGCTCTCTTCCACTCTCATTACCCATGACTGAGGTGCCCTTGAGCAAGGCACGTGACCTGGGCGCTGCAGCAAAACAATGTCGGCCCACTGCTCCAGGTGTGTGTTTAATACTCACTGCACTTGGATGGTTGAAAAGCAGAACACAAATTCCAAGTACGACCACGTCACATATCACGGGGCAGTCGTGGCCTAATGGTTAGAGAGTCGAGTCTCAGGTCCGGCAGGAATTGTCGGTGGGGGGAGTGAATACCAGCGCTCTCCTCCACCCTCAATAGCACGACTGAGGTGAGACCCTTGGGCAAGGTACCAGGCGCCACAGCAATATGGCTTCCAACTGCTCCGGGTGTGTGTTCACAGTGTGTGTGTGTTCACTACTGTGTGTGTGCATTTGGATGGGTTAAATGCAGAGCACAAATTCCAAGTGTGGGTCACCGTACTTGGCCACACATCACTTCACTCACTTTACTTCACTTCACATCAACACATAAAGGAACACGCCACTATTTAAAAAAATAGGCTAATTTTCCAACTCCCCTAGAGTTAAACAGTTGAGTTTTACTGTTTTCGAATCCCTTCAGCCAGTCTCCGGGCCTGGCGGTAGCACTTTTAGCATAGCTTAGCATAGATCATTGAATCTGATTAGACCGTTAGCATCTCGCTCAAAAAATGACCAAAGAGTTTCAATATTTTTTCTGTTTAAAACTTGACTCGACAGAAAATGAAAAATGGTAATTTTCTAGACCGATATGGCTAGGAACTATACTCTCATTCCTGCGTAATATCAAGGAACTTTGTTGCCGTACCATGGGTGCAGCGGCGCAATTATATTACGCAGCGCCTGAAAATAGGCTAACTTCCGTCACCATAACCAACGTGACAACCTGCTTGCAAAGGGAACGTGCCTTGTAATCATGGAGACATTTGAGAGAGACGATTCAGAAGATATTTACTTTGGTGCAGATCCTGAAACGTATCTATTTGAACCGGAATACACTGAAGATGAGCTTTTGGAACGTGAAAGGCAAGAAAGTGTAGCTGAACAGACTGGGGCAGAACTTTACAACCAAAGGAAGGAGAGCAGATTCAAACCTTTACAACGCACAGAACCATGGCTAAACGCACAGGTAAATCCACTACCTAATTTGCCGGCTTCAACTCTGCAACTACACAAACTTAGTGCCGTTCACGTTGGAAGTTACCTAGCTGGGGACTATTTTCAGGCGCTGCGTAATATCATTGCGCCACTGCACCCATGGTACGGCAGCAAAGTTCCTTGATTACTACGCAGGAATGAGAGTATAGTTCCTAGCCATATCGGTCTAGAAAATCACAACTTATCATTTTCTGTCGGTCTTGAAACTCTTTGGTCATTTTTTTGAGTGAGATGCTAACGGTCTAATCAAATGCATTGATCTATGCTAAGCTATGCTTAAAGTGCTCAGAGATTGGCTGAATGTATTCGAAAACGGTAAAACTCTTTTTTGAAACAGCCAATAGCGTTTCGTCAATACCACAGTTTGACTAGAGCCTTTCTGCTTGGTTAAGCCACAGTTTCCTCCTAAACTCTAACCGTTTATCATCATAATCTCCTCCATGTTGCTTTGAAACACAGCACTCTGTGCAGAATTTAAATGGGTCTGATATGTTTTGTTGTCTGCGCCGACTCGTGCATATGATCCGCGCTGCGCTCCCGTGTCTCTAGTCTAACTTTAAACTTCATTCGCCTCAACTGAAAGCATTACATGTCGGAATCATTTCCTATTGCATGTATGTGTGCTATTTGCCTTGTAGAAATGAGTAAATGTGTGAACAACTGACCGATTTCAGCGTCAGCGCAGCTTCAGCTTCTATTTATAATGTAGGGGCAGGACGCTTCAAATTCTAGAGAGCATTTGATTGGACAGAAGATGTGATGAGAAGCTAGAAGATGAAGTCTGCGATGATGTCATCAAAATCTGATTCATTTTAACGGAAGTGAGAGACTGTACGTTTTGAATGCTTATATCTCCTAAATGGGAATTTTGTCATTGTTTTGGAACACACTAGCTTATTCATAACCTTAAGGCTAACATAGTCATACTAAAAGCTAAAAAACTTCAATTTTGATTTCAGAGGGCCTTTAAGGATAGAATCAGCATCTTACACAGGATTGAATCAGCATCTTTTAAGCCAATACATCAACATATCTCATCATGGGGGTGGGGAAACGGATACTGACAGCTGAATTGCTCATCATCAGATTCTGTTCCCCCCTGTTTCTTACACAAGGAGGTTCTAATATTTATTAAAATGAGGCTGGCTAAGCTCCATGCATGTACAGGGTAGAATCAGCATATTTTAAACAACTACATCACTATATTTAAAACACATCAACATCTCTCATCATTGGGGTGGTGGAACAGATTCCGACAGCTGGATTGTTGGCTATTGGATTCTGTCCCCCCCATGATTCTCATACAGGGACATTAAATTATTTATCAAACTGATGCTGGTTAAATACCAGAACACATGGAGGTTTCACACTATGGAATTTTCTCTATACAGGAATTTATGCATATAAGATCCTGTCCTCGATTTATCTTAATTTTCATTGCTTCGCTTGTGTGTCACTTGACAAAAGAGAGACGTGGATTTTTCTGTTGAACCCTACATCTAACGCCTCTCAGATCAAAGTGAAGAGCTCAGCTTGTATAGCCTCTCAACGCAGCGTCCTCACCTTTTTACTCAAGATCTCCCAGAGAGGTCTATCTCCATTGCTGCTGGCTCTCAAGGTGTAAAAAACATGCAAGTCTTGGACAACCAATTGAGCTCCACTGATCAAACATTGGAAGCTACTCCATGCTGCCAATGTTCCATATTAACAAAGCAGACTAATTCATTCTATATATTTTTTTCTTCAATAATGATGGGAATCATAAAGAATTTAAATACAATAAAAACAATAAGAATATAAAACAATAAGAAATAAAGACCAGTGTAAATATAACTGCATTGTCATTGCCAAATGATGAGAGAATTGACTCATTAGAATCATTTGTTTGTGAATCAGGCAATACTGGTTTCGCTTTATGTTTTTGGTGCACTAAAAAACCCAACTCATTAGAAACATTTGTTTCGTTGTAATTGGACTACACAGGTTGTGCTGATATTCTCTGACTTTGAACCAATTATGTAGAATAGCCCTGCTATGTTTTGCACTGTTATCAGGAGCAGTGTTGAGTTAAATAAGCATATGAGGCGATTTGTTTCTAAATGCTTGTGTGAGATTAAAGAGATGGTTCACCCAAAAATGATTTCCTGATTTACTCATCCTCAAGCCATCCTTGGTGTATATGACATTCAGATGAATACAAACGAATACAAAAAAGTGCATCCATTCATTCTAAAAGTAATCCACACGGCTATCGATGGGTTTGTGTAAGAAAAATATCCATATCCAGTTGGGCTGCCATTTACTCCCATTATAATGCTTGGAATAGCCAGGACATTTTTAATATAACTCCAAATGTATTCATCTGAAAGAAGAATGTCACATACACCTAGAATGGCTTGAGGGTGAGTAAATTATGGGATCATTTTTCATTTTTGGGTGAACTATCCCTGTAATAGGCCGAACTGTTATTAGAACCAAACGTTACTTGGCTCCATTTTTAGTGGTTCTCGGATTCCAACCTCATCTTTGACTAATCATTACAGTTTATTATTACTCATCTGCAATCATCTACAGCACAATGACCTGTGTACACTACAAATACTTCCGTTGAATCTTCAAAACTTGACTTTTGGCTTTCCTCCAGTGCCATGATTCTACCACACCAACATTTTTTTATTGACACTGCAGTAAAAACTCGTTTTCCGCTACTGTTGCCTGCTGTAATGTTGAAGAGGGCAAACTGTTCCCAGGGGACTTTAAAAGAAACAAATTACAGCAATTTGAAATTAAATTTAGAATGAATAAATCGTTGTTGGTGTAGTATACCCCAGAGCGGTCACTGTGTTCACTCTTATGAATACAAATTTAGATACAAATACAATATAAGGATCATAAAAATAAATTGCAAAGAGATCTTCTTAACTTGCATACTGTCTTCTGGATTTCAAACACATTATGGGTCTGCTTAAAATTGCTTATTGGCTTCTTGTAACTGCCAAAATCACATTTAGCATGCTATCAACACCAAGGTCGTGAGACCAGGTTTGTACTTGCTTTACAATCAACAGTTTGCCTCGCCGTGCTTAATTTGTAGAATACAAATCTCAGTAACAATAATATTCAGAATAGATAGCTTGGTATTATTGTATAATATCCAAGAGTGGTCACTTTGTTCATTCTTATGAATACACGTTGAGCAGCCACAGGGCATCAGACAGAAAATCTAATATACGGATCATGTCAAAGGAAAACAAGGCCTCCGATGAGAGGTGAGATAATGGAACGGAATAAAGAAAAACCCCAAAGCTTATTTTTCTTCATTGCTGTGGCCTGCAGCGTCTGGTGAGCAGTGGCTTGTGTATCTACATAGGCTGCATTCGAGTTTACAGTTCAGTTAATGGCAGCCAGAAGCAGTTCATCGGTCAGTGCATATTCAGCTCAAACATCTGTGGACCATCCTTTGACGTAATACTGCAATATGATACAGTTTAAAATAAATGTTAAAATGTTACATCAGTGAGGGGTTGATTTTATGAAGGAAATCTTTCAGTATTACTGGAGCTACAACACACAAAAGTCTCACTAACCTGGTCTATGCCCAAAGTTATGCACTTTTCTCATTGTATCTAATCCACTATTATTTGGAGGACTGCGAAATACGTGTTTTCCTTGGCTATGGCAATGAGTAGTAATATGAGATTTCTGTATCAACACCTGCACTATTATTTAAATGAGAGTTCAACTTGCAGAATAAGCTAACATATGCATATTTACAGCTCTGATTTTACAGTAATTTCACAGAAATGACAAGATATAGAAACTCATGGAAGTGTAAGATTTAAGTGCCAGATGTCAAACATGGCAGGAACATAAATTACATAACAGAATTTTAAATGATACACAAACGTTTGGGGTTGGTGAGAATATTAAATGTTTTTGAAAAAAAAATGTTTTTTTTTAATGCTCACCAAGGCTGCATTTATTTGATCAACCATAAAACCAGTAATATTGTAAAATAACAATAGCTGAGTCCAGGAGCGGGGGTTGGGGTTGAGAGGGGGTATTTGGGGTTGGTGATTGGCACAAATATCGATTTCGATCTTGCATCAGTATCAATTATATAGCCTACTTTACATATAAGGAAAAATAAAATAAATAAATTATATTTGCTTGCATTCACTTGTGTGTGCTTATATAAGTATCATTAAAAATGTAGGATGTAAGTTATTAACGTTTTAAAATTTCACATTTAAATAAATCTAGTGTTTGATCTAAATATGTATTAAAAAGCAAAACCTAAAAATAAGTAAGCAGTTATGATCTGCAATACTTTTTTGAGCAACTAGTATGTATATTTATTAAAGAGCCATACAGGCACCTATAGTGGGTAAACCATGGCATTACAAATTAAATGTATTATATTTCCAGCCACAAAATGACTAATTTGCCTCTTTGCATTGGAATTCTCTATTTTTTTAACCTCAATTACGCTAATATAAATGTAATATAAATAAGAAAAATATTAGAAGAAATATATTTTAATTCATTAAATGGTCATTAATGGACCCTAATTATTGCACAAATAGTAGGCCTATTTAGTACCAAAAGATCTCCTCAAAATATTCAATAAATATTATTAAACTAAAATATAGAATATTTATTTAATTGAAAAATAGTTAAGGTGTATGGTCACGTTTGACCACCAATGAGTATGAGTGTGACCAATTAGTAAGGAATACCTGAGGGCTAAATACAAGAAAAACATGAACATTAATGTTAACAATGTACATTAACATTATATTCCTTTTCTGTCTGTCTAGTTTATAAAATAAAAAAATAAAAAACAAAGTTCTGTCCTGTGTGTTCTATGCTAGATTAACTGAGACTTGTTACAGCACTTACATACTGTTGCTCTTGACTGTTCTAGCTGCTTCTATTGCTCTCATTTGTAAGTCGCTTTGGATAAAAGCGTCTGCTAAATGACTAAATGTAAATGTAAACAATGTTGCATCTCCATCACTCTACACAATAAAATTATCCTGTAAATATGGTTGACGTAATAATCAATGCACACTATGGTGTACTGTTTACCAAAACTTTCTGCAAATACCTGTATAGTGTGACGCTGTTGTCTATCCGCTAAGCCATTCAAATGTATTGACAACGCTGGTTTGTTTAGAACTATTGATGAGAGCGCCATGTGACCGTGCTTGCCGCCGGGAGAAGAGAGCATGGCCCTGTCCCAAATGGCACACTTCATGTGCACTTTCGGTCTTGTGGACTTGCAATGGCCGCTGCGTGCGCGTGTCCCTTAAGTCCACGAGACCACAGGGTGTCCCAATTGTCATTTTAGGTCTCAGAAGGGTCAAAGCATTACGTTGTGAAAGTGCGGACTCAGAGGAAGACCGTGAGGGTTTAGGGTGCCATTTGGGGCAGAGCCCATGTTGCAACTCGCGCCTCTGGCTTTAACTGTTATGTCACTTTTGAATTTTAATTTCATATTAAAATTTTAAAAGCTTAGACTTTCTTTCATATCAAAAGCAGGTTTGGCAATTTGAGAGCGTGTGTGACAGAGAGACGGAGAGAGAGCGGGGAAAGGAAATGCAGCTGAATTAATAAGCTGCGTGTTTTAAATAGCGATAAAAAAAATAAATAACGACAAGCAATATGTGGCGGCCGGTGTGATTCCCACCTTAACATGATAGTTGACAGTTAGCTAAAGCCCCCCTATAAAGGGTCTAGAACCGCCCCTGTCTGAGTCTCATTTCGAAGGCTGTGTCCTCCGGAGGTCGCATTTGAAGACTGCATACGTTATCGAGGCGGTCCCATTTAAGAAAAGAAACGGTTAGATTGCAAAGTAAGAAAGAAATGACAGTAATTTACACCTCACGGGGAATAACAGTTTTATTACGGTTACTTCCCTTAAATAAGACATCCTTATTGACGTATTCAGCCTTCAAATGCGACCTCCGGAGGACGCAGCCTTCGAAATATGATTTCATGTGATGTCAAAGCTGAATTTTCAGCATCATTACGCCAGTCTTCAGTGTCACATGATCCTTCAGAAATCATTCTAATATGCTGATTTGATGCTCAAGAAAAAATATTATTTTCAATTTTGAAAACCGTTGTGCTCCTTATTAATGCATTATAAATGTATATACTGTCACTTTTGATCAGCTTAGTGTGTCCTTGCTGAATAAAAGTGAATATATACTGAACCCAAACTTTTGTATGATGTATGATGTAGGCAAGGCTAATGCACTTTACTAATGTGGTTTCACTGTCTCATGTAATATGTAGAAATCTATGTATATATCATGAGCATGAGGGCTATATTTAAGTCGCCTCAACATTTAATAAACTGAATCGTGAGGAATCAGGAATCATGAGCTAACATTATGGGGGGGATACTTTTTGATAAAGTCTGGTCATCATTTTACTGCTTGAGCTTCAGGTGTTTTATTGAGACAGACATTGCACACTTTTCTCAGTTTGGGTAAGATGAAAACTAGTTTTTGGTTTCAGGGTTTTTATGTTTGTAGTTTAAAGTTCCCCTATGCTTTTTCGGATATTACCTTTTTTGTGAATGTAAAAGGTCCGCAAAGTTTCAAACATCAAAGTGCACAATAAATCTCCTGTAAAAGAAAGAACCGATTCTGAATACTGAAACGAGCCTGTCAGTAATTCTAGTCTTACTTCCTGCTCCAACCTACGTAGGTTTGTAACACATTTGCATAATTCCAGCCTATGGTTCTCATTGGCTGCCCGAGAACAACGTCTGCTTTGACCCGACCTCAAACAATGTAGTTGTAGCTGAAGAGTTTGGATCGTGTGATTGAGAATTGCGTGGTACTTGATATTAGAGCAGTAAAATGTACTTAAAATATACTGGTGCAAATTGCTATGAGGATTTTAGAAAGTAAATCTTACAAGTTTTTTTTTTTTATTCCAGTGTATATTATGAGAAAATAAGTGTTTTTTGACCTTGGATGCATATTGTAGAAGACCAACAAATGTAGGCGCCTTTAGTTTAGCATGGGGCCCTTTGTTCAGCCAAAATGAAAAGTCTCATTATTTAGTCTGTAAAACATACTATTGTTAAAGAACATGCTCAACTCTTCTGGATGCAATACTTTACTCATCAAACAATTCCACATTAACATTAATGTCTAAGTTTAAGATATCTGTGAATATGTGGTAATTTTCTTCAGTTCTAATGGGTTACATAACAAGGTGAAACCTTTTGTCCCTTTAACAACGTGTGACAAAAAGCTGTGCGCAGCCATTATGCATAATGTGATATTCCATACACGCATGGAACCCATAATTACAAAAATGCAGTGGTTCCATTCCAGTTATTAGTCTCTCAGCCACAAAATCCCCCTGACAGCCTGTCATTTCACAAAATCTTTTTTAGAGACCCTGACAAAAGCAAAAGTTATATCATTATTATAAGTTATATTACAAAATCTACAGTACCTGATGCAACAGTATTTATCATTTAATTTTTCTGGTTCAGCTCTTCTACTATGAGAAAACATCCATGAATGTTACATCATGGATTCATATCTTTCCTCTGCTCCCCTATGTAAGTGCTCGGAGGCTTTGATGCTGTGCCTTTTCTATCCATGCCAGTGTTCTGTGGTTGGTCAGACAACACTGCCTTCACACGCAGACGTTTTCAGATGAAAATGGGCCTGGAACCTTTCATTCTGCACTGCTGAAGGTAGAGAGGGGGGTGGAATCTCATGGGGAGACCTCCGCTTTGTTTGAGAAACATCAACATTCAACTCCTACTCTCCCCACACACACAAACACACACACACACACAGTGCTGATGACTGAGAACCTTTTCTGGTGTGGATGTGTTGGATTTCAGAAGTTGCCTCCTCTATCTCCCACATACATTCTCCATATGGAAAACTATATTCTGAACATTTTGGTCAATTGTGGCAGGTCACATATTTTTGTACATTGATTCTAGTTGTTCCAGGGAACTGATGGGTTCATGTTTCTCATATCAGTTGACAATCTCTGTCTTTACACATAATAAAATAATCTCAATTTAAAGGTCCCGTTCTTTGTGTTCTTTTGAAGCTTTGATTGTGTTTACAGTGTGCAATATAACATGTGTTCATGTTTCGCAAAAAAAACAGTATTTTTAACACAATGTACTTATCTGTATACCGCTGTTTTCACTGTCCTAAAAACGGCGGATGACTTCCTTTATTCTATGAAGTCCCTCCTTCAGAAATACGTGACGAGTTCTGATTGTGCCAGCGGTTCCCGTGTTGTGATTTGACCGCATCTTAGCAAACGTGGCACGGTTCCTGTGTTGTGATTCGACAGCAGCTTAGCGCACGTGGAAAGGTCACGCCTCTTAACTGGAGATATATGCGCTTAATGATCTCTACAGCGTCCCTGGGAAAGCCAAACAAAGGTGATTTGACTCCGGGATGAAAATAACAGCGTCTCGACGACATGGCGACAAACACAGTCAAACGCAACACTTCCTTTTCTCCACGTGACCGTCCTCTTCTCCACGTGGGACAGCAACAAGACCACGCCCCCTTTTTGCGCGTATTCTTGTGGGCGGAGGTTAGTCTGTTCTACTGTTCTTCTGACGTCATTTATGAAGGAAGTACCAGGATGTAGTCCAAGCCAGCCGTTCGCTGTAGGCTTTGAAAGGGAACTTCTGTTAAATAAAATATCTCGCTTGGCATTGAACTTTGAGCTGTATAATTTTACAGGTATTATTTATGCTCTAACAGCAACATTACACACTAACTGAAGTTTGAAAAATGGGATCACGAAGAACGGGACCTTTAAAACAATATATATATATTTTTTTTTGGTAAATAATGTAATATGTTACATTAGGACACAATATACAGGGCCCTATTTTAACGATCTAAGCACATGGTGTAAAGCAGACAGCACAAGTGCACTTAGGGCGTGTCCGAATCCACTTTTGCTAGTTTAACGATGGGAAAAATGGTCGGCGTGCCCTGCGCATGGTCTAAAAGGGTTGTCCCTTTTCTCTTAATGAATGTGTGTAATGGTGCAATAAACTGCTGCTGTTTGCACGGTAAATTAAACCAGTGAAAAAAAGTATTTTTAACGGGTCACAGACACTCGTCAATCGTATTTTTATTTAATGCCAATTCAATATTATAATCTTACTAGTTAACGGTTAATAATTTGATAATGAGCAGCGGTTGCCAGTTGGGAAAATTAACCAAATGAGCATACTTGTTTTATTTGTTTTATTTTATTATTTAATTTATAATTAAGAATAGGCAACATTATGCCAGGATGACTGCCCTTCCTTTGCCGTACCTGAAGTTGCTGCATTTTGGCTACTGTCTGTAGATTCCTTCATGCACAACTCGTATTCTTTCGGATGTTTCATGCGCAAATATTTTAACAGGGGCTATTGTTAACGGTCCTTGCCACCACGAGATAAAGCGGCTTTGCAAATTGAACATGTAGCTCGACTTGAATCGCCTTCTTTTGACTGAAAGTACTGCCAAACAACACGTTTTCTGTTGATGAGTTCCATTTTCACTTTCTCACAGCCTACTGCACTCGGACGGTCCACCTAGTAAACACACTCCCATAAACAACGGCGGCGTCATTACGTTCGACCAGCGGAGCGCTCGTAGTGCAAGCCTAGGGTTCGGTTCGGTGGAAAAAAATTCTAAGGTTCGGCAGAAACCGAACCCCGTCAAAAAGCCCAATATTTGTCCGAACCCGAATCCTGGATTCGGTGCATCCCTACTATTTACATGGTGGAATTTGTGAGTGGAAAGACTGAACGCTTCTCCAGGGAGGAATTATTTTATTTTTAATATTTAAAAATGTTTGTGTGCTGCTGCGCATCCCTGTGTGTGTAACAAGCAGAGTGTACGTGTGTTGTGAACCCGCCTATAGGTGCATATTATTAACGCGCCCTTTAAATAACGGTTGGTCAATGGCGCAGTCATTTTCAGTTGCCTCAAAATAGCAACGTACCAACAATGCGCCTGAACACACCTTGTTTTCAGACCAGCGCACACACGCGGCCGAACAAATGTGCGCAAATGCGTTTGCTATTTAAACGATGTGGTGCAGGTCATGAAAATTATAACTGCGTCGCATTGTCATATATTAAAATACCCCAGGGCTTGTCATTAATTAATTCAATTATTTATATTTATTCATTTATTTATATTAGCATTGATGCATATATTTCTGTCTATTTCAGTATGTTTTATGTTTGGTTTTTTTTGCATCTCTATTCTATGAGCTGTTTCCAGTAGATGTATGTACACTCACCTAAAGGATTATTAGGAACACCATACTAATACTGTGTTTGACCCCCTTTCGACTTCAGAACTGCCTTAATTATACGTGGCATTGATTCAACAAGGTACTCAAAGCATTCTTTAGAAATGTTGACCTATATTGATAGGATAGCATCTTGCAGTTGATTGAGATTTGTGGGATGCACATCCAGGGCACGAAGCTCCAGTTCCACCACATCCCAAAGATGCTCTATTGGGTTGAGATCTGGTGACTGTGGGGGCCATTTTAGTACAGTGAACTCATTGTCATGTTCAAGAAACCAATTTGAAATGATTCGAGCTTTGTGACATGGTGCATTATCCTGCTGGATGTAGCCATCAGAGGATGGGTACATGGTGGTCATAAAGGGATGGACATGGTCAGAAACAATGCTCAGGTAGACCGTGGCATTTAAACCATGCCCAGTTGGCACTAAGGGGCCTAAAGTGTGCCAAGAAAACATCCCCCACACCATTACACCACCACCACCAGCCTGCACAGTGGTAACAAGGCATGATGGATCCATGTTCTCATTCTGTTTACGCCAAATTCTGACTCTACCATCTGAATGTCTCAACAGAAATCGAGACTCATCAGACCAGGCAACATTTTTCCAGTCTTCAACTGTCCAATTTTGGTGAGCTTGTGCAAATTGTAGCCTCTTTTTCCTATTTGTAGTGGAGATGAGTGGTACCCGGTGGGGTCTTCTGCTGTTGTAGCCCATCTGCCTCAAGGTTGTGCGTGTTGTGGCTTCACAAATGCTTTGCTGCATACCTCGGTTGTAACGAGTGGTTATTTCAGTCAAAGTTGCTCTTCTATCAGTTTGAATCAGTCGGCCCATTCTCCTCTGATCTCTAGCATCAACAAGGCATTTTTGCCCACAGGACTGCCGCATACTGGATGTTTTTCCCTTTTCACACCATTCTTTGTAAACCCTAGACAAGGTTGTGCGTGAAAATCTGAGCAGATTGTGAAATACTCAGACCGGCCCATCTGGCACCAACAACCATGCCATGCTCAAAATTGCTTAAATCACCTTTCTTTCCCATTCTGACATTCAGTTTGGAGTTCAGGAGATTGTCTTGACCAGGACCACACCCCTAAATGTATTGAAGCAACTGCCATGTGATTGGTTGATTAGATAATTGCATTAATGAGAAATTGAACAGGTGTTCCTAATAATCCTTTAGGTGAGTGTACGTTGAGCATTTCAACGTACTATCAAAAACTAGTGCTATCAAAATCTTTATTTTTTATATCTGTCTTTGATATCAGTCCAGTTGGTTGTTTCAGGCAGATTTGCCTTTTTATCCATTTCATCAGCTATTCTTACATCCTTTTTGCCTCTTTTCAGAATTGATTGTTTCTTAGGTAAACAAAAAAAAACATCTACAGGCCGATTCGTGGAAATGCAGTTTATTAATACATATTTCATACTATTGCATCTGAGCTAAGATGAAGCTATAATAATTAAACTATTCCCTTATTTACAATACCATATGTGACAGCCAAGGGCTCTTCATATTTCTATCGGCCACAATCTGAGCTGCTCATCACACTGGCCTTCGTTTCCTCTGAAAATTATCGATCACTGACCCATGTCTCCCTCTCTCTTTCATTATCCCTCCCTCTGTCTCTCTTCTTTTCCCTGTCTGCGTAACTCATTGTGCCAAAGTCATGTGTGTGTATTGGGAAATAGATGGAACTCATACTCACTTTAATAAAGATAAAAGATTAGCACCACAAGGATTGAAAATAGCAGAGTTGAACACAAAAAGCTAGAGATATAGCGATCTGGAAAGCTAGCACATTTGTGCCATCATATAACATTCTGAGATGCTGCAATTCAATTGTGTTAAACATGTGAGCAAAGTCTAATACAATATTATTTAAATACATGCTAAATAAATTACCCATACAAAAAAGTGATAGTATCAGATATTGTATTACCATATTCTTACATAATGCCATTGTTGAATTTATTCATTCATGATTGGTTGATCAGAAGGTTCCAAAGTGTTGATCATTTTCAATGAGTGCATTGACATGAAGTATAGTCTTTAGATATGTTGAGTGCATTTCAGTTCCATATCATTTAATTATTAAAAATGTAACTAATTAATGCCTGACTGCATGATCTACATACAAGAGTAAAATTGGAAAAGACAGGTCTTTGAAGATGACTACACATCTACTCAGATGCTGGTAATTCTGATGCATGCCTATGTGAATGCATTAAGAAGAAAAACATCAATAAGCTCTGTTGAAATGACTCCAGGGAAAAGCAGTCAATGAATAGATGAATGCACTGTGTATATTAAAGTGATAAAGGGTGCAGTTCTATTTCGAGGCAGAAGATATCTACCGCAGTGAGCCTGAGAGGGAGTGCTTTTGTACTCTGGTGAACCGAGTCTGACAAAGCAAGAGAAGCCACCAGCAATCGTTGATGCATTTGCATGCACATATATTCTCAGATGCTTTCAGAAGCTCCACAAAACTGTTAGGTTGGACCTGGGTTTGTTTGATAACAGACTTCAGTTTAGTATGATTGAAAGTTTTGATTAAAGATTAGGCTACGAAGGCACATGGATTTGGATAAATCATTGTAGCAAAGTTAAAGGTCGGGGAAGAAAGAGGCGAGAACCGGCGAACGTTCGCGAGAACCGGCGAACGTTCACGAAACGGCGAAGTTCATGAAACATTAATCATAAAATAATAGACAAACACAAAACACATAAAGCGACAGCCCCTCATGGACAACTGCAGCACATAAACATAATAAAAACATAATAGTCCAGGCATGGTCCTCTCTCGTCTCGCTCCTCCTTATATTCTTCCGGATCTCCTGCCGTGAGATTTGTGGCACCCTCATTAGCAATCACGCCACCGGCCTCGCTCCCATCACTTGTTCATGTTAACTCATCTACGGGTCGCTGTTGGTTTGGACACAATTTGTCATAAATTGTGCTGGTACAATGACACAAATAAATAACACAGTTAAAGGGATAGTTCACCCAAAAATGAAGATTATCCCATTATTACTCACCCTCAAGCCATCCTTGGTGTATATGACTTTCTTCTATCAAATGAATACAATCTGAGATATATATAAAAAAAATGTCCTGGCTCTTCCCAGCTTATAATGGCTGTGAATAGAGGATGATACTTTGAATCCCAAAAAAGCTCATCCATCCATTAAAAAAGATATCCACACGACTCCAGGGTGTTAATAAAGGCCTTCTGAAGTGAAGGGATGTGTTTGTGTAAGAAAAATATGCACATTTAAAACTTTAAAAACTAAAATGAGATGGTGGTCCAGTGGGTTAAACCATGGAACTGATATGCAGAAGGTTGCTGAGTCAATCCCAGCGGTCACCACCAGTGTGTCCTTGAGCAAGGCACTTTACTCCATGTTGCTCCAGGGGGATTGTCCCTGTAATAAGGGCACTGTAAGTCGCTTTGGATAAAAGCGTCTGCCAAATGCATAAATAAATATAAAATAACTAGGATAAAATATCTACGCAAGTCGACTTACGCCAAAAGAGTAACCCCTGATGCAATGTAGTAGGAGTAAAGTAAGCTCTCACAGTTCAAACAAATAGGGCTGGGCAACAAACTCAAGCTCACTATCATTGTCAACATAAACCAAAACTCTAGCTACAACCTGTCCACATACAAAACACGAGCAGCGGTTACAACAACTAATATCCCTTTAATTGCCTAAAAGTATAATGTTATACCAGCAGTTTAATTAAACTTAAAGGGGTGATGAATTGAGAAATCAACTTTCCTTTGAGCCTTTGATATATAAAAGGTCATGGTAATATAAGAATATCCTGTAAGTTTCAGAGCTGAAAACGTCCTTGTTAGTCAAAGAAAAGCTTTTATAGACACCAGGCCCAGGAGAGATCTCACAATATGTCGACTATTGACGTAATAGGACTCGGAAGCTCCGCCTCAAGCCCGCCCACCAACTCGTGGAGCTAAACGGGTTGCGCTAAAGAGCAATAAACATGCCGGTTCCATGCATAAGACATTGCGTTTGTTCACTTCATTTCACCGCGGAATCGTTAGTAAACAAGATACAGGTCGAGACTGGATTTGCAGACATATTGAGATTAAAACACAATGCTGTGCCTTCTATATTGGATCCGACAGGAACGGTGCAACACACTTATGTGAGTAAAACGTGTTTTTTTATATGTGTTAATATTGCATTGTTACAGATCGTTTGATATCTATTGATTACATACCTTAGCACGCTGTCACAGGCTGGAGAAGGTGTTATTGGTTCATTCGTGATCAGACTCAGACTTGTAACGCCAGCTCGCAAAGCCCAAAGTCCCGGGGCTATGTGTTTTTCAGGCGGGCTATAGTGAAATAGGATTCCTTTCTTGCGCGTGTGTGTGTATGGTTCACGGTTATATTCACTGAGGATCGGGCGAAATGATACAGAAATAACATTCCAATCAATCGCGGGTGGATGAGAGATGAATCATTGTGTTTGTTTGATAAAGATATTTTGTGAGTCCTGTGAGCGTTTCTCCAGACACTTTCAAAACAATACACCCTTTTCAGAGACTGTGATGACGCGTTTTAAAGCTCATCAATATCGTAAATCCTGCAACGTTTTTTGTATTTTAATTTTTTTTAAATATGTATATTTATAACACTAATACTTTGTAGTTACAGCTGCTGTGAGAGTGTTTCTAATACAGGGTCTATGGGATTGATGGGAATAATTAACATATTTCTCTCTTTTGACTGCCGTTATCAATCTCACTCTATTTTTTCCCTTTTTTTGAAAGTTGTGAAATCCCTATTGTGGCGTTTTTCTTTCGCTATTCGAGCAAATGTGCACGCAAAAAAAAATATTTAATGTATTCTTTCATTCACAGCTATAATATTTAACCCAACTACGACGACTTCCGCTCTGAGAAACCCAGAAATGTGAAAAGGGTCTATTCCTCACGTGTACTGACAGGGGAGCGGAAATTCATTAAATACAGGGAGTGCAGAATTATTAGGCAAGTTGTATTTTTGAGGATTAATTTTACAACATTAATAATTAAACAACAACCATGTTGTCAATGAACACAAAAAACTCATTAATATCAAAGCTGAATATTTTTGGAAGTAGTTTTTAGTTTTAGCTATTTTAGGGGGATATCTGTGTGTGCAGGTGACTATTACTGTGCATAATTATTAGGCAACTTAACAAAAAACAAATTTATACCCATTTCAATTATTTATTTTTACCAGTGAAACCAATATAACATCTCAACATTCACAAATATACATTTCTGACATTCAAAAACCAAACAAAAACAAATCAGTGACCAATATAGCCACCTTTCTTTGCAAGGACACTCAAAAACCTGCCATCCATGGATTCTGTCAGTGTTTTGATCTGTTCACCATCAACATTGCGTGCAGCAGCAACCACAGCCTCCCAGACACTGTTCAGAGAGGTGTACTGTTTTCCCTCCTTGTAAATCGCACATTTGATGATGGACCACAGGTTCTCAATGGGGTTCAGATCAGGTGAACAAGGAGGCCATATCATTAGATTTTCTTCTTTTATACCCTTTCTTGCCAGCCACGCTGTGGAGTACTTGGACGCGTGTGATGGAGCATTGTCCTGCATGAAAATCATGTTTTTCTTGAAGGATGCAGACTTCTTCCTGTACCACTGCTTGAAGAAGGTGTCTTCCAGAAACTGGCAGTAGGACTGGGAGTTGAGCTTGACTCCATCCTCAACCCGAAAAGGCCCCACAAGCTCATCTTTGATGATACCAGCCCAAACCAGTACTCCACCTCCACCTTGCTGGCGTCTGAGTCGGACTGGAGCTCTCTGCCCTTTACCAATCCAGCCACGGGCCCATCCATCTGGCCCATCAAGACTCACTCTCATTTCATCAGTCCATAAAACCTTAGAAAAATCAGTCTTGAGATATTTCTTGGCCCAGTCTTGACGTTTCAGCTTGTGTGTCTTGTTCAGTGGTGGTCGACTTTCTGCCTTTCTTACCTTGGCCATGTCTCTGAGTATTGCACACCTTGTGCTTTTGGGCACTCCAGTGATGTTGCAGCTCTGAAATATGGCCAAACTGGTGGCAAGTGGCATCTTGGCAGCTGCACGCTTGACTTTTCTCAGTTCACGGGCAGTTATTTTGCGCCTTGGTTTTTCCACACGCTTCTTGCGACCCTGTTGACTATTTTGAATGAAACGCTTGATTGTTCGATGATCACGCTTCAGAAGCTTGGCTATTTTAAGACTGCTGCATCCCTCTGCAATATATCTCACTATTTTTGACTTTTCTGAGCCTGTCAAGTCCTTCTTTTGACCCATTTTGCCAAAGGAAAGGAAGTTGCCTAATAATTATGCACACCTGATATAGGGTGTTGATGTCATTAGACCACACCCCTTCTCATTACAGAGATGCACATCACCTAATATGCTTAATTGGTAGTAGGCTTTCCAGCCTATACAGCTTGGAGTAAGACAACATGCATAACGAGGATGATGTGGTCAAAATACTCATTTGCCTAATAATTCTGCACTCCCTGTATGCAAATCTTATCCAATCCTAGCCGTGGGCGTTTACTTCCAAGTCTTCAGTGCGGCACGCCCATCAAAACCGACTGTTTTTCAGAGAGACTCAAAACCAAGGCAGAAAATAGCCTATTACTTTTTCATAATGATGTTTCTGAATCTAAAAAAAACCCGCAAACGTCATAAGTTGACCTCAGACAACAGTATAAAAAAAAGCCAGTTCATGACACCTTTAAGTTCAGACCGAGCAACAGAACCACAGTGAAACAGCTTTTGCACCCACTGCTGCCAAAGATTGCGACTAAAGCGTAAATGAGGCAAAACTTTCTTCACCCCACTGCCACAGTTACAAATCCGAGCATTTGCTGTGTGTGTATGTGAATGTGCTCCGATACTTCTGTAGAGGTTGTGCCTATTTGTAGGTGTGTGTTTGTGAGAAGCGTCTTGTGATTAAAGTGGGCTCTGGTGGTTCATGCGTGGGTGGTGACGCTCCCTGCGGTAGTTGTGTAGAGAGGTGAGCAGCGCCGTTAGGCTTTTGTGTCGTTTGTTGTGTCTCCGTTTCTGCAGGTTGAAGGAAAGAATAACTGAAAAGATTGTTCTTATACCTGCTCTTGATGGGGACTCAATTGTTTTTTTACTTCTTAGTGACTGAATTGATGTTTGAGTGCTGGAGATGTTCAGCTGTCAGGTTTTGAAATAAGAGGTAAGAATATTAGGATTTTCCATATTGGAAGCTTTATGATAATATACAGTTCAAATGATGAAATAATTTCAACTCAAATCAATATTTCATAAAAAGAAATCAAGTTATTTTGGAAAGTGCTATGAAATAAGTAAGATAATGTGCATATGGCTGCAATTTTCAATATGGGAACTCATGTAAATCATGTAAGTTTCAGTATCTCATGCAATTATGCTTCTTCTTCTTCTTACGCTTTCAGTGTGAAACAAGCCTAACCCATTTCCTTCGGTTTCATTTTACATCATACATTTGATATTAAAAATGTATAGTCTGATAATGGCGCTTCATCCATGTGTGAAGCTGAATCTGAAGTGGCATCTGAAGTCACAGCTGAAAGAAAAGCAGCTTGGATCACGTATTGATTTCTGCCCCACTCCTGTAATGAAGATGGTGAGCGCATTGACAAACCTGCTAATGGCCGGGCAGATATTCACAGCTGCTGCCACTCTCGGGCTTTTGTTTGACTCCGTGCATGGGAAGACGCACAGCCTGTATTGCAGCCATGAGAGCCAAAATCATTCAAAAGATCTGTTTCCTACTATTTCCAGCAAGGGTGGCCCATTATGTGCAGCCTGTAATTAGCCACTGATTGATGGAGATAGAGGTGCCATTTCCTTTCGAAATAAATGTAATACAGCCTCTGCAAACCATGTGATCAGTGCACAGACACGACATTATCAGAAGGCTGTGTGCTTTGAAATGTGTAGTCTTCATAAACACACCAGGCTTCGTTCTATGAATACGTCATGGAGAATGAATAATCCTTGTATTTTTGTAGTACTCTTCATGATTTGAGGGCTTTTTCATCCTCGTAACTGAGGATGTGCTGCTATGCAATTAAGTCCTAGGGGTGGATAATGCATACAGGGTTACTTGACAGTCTCTACAGTGTCAAGGGCCTTTCTTTCATGTCATCTCCATTTCAGGAGTAGGTATGATGCATAATTGAATTTTGTGAATTGCTGACAGCTGCTGGTGGGGGCCCTGGCCCTGGCCCCTGGGGTTAACTGTGTTTACTTTCCAGTAGACACATAGGATGAAAAATGACGCTGTTCAAATTGAAAGGCGATTTTTCTGTTCTCAGTCACGTAGCAGGGTTTGCAGGGCATCCACTGAGAGGTTGTCATCGATAATGACAGAGTTATAAAAGGACTTTTTTTTTTCTCTTCATTTAATTATCTTTTTTCTTTACTTTCAGGAGGCTTGAAAGCTTATTTATTCTTTTAGGTTCCAAAATGTTTAATAGACATCTTATTTTGAGTACCTTTATCTTAACTGTGTTAAAGAATTAAAATAATATGTTTTTAAATGTTTTCGCTTTTTTAACCCTTAAAGAGCCCCTATTATGTATTTTTGAAAATCATCTTTCATGTAGTGTGTAACATAGTTCTAAGGCTGCGTTCACACTGCAGGCTGAAACAACCCAATTCCGATTTTTTTGCCCTTATGCGACCTGTATCTGATCTTTTCATGACAGTCTGAACGACACAGATCCGATCTTTTCAAATGCGACCCAGGCCACTTGGGTATGTGGTCCAAATCCGATACATATCCGATCTTTTGAAATGCGTCTTCAGTCTGAACTGCCAGGTCACATGTATCCGACCCGCACGTCGTTGATACGCGACAAACGTCATCATTGTACGTTGAAGTAGGCGGGAAATTAAAAAAAATAAACAACTATGGCGGACGATGCTGAGACCAGTCAGTGGAAGGGAATTAACATGAGAAGGTTGTAATGGTGCTGGCTCCGTTGTGAAAATAACTTTAATAAAGCTAAACGAACTCCAATGCTGACACCCATATTTGGCTACTTCCGTAAACAACAAGTGACGTCGTTGACCGTTGAGTACTCTTCTGCGCATGCGGGTCACTTCTGGGTCATTTCACGTTCACACAGGAGATCACAAAAGGTCGCATTTAATTGGAAATGTGAACGGCCTTGCAAAAAAATCGCATTTTTTCAAAAAATCGGAATTGAGCATTAAGCCCTGCAAGTGTGAACGCAGCCTAAGTGAATGAAAACATCCTGCAAAGTTTTAAATCTGAAAGTGCGACATATATAAAGTTATTGTCTCTCAAAAGTAAAGTGTCTCAAAAGTCGACTCTGAGTCAATGAAACAACTAGTTTTTCAGACGAGTCGCAAGCCGTTTCGTTGTGACGTCACGACGAAACATTAGCATATCGCCCTTCCACTTATTACGCACACACACCGCGCAGACACCAGGGAAACCTTGAACACTGCAGCAGATACTTGATAGCATCATGTCGAGAAGATGCTGCGCTCTACAATGTGTTTATTGTAGGTATAACAACGGCTAACTCGCGTTATTACGGTCTTACTGAAATTCCACTGTAAATCAGTTGTGGGCTGCGGTATTACCTAAAACTGTGTCTATTAATGCAGATTGTCTGTCATTCTTACTACTTTGAGTAAAGATAAAGGATGGAGCAAGATTTGTTTTGCAAACGTTAATGTTTACATCAGCTGGGCTAACGTATGCACTGTTATTGATACAGTTCCCACATTTGCACCGCAATACATTACACATACACACACACACACACACAGGTTTGTTGAAGCACACTTGCTAATGCTGATGTTGAGGAAACACAGTTAAAACATCTCATAATGTACCTCAAACTGAGTAGCATCACTGAGAAACGTCCTGCTCGAGGTTCGGGTTGAAAAATGAGCTCTTCCATTGTTCCATCATTGATTCGGACTCGTGCTGTGATTGATGTAAAATCGATGTCATTGTTACTGTCTTTACAGTGTGTACTATCCTGAGCTTTAGGAACAGGAAACCTCCTGAATGGAGCTGGAGTTCAGTTATGGTAATGGGTGTTTGTTTCCGAAATACGCGCTGTACGCGGTAGACCAATCACAGACTGGGCCGCCTAACCAATCAGGGCAGAGTAGGCTCGTGGAAAGGAGGGATTTAGAGAGACATCCATCCATCGAGTCGTTCGAGAATCATTGAACATTGTGAATATTATGAGAAAATAAAACAGTTTTTTGACCTTTGATGCATAAACTTGAAAACCTCCAGAACAAAATTAGGAAAGTTTAAAATAGCATAATAGGGGCACTTTAAGTGGTTTGGACTTATAAACCATGTTTACTGAAATACATTCTTACTATTTGAGTTGGAGTTTGTTGGAAAACATTAACATCAACATCAAGCATGAAATTTGTTTTTTTGTTTTTTTTTAGAAATGATCTGTCTATGAACTTTGGAAAGACATAATGTTATATTATTTTTAGTAGTATCATCGTCATTATTATTATCAACATAAATAAATAAGATTAAATATTTGAAAGCATGTTTTGGATCCCAACATTGGACCCACTGACCAAAACATGGAAAATATTTTTCAAAATATTTTTTGTGTGTGTGTGTGTGTGGGAGTAAATTATGATAAAAATTATGATAAAAAAATAAAGTTTTGAGTTGGTAGAATACTCGCGAAAGCCCTATTCGGATGGGATTAGTTTTACAAGATGGAGTAATGTAATTTTACCACAGGACGTCTAATATTAATGGCCAATTCGGACGGGATAAGAAATCCAGAAGTGGAACCAGAACCAGAAGTAGTCGCTGTGCGAGTAAACCCCACTCCTCTGATCTCAAGAGATGCTCTAGCGACTGACACTAGAGGTTGCAGCCTTTAGCCTCCTTGTTAGAGCGTCCGACTCTCATGCCGGCGGACCTGGGTTCGAGTCCCGCTTTTGGAGTGGGTGGTTCGAACAGGAGGGGTTACACTGATATCATGTGTGCAAACATATATAATCTATATATAACCTTTATATAACAGTTAGGTTCGGTTGAACGATTTATTAATTAAATTAATTAAATTCTGATTGGATTCTGTTGGTAATAGGCACTTACCTAAAGCTAAATTAAGTTATGTGCCTCTGACAAGTGCTTTCAACCTTCTTTTTGATCTGAATGGTGTGCAGAAAACACTTGAGTTTTGCCTCAGACCCACTGCCTTGAACGCAACTGAATGCTTCTTCAAGCACCTCACTTGAAAAACCACTGAAAACATTTAAACAGGAAACAACAGAATCTTCCCATACATATTTACAGCGGGTGCTGTGTCCATGCATGGGATTAGCATTACCTGAGGTAAATTTTCCGGACCTTTTTACAGAAGGTAAAAGTTGCCGTAATCTTTACTGATTTTGTCCATAATGATTACTGAGATTGCACATTCGGATGGGACTGAAATCACTGAGAAGCTCTGGTAATAATTACTTTAACCCACCTCTCCATGTAAATCTAATCCTGTCCATTTACACTATGCCATTTTCAACTAAAAATGGAAAACCTTCTATGCATTTTGACCATTCACGACAACAGCAATTTAGCGGCCTGTAAACGCAAAAAAAACTTTTGAAAACGGGTTTCAAAACGCACGTTTTTGAAAACGATACTGTTATCGTTTCCATGTGAACTACAATAAGGAACATTTGTGAAGACGCATGCATATTACCGGTATATGTTCAGTAAACTGGTGCATAGTATTTCTTTGCAAAGTGACCACCAACTACTGGCCTGGCATGCATAATACAGCGTTTTTAATTGTTTTCGCAGATCCCTGTGAACGGGGATCATTTTAACCACGTTGTTGTATGTACTTGACAAACGCAAAAGAAAAACGTTTCTGTTTTTTGTACATTGTTGGCATGTACAATAAATATACCCTGAAACAATTCTGGTCTCTCCAGCAGTCCAGTGCAGCTGTATTCCAGCAAAGGCAACTATGACACGCCTTGAAATGCATGTAATTAATTCAGATATATGCATGGATTACACAAACACATCATGAATTCATGTCTGTGCAAGCAAAACAAGTCACTGCTTGCACATGATTGCAGAAGCTCAGCAGTCATTCTGCTATAGAGTCAGCTATATATATATATATATATATATATATATATATATATATATATATATATATATATATATATATATATATATACAGTGAGGAAAATAAGTATTTGAACACCCTGCTATTTTGCAAGTTCTCCCACTTGGAAATCATGGAGGGGTCTGAAATTGTCATCGTAGGTGCATGTCCACTGTGAGAGACATAATCTAAAAAAAAAATCCAGAAATCACAATATATGATATTTAAAGTATTTATTTGTATGATACAGCTGCAAACAAGTATTTGAACACCTGTCTATCAGCTAGAATTCTGACCCTCAAAGACCTGTTAGTCTGCCTTTAAAAATGTCCACCTCCACTCCATTTATTATCCTAAATTAGATGCACCTGTTTGAGGTCGTTAGCTGCATAAAGACACCTGTCCACCCCATACAATCAGTAAGAATCCAACTACTAACATGGCCAAGACCAAAGAGCTGTCCAAAGACACTAGAGACAAAATTGTACACCTCCACAAGGCTGGAAAGGGCTACGGGGAATTTGCCAAGCAGCTTGGTGAAAAAAGTTCCACTGTTGGAGCAATCATTAGAAAATGGAAGAAGCTAAACATGACTGTCAATCTCCCTCGGACTGGGGCTCCATGCAAGATCTCACCTCGTGGGGTCTCAAAGATCCTAAGAAAGGTGAGAAATCAGCCCAAAACTACATGGGAGGAGCTGGTCAATGACCTGAAAAGAGCTGGGACCACCGTTTCCAAGGTTACTGTTGGTAATACACTAAGACATCATGGTTTGAAATCATGCATGGCACGGAAGGTTCCCCTGCTTAAACCAGCACATGTCAAGGTCCGTCTTAAGTTTGCCAATGACCATTTGGTTGATCCAGAGGAGTCATGGGAGAAAGTCATGTGGTCAGATGAGACCAAAATAAAACTTTTTGGTCATAATTCCACTAAACGTGTTTGGAGGAAGAAGAATGATGAGTACCATCCCAAGAACACCATCCCTACTGTGAAGCATGGGGGTGGTAGCATCATGCTTTGGGGGTGTTTTTCTGCACATGGTACAGGGCGACTGCACTGTATTAAGTGGAGGATGACCGGGCCATATATTGCGAGATTTTGGGGAACAACCTCCTTCCCTCAGTTAGAGCATTGAAGATGGGTTGAGGCTGGGTTTTCCAACATGACAATGACCCGAAGCACACAGCCAGGATAACCAAGGAGTGGCTCTGTAAGAAGCATATCAAGGTCTCCAGACCTAAACCCAATAGAGAATCTTTGGAGGGAGCTCAAACTCCGTGTTTCTCAGCGACAGGCCAGAAACCTGACTGATCTAGAGAAGATCTGTGTGGAGGAGTGGGCCAAAATCCCTCCTGCAGTGTGTGCAAACCTGGTGAAAAACTACAGGAAACGTTTGACCTCTGTAATTGCAAACAAAGGCTAAAGTAGCAAATATTAACATTGATTTTCTCAGGTGTTCAAATACTTATTTGCAGCTGTATCATACAAATAAATAGTAAAAAAAAATCATACATTGTGATTTCTGGATTTTTTTTTTTTAGATTGTCTGTCACAGTGGACATGCACCTACGTTAATATTTCCTCCTTTGCTGCATTGGATCAGTGATGTCTGTGTTGTCAGTGGTTTCTCGACTCACTGGTGGAATAAACAACCTGCCATTCAGCAATTCATGCATGTAAACTGCATCAACAGAAAAGTGTGAGTTAGAAGAGTTGAGTTGTCTGGTAACACTTTAGAATAATGGTCATTAGTTAACATTAGTTAATGTATTAACTAACATGAACTAACCATGAGCAGTACATTTGTTACTGTATTTGTTCATCTTTGTTAATGTTAGTTAATATGAATACAGCTGTACATGGTTTGTTCATGTTAGTACACAGTGCATTAACTAATGTTAACAAGATTTTAATAATGCATTAGTAAATGTTGAAATTAACATTAACAAAGATTAATAAACGCTTTATAAGAGCAGTTCAGTATTAGTTCTTTTTAACTAATGTAGTTAACTTTGGTAGAAGGGGTTTTGCATTAAAGATACATTTTTATTTTTTTTATTTGAATTGTACAATTTAATGTAAATCAGCTGGTAATCTCAAAGGGTTAGTTCACTCAAAAATGAAAATTCTGTCATTAATTCCTCACCCTCATGTCTTTCCAGACGTTCGTCCATTCCCTGAGCACAAATGAAGATATTTTTGATGAAATCCGAGAGGTTTCTGACCCCACGTTATTACCACTTTCAAGGCCCAGAAAGGTAGTAAAGACATAGTCCATGTGACTACAGTGGTTCAACTTTAATATTATGAAGCGACTGGAATACTTACAAACAAACAAACAAACACTGTATTCAACAATTTCTTCTTTTCTGTTCTGTTCTTCTTTTCCGCTGTTCACGAAGTAAACACAGTGCCGCGCTTCCAGGTGATGAACAAAGGTCTTACGGGTTTGAAACGACATGAGGCCAGGGTGAGTAATCAATGACAGAATTTAAATACAGGGAGTGCAGAGTTATTAGGCAAATGAGTATTTTGACCACATCATCCTCGTTATGCATGTTGTCTTACTCCAAGCTGTATAGGCTGGAAAGCCTACTACCAATTAAGCATATTAGGTGATGTGCATCTCTGTAATGAGAAGGGGTGTGGTCTAATGACATCAACACCCTATATCAGGTGTGCATAATTATTAGGCAACTTCCTTTCCTTTGGCAAAATGGGTCAAAAGAAGGACTTGACAGGCTCAGAAAAGTCAAAAATAGTGAGATATATTGCAGAGGGATGCAGCAGTCTTAAAATAGCCAAGCTTCTGAAGCGTGATCATCGAACAATCAAGCGTTTCATTCAAAATAGTCAACAGGGTCGCAAGAAGCGTGTGGAAAAACCAAGGCGCAAAATAACTGCCCGTGAACTGAGAAAAGTCAAGCGTGCAGCTGCCAAGATGCCACTTGCCACCAGTTTGGCCATATTTCAGAGCTGCAACATCACTGGAGTGCCCAAAAGCACAAGGTGTGCAATACTCAGAGACATGGCCAAGGTAAGAAAGGCAGAAAGTCGACCACCACTGAACAAGACACACAAGCTGAAACGTCAAGACTGGGCCAAGAAATATCTCAAGACTGATTTTTCTAAGGTTTTATGGACTGATGAAATGAGAGTGAGTCTTGATGGGACAGATGGATGGGCCCGTGGCTGGATTGGTAAAGGGCAGAGAGCTCCAGTCCGACTCAGACGCCAGCAAGGTGGAGGTGGAGTACTGGTTTGGGCTGGTATCATCAAAGATGAGCTTGTGGGGCCTTTTCGGGTTGAGGATGGAGTCAAGCTCAACTCCCAGTCCTACTGCCAGTTTCTGGAAGACACCTTCTTCAAGCAGTGGTACAGGAAGAAGTCTGCATCCTTCAAGAAAAACAGTACACCTCTCTGAACAGTGTCTGGGAGGCTGTGGTTGCTGCTGCACGCAATGTTGATGGTGAACAGATCAAAACACTGACAGAATCCATGGATGGCAGGCTTTTGAGTGTCCTTGCAAAGAAAGGTGGCTATATTGGTCACTGATTTGTTTTTGTTTGGTTTTTGAATGTCAGAAATGTATATTTGTGAATGTTGAGATGTTATATTGGTTTCACTGGTAAAAATAAATAATTGAAATGGGTATAAATTTGTTTTTTGTTAAGTTGGCTAATAATTATGCACAGTAATAGTCACCTGCACACACAGATATCCCCCTAAAATAGCTAAAACTAAAAACCACTTCCAAAAATATTCAGCTTTGATATTAATTCGTTTTTTGTGTTCATTGACAACATGGTTGTTGTTTAATTATTAATGTTGTAAAATTAATCCTCAAAAATACAACTTGCCTAATAATTCTGCACTCCCTGTATTTGTGTGAACTAACCCTTTATCACTGCTTAAACTGAGCAGAGATCAAGAGTCATTCTCCTTCCATTTGTCTGCATATGTTAATATTGTTTAATGATGAAAACCAGCCAGAAGGTCGTAACAAAAGCAAAAGCTATCTGCTGTGTTTATACCTGACACCAGGTGCATGGCATTCCCCTGTTGATGTACTGACAACATTGATGAATTCATAAATAAACATTCAAAAAAAATGTGGTGGCTAATAACTAAAAGTTCATTCACTTGGAACAGTATCCCACCACAAAAATAACACTTCCGACATCTGGACAGCTCAAGAGTATTCATTTAAGTGCTAAATATGAGCAGCACATTTGGCTTTTTACTGTAAATCCTCTGGAGACGTGTTACTTTTAAATAAATATCAGTTAATAAATTGCCTTTATGTGTTTAATGCATGTAACACATACAGTCTCTTTGTTTAATTTTGTTCTGTGTGATTTCTAAAGAAAATAAATGTAGCCATGATTAAGTGCAGATGACTTTACTCTTAATAGAGCCATCTTGATTTCATTTATACATAATTTTGCCATTATGATGGTCTTTCTCTGACAAAGTTTCCCACTGTAGAAATGTCTGACTGCTCTAAAAATGTCTCTTAAATAAAAGCGTTTCTCCTTCCATTTGATGAGCCTATATGTTTGAACTATAAAGGCTCTTTATTGGCATTGATGGTCCCATGAAAAACATTTAGCATTCATTGAAACTTTCCATTGGAAAAAGGTTCTTTAGATTAATGAAAATGTTCTTAACACCATGGGGAAAACAAAAAAAAACTTTATTTTTAAGACTGGTATGATTCATTTCATCTTATTGTTCGCATTTAGCATTGTTTTCCCTACAGAGCAATAAGTAATTAACTTAAGTTGACAGTGTTGTGTCTCAGGGGACAACCTGAGAGAACTTCAGAGACAACTGTTGCCTGTGATATGTCCTTGAATCAGTGAACATGCTATAACACTTTCGACATCTGGACAGCTCAAGAGAAGTGCTAAAAAAGAACCTCTGTCTATGACCCTATGGAAAAGACTTGCTGTTTTTGGGTTGCAACCCACATTTTGTGATCTACAGCATGCACAGAGGATATTCTCTCATGGTCCCTTGACTTTTCGCATGCGTTTGAGAACTCCACTGAGTAAGGAATCGAGTTTCATGTCACCACTCAACATCTTGTTGCCCATCACCACACGTTCACTGATTCAAGGACATATCACAGGCAACAATTGTCTCTGAAGTTCTCTCAGGTTGTCCCCTGGTAAACGGAAGCAGTCGGGTGAGTTTGCGGTGTTGTCGGCTCAAAGTTGAGTGAGGAAATATAGGGTTGCAGTGAACAATTTCAAGCTGACAGGCTACAATTAGGCGGGGTTTATTTGTTATTCTTGGAAGTGCCACAAAGGTGGCAGCTTTCAGGAGATTAGAACTTTGTGTTTGCTAAGAATAGTGAGTTTAAGAGGGTTGTGTGTGCTTCTGGGCAGATAGATAGCATAGCAGATAGTGTGTCATTTTCACAATTTTATAATGCTCTAATTATTTTCCTAGCTTTAATATTTGGGAATATTTGGTGCAACACTGTCAACTTAAGTTAATAACTTATTGCTCTGTATAGTGCATCCTGCAGTGTGAGGCTGTTTATGTAACAGCGTAGCAGTGTGTAGCCGATCTAAATGCTTTTGGGTGTCCCTCTGCCGATCCAAGTGGTTTCTAATTAGATGCTGTCAACTTGAATTACATCCATGTAGCATTAACCGAAATTCACAACTTTATGTGTGGTGAAGCTCAAACTTCCTCTTCAAAAGCTCTGCTACACGACTGTGTAATAGAGAAAGATTGATACGTGAAAGGTGAGGGATGTTTTTGGCCAATAGGGAACAGAAATTTTTTTTGAAGGGATGATTGCAGGAGATTATCAGCTTACACTTTACCTTTATTTCTGCAATTGAAAAGACGTTCGCTGTTAGCTGTAGTGGTATGGCATGAAAACTAGAACTTTAGGTTTTCTAAAAATATGAATGATGAACTAGCAACAATGAGTGTCGTGGATGGTTACAAGAGCATTGCTTTGCAGTTGTGAGCAGTGTTGGGGGAAACGCATTACAAGTAACATGAGTTATGTAAATCAGATTATTTTTTCGAGTAACTAGTAAAGTAAAGCATTTTACATTTACAACAAAATATCTGAGTTACTTTTTCAAATAAGTAATGCAAGTTACTTTGTTTTCCCATGTATTGACTGACAGCTGTCCTGTCTCCATGTTGGGAGAAATTGTGAGTAAGTGCAGAGGCATAGTGTAAACATGATGGTAATTCTAGAATAATTGTGCGCACTCATCTCACTTGCACAAAAACAGATTCAGTCAAAACAGATTCAAAAGCCTCCAATAATTAAATGTTAAATCATACAAATATACTTTATGTATCTATTTATTATTATACTTTACTCACTTTATTCACCAGTGTCTTTGCTGCTGACCTTCAATGATCCGATTCAACCACAATAATTAGCAAAAATGAATTTAGATAAACATCCCATATGCTTTTAATTTTCTGTTTTATTGCTGAAGTAAGAGTGTTGAACCGTCTTCTCCTGTATCCTCTTCTGCAATCCAGAATGGCAGCACTGTACAGTACAGGCGTGAATGTTGTACTTCTTACAGACTGAAATATAAAATATAACTTTTATCTATTTATTTTTGTTATTAAAAACAAACAAGCAAGCCCAGCCCATGTAATAAAAAGTAACTCAAAAGTAATGTAGCACATTACTTTCCCAAAAAAGTAACTAAGTAAGAGTTACTTGTTTTAGAGAGTAACGCAATATTGTAATGCATTACTTTTAAAAGTAACTTTCCCCAACACAGTTTGTGAGTGTGTTGCTATACCTTTGTAATATTCTGGGCCCGTATTCATAATGAGCAAAAAAGAGTTGCTCATAGTTACCAAATTCTAAGAAAATTCTTAGAAATGTGGGCGTTTCCTCTTAAATGAAAGAAAAGATAAAAGGTAATTCAGAAAGCATCATAACCCTTAAAAGAGGTATTAAGGTCTAAAAATATTAGGAGTACGGACGAGGACTTTTAAGAGGCTTAAGAGTTTCTTTAGCAGCAGAGAAAATGGATGAAACGTGAAGAGGGAGAAGAAATGTGTTGCACACAATGCATGACAGTGAGTTAATAAGACACTACACATTAGATCATGCAGGGATCATGTTTGTGACTGATCTTATTTAGAGACTAGCTAACATCTCAGACACAGCACAGAAATGCCAAAAAGGGAAGTAATAATCACTACATTAACATATTTGGCAACTGGAAAAGTGAAACTTTGCAGCAGTGATGATTTGGGTCTGTCACAACCTTCTATAAGCAAAGTGATCACACAAACAATTACAGCACTTTCAGAACCTTATTGTGTTGCTAATAATTTTAAGTACGACATATATATATATAATGTGTGTGTATGTGAGTATTGTAAAACAGGAAAAAATACGCCTGTAATTTCAAAGTGAAGGCTTATAATAGACCCTACTTAAAAGCGCTCTTAATTTCCTGCTTGGAAAACCAACCAATCACAATCTTCAAAAGACACTGAGATGAAAGTTTTTGTCTTTACCTTGCTCAGAGTTGCTCTCAGATTGGTCCCGAAATCACTCTCCTACGTAGAATTTTTTAAGCTAAATTAGGAGTTTTCTGAGAGGATTCTTAGAAGCTTTAATGCCCCGTCCACACGGAGACGCGTTTAGCTGTATACGTAAAAATGTTGTACCGTATCAGCGTTTCGTCCACACGGATCCGGCGTTTTGGCAGCATGAAACTGATATTTTTTGAAACCGGGTCCCAGAGTGGATAAATCTGAAAACCACACCCTTGCGTTTTCATGTGTACAGCCAATTTGTATATTTTGTGAAACGCGCGGGAAAGACTTGAAGGGATGCAACTACGGGCACTGGGCATGCGCACATCAATACTGGGTCTTTTAATATCTGTATTTGCGTTATTGTAAGGGTACACTGTCAGAAAAAAAGGTACGGTGCTGTCACTGGGGCGGTACCCTAAGGTACAAAAACTAATATGTACCTTTAAGGTACTAATATGTACCTTTAAGGTACTAATATGCACTCTTAAAGTACTGATATGTACCTTTTAAGGTACTAATATGTACCATTTAGGGGTGAGTAAGGTACAAAGATGTACCTTTTCACTTTTGTACCTTAGGGTACCGCCCCAGTGACAGCGCTGTACCTTTTTTTCTGACAGTGTAGGGTTTAGGGTTGGGGTAGGTGTAGGCGTTAAAGGGATAGTTCACCCAAAAATGAAAATTAGCCCATAATTTACTCACCCTCAAGTCATCCTAGGTGTGTATGACATTCTTCTTTCAGACGAATAAAATCTGAGTTATATTAGGCAAGGCAAGGCAAGGCAAGTTTATTTGTATAGCACATTTAATACACAGTGGCAATTCAAAGTGCTTTACACAGAAATGAAGTTAAAATATTCATAAGTGAATAAAATAAAAATAAAAAATATATAGTATAACAGTTATAATAGGAATTAAAAGAAAGAAAAAAATAAAGAATTTTTATATATATATATATATATAAAGTATAATTAACACTAAAAATAAAAACCGGGTTAAATTGAAACATAATTAAAGTGCAAGCAGTTCGGACAGAGCACAGAGCTCATTCAGTAAAAGCATAAGATAAGGTGCAATCAGTCAGTAAATGCACAGCTGAACAGATGTGTTTTGAGTCTGGATTTGAAAGTGGCTACTGTTGGAGCACATCTGATCTGTTCAGGAAGCTGGTTCCAGCTGCGGCTGGCATAATAGCTAAAAGCAGACTCTCCTTGCTTTGCGTGAACCCTTGGAGTGATCTGTTGGGTTTAATCAGCATATCTGCAATGTATTGAGGTCCTAGGTCATTGAGTGACTTATATACAAGTAATAGTACTTTAAAATCGATCCTAAATGTAACTGGAAGCCAGTGTAAAGACCTGAGGACTGGTGTGATATGGTCATATTTTCTGGTTCTGCTCAGGATCCTGGCAGCAGTGTTCTGTATGAGCTGCAGCTATCTAATGGTCTTTTTGGGAAGGCCGGTGAGAAGACCATTACAATAGTCCACCCTACTGGTGATAAAAGCATGAACGAGTTTCTCTAAGTCTTGTCTGGAAACAAAGCATCTAATTCTTGCAATATTTTTGAGATGATAGTAGGCTGATTTTGTTATTGCTTTGACATGACGACTGAAACTCAGGTCTGACTCCAGAATCACGCCCAGAATCCTGACTTGATTTTTTGATTTTAAACCTTTAGCCTCAAGATATGCGTTCACCTTGAGAATTTCATCTTTGTTTCCAAATGTAGTGATTTCAGTTTTGTCTTTGTTTAACTGAAGAAAGTTTTGGCACATCCAACTGTTAACTTCATCAGTGCATTTGCACAGAGAGTCAATGGGGCTGTAGTCAGCGATATTACACAAATCCAGGCTAATCCAAGCATTATAATGGCAGTAATAGTTGCTCTGTTTTTGAAGTCCATAAAAAGTGGATCTATCCGTCAAATAACGTGCTCCACGTGTCTCTGGTGTGTTAATAAAGGCCTTTATTAAAAAAACTTTATCAAGTAAACTTTCGTCCGACCGCCTTCCATGGAAAAGTGTTGAATGTTGAAAGTGAAACTCAAGATGCGTACGTGACATCATGACGAGCCTACCTGGTCGCGTTAGTCTTTCGATCGGCAGGGGAACTTTCAACAATTTTTCCATAAATTGAACAATTTCCATAAATTGAACATTACTAAGTTTTAAATATGGATATTTTTCTAACACAAACGCATCGATTTGCTTCAGAAGGCCTTTATTAACACCCCAGAGCTGCGTGGAGTACGTTATTTGGTGGGCAAATGCACTTTTTATGGACTTCAAAAACAAAACAACTATTAATCCAGTTCAAATGCTTGGATTAGCCTCAACTTTTGTAATATAACTCCGATTTTATTCGTCTGAAAGATGAATGTCATATACACCTAGGATGACTTGAGGGTGAGTAAAATATGGGCTAATTTTCATTTTTGGGTGAACTATCCCTTTAATAAAACACATCTGTTATTTTATTGTGAGATTTTGCCTCACTTCCTATTGCTGTACCCCTTCTAGCCACAACTCTTCTTCTCCATTTTTAGTGTATTTCTGTGGCAGAATTACAGCGCCACATACTGGCCTGGCATGTATACTACATCATTTTGAGTCAGTTTCAGTGCTCTCGTGTGTATGCAGATATTTCTTGACACGAGGAGGAAAAAAGATTGGATAGGGAAAGCTCTGGCTTCGTGTGGACGGGGCCTAAATATACGGGCCCTGCATGGTATCTAGAAATGGCTCATATCCCTCTGTCAGTTTAATTCTGTAGGAATTGTTTGTTTGTTTTTTCCCATCACATCATATGGGATTGCTTAAAGAGTTAATAGCATTTATGATGCCATGTCCATAAATGCAGAACAGATTACAAACTAAAGTTTAGGGTTGGGGTTTAGATGTTTAGGTATATTTAATATAACCCAAGGGACATTCTAAAATGCTTAACGTGAAAAACGCTTAACGTGACTTAATGTACTAAGACAGTGTTATTAACAGACCAAACTCAGTAAACATAATACTAATAACGTATACTAGGGGAGAGCGGGGCACAACCTAACGCTTTTTGAATTTCTTAGTTTGTGTAAATCCACTTGGGGTTCAGAGTATTTATTGTTTCTCACATTAATTATTAGTACAATTAGTACAATAGTACAATTATGTGGCTTTGTTTCATTAATACAGTGTACACTTTTTTCTTGATTTACCCCGAAAGAATGGAAGTGAAATGTGACAACATGCCCCGTAGGTGACCCCACCTACGGGGCATGTTGTCACATTTCACATTGTAACATGTGGTGGGGCAAAATGTAACATGACCAAATAACAGCTTAAAATGTTACCTGATATAATCAAAAAAATATACAAGACAAACTAAAATATTTTGTCAACAAAATACAATTATTAACTTTTTTTAAATAAAATAATGGCATTTTTGAATCATTAAAAATATAAGCATTTTTGAGTTTGACTACAAACGCATCGCTAAATACAGCTAATAATAATAATTAATAATTTCTGAACATTGACTCTCAGTCATTATTCACCCTTTTCTCATGGTTTCACAAAAGAATTCATAAAAGTATAGAATATAATAGCAATATAATATTTCTAATAGGGGCTCATTGTAACGCAGTGTTACAACACACCCCATCTGCGCAACTGGGATTTAAATCGCTGCTTGTGTCTTCTGCTGGTTAGATCAGCATTAAAGAACCATCTCAACTGTTAAATAACAGATATAAGATTCAAATAATATCGGATTTGTCTTATTTTAAATAAACATAAAAAAACAGAGATGAAAGCTAAACTTAAGTAAGAAATTTACTTTTGCTATGGTTAAATACATGTTCAGTAATATCTTCCAGAGATTTTTTTAATTTTGGTGCTATTTTTTCTCTAAATAATGTTGATATGGCAACTAGTAAATACACTAAGTTTCGTCATTCTGGCATGTGTGGAAAGGGTTAAAACATGCGCGTTACAACTAACCCCGCGTTAGGTTGTGCCCCGCGCTCCCCTATGTACAAAAAAATCAGATGAGCCCAGAAGATGAACGCAACGCGTTTAATTACACGTTAAACCATTATAAGAAAACGCTTTGTACATAGTATACTTCATTAGTATTATGTTTACTTAGTTTGGTCTCTTAATAACACTGACTTAGTACATTAAAGGGTTCACCCAAAAATGAAAATTATGTCATTAATTACTCACCCTCATGTCGTTCGACACCCGTAAGACATCCGTTCATCTTTGGAACACAAATGAAGATATTTTTGTTGAAAGCTGATGGCTGAGAAAGGCCTCAGCAAGCCCTCCATAGGGATTCAGTACATTTACACTCTCAAGACCCATAAAAGGCACTAAAAACGTCATTACAAAGTCCATCTCACTACAGTGGCTCTACAATAATTTTACGAAGCGACGACAATAGTTTTTGTGCGAAAAAAAAAATCAAAATAACGACTTTATTCAACACAAACTTTGGCCTCTGCCGTGAACTCACAAAGCACCAAGACGCATGCGCGAGAATATTACGCAGATCCGGCGTTCGGACACGTGACCCAGGAGCGAGGAGGAGATTTGTTTACAAGCAGAGGAAGACGCGCCGTATCTAAGCTGTTGAATTCTACATTGATCGTGCTTTAGGTCTCGGCGTACTGCTCAAAATGGGACTAAAGTGTGCATTTCATGGATTCCCATGGTGCTTCGTGAGTTCACGGGAGAGGCCAAAACGGAGGACAAGAACAAGTTGAATAAAGTCGTTATTTAGATTTTTTTTTGCGCACAAAAACTATTGTCGTCGCTTTGTAAAATTATAGAGCCACTGTTGTGAGATGGACTTTGTAACAATGTTTTTAGTGCCTTTTATGGGTCTTGTGAGTGTAAATGTACTGAATCCCTATGGAGGGCTTGCTGAGGCCTTTCTCAGCCATCAGCTTTCAACAAAAATATCTTCATTTGTGTTCCGAAGATGAACGGAGGTCTTACGGGTGTCGAACGACATGAGGGTGAGTAATTAATGACATAATTTTCATTTTTGGGTGATCTAACCCTTTAAGCCATGTTAAGCGTTTTCTTATAAGGGTTTTCTATGGGAGGAAAACTTGCTTAACGTGTAATTAAACGCGTTGCGTTCATATTCTGGGCTCATCTGATTTTATAGTATACGTTATTAGTATTATGTTTACTGAGTTTGGTCTGTTAATAACACTGTCTTTGTACATTAAGACACGTTAAGCGTTTTCCACGTTAAGCGTCAAGACACAAACACAGTCTCGTCCTGTCTAAGTGGGCAGTTTTTGGTTAGGACAAGATGCAGTGATGACTATACTTTTGATGACTATAAGTACATGTCTGGCTATGGGAGACTAGCAAAAAATAATGGTGATGTTTGTTCTTAGCAAGCTCCAATCCTTAAGTGTTTCTTGTGAGAATTCTTTCTTGGATGACCTCTACCAGCTGCACACTCTCATGCTTCAGTAAAATTTCATTCTCGCTTATAAAAAATTGCTTATTTTCTTCTGAGATTTGACATTTTAGCAAAACAATGTGTCAACCACAACACAAGAGTAATTTTTTTGCCATTTTTCTAATGGCAGAATAATTAATTTGACACAAGATTGGGACCCACTTTATATTAGGTGGCCTTAACCCTCAGAGACCTAAGGGTATTTTTACAATAAATTTTCCGCCTGGTGTTATTTACTAAAAAAGCTTGTAAAACATCAACCCTGTTGTGCACAGACAATTGACACACCTCTTTTTTTTCAAGACAAGTTGCACTCTCAGTATATTTGTGTTGCATTGATGTCACCTGAATGTAAAATAAGTTATGGGACCATAAAGACAAATGAAAACATAAAACGGAAATTGAATCCCTCAAATATTTATTGAAAACACACACAAATAAATAAAAGCTAAGCATATTTCCTCTGGAAAACAGTTTGTTCAAGTCTTTGGAGTCCTGGAACTCAGGAATAAACATGATAACTTATACAGAACCAAAACTATTTACATTTTTCCAAAAAAAGTCCAGGCGCTTTTGGCCTCTTTGGATTTTGGGTATTTACTGGTGCCAAGCCTCAAAACAGTTCCTATCAGGAACTTCTCTTCAAACTTTCTCCTCAAACTTTTTCCTCAAACTTTGTCCACAAAACTACTCAAAACTGCAGCACGTCTCTCTCTCTATCTCCTCAATACTAGCCGTGCGAATCTATCTCTCCACAATAACAGAGCTGTGGTTCATGCGTAATGACGCACACCAACGTGGATGACGGATCAGCCTGTCATTGGTCAAACCCTCATCCAAAATGGCAGCTAGCATCGCGCTAGCGGCAAAAATGACGGAAAATGTATAAATTATGGACATCAAGTGGATATATCTTGGATGTAAGCGTTTTGACTTATTGCTGAACAACTCCAAAAAGATGCACATGTTCCAGGCTGGATAGAAAACCTTCTGTAAAGGCTACAAAGACACCAAAGACACCCCCGTGATGGCTAGCTCGTTAGCTTTCTGCTGGAAAAAACAGTAAGAAAATCGATAAAACTTTCATGAAATAATATAGATTTTTATCGGAGGTGCCGTGTGACGTCGTGGGCGATGCCGTCGGGCTCTGAGGTACTAACATTTTAATTAATCATTTGATACAATGCACTTATTGTGTACATACATGTTTTTACAGTGTACTTACATTTAAAAAATACCTGCATGTAATTACGTCTGTAATTAATTTCTGTAGTTACATTTGTAATTACACAGTTGACACTTCCCTTACACCAGGGGCGTAGCCGTCTTTTCATAAGTGAGGGGGACAGAAATGTCAGGTATAATACCTGTTTTTTTCTGACCTCTGTCTAATTGACAGATTTAATTGATCTATTGCTTTTAATTCAGTAAGATATCAAATACACTGCTGAACAATAACCACTAATATGTATAATATTTTCCCCTATATTTTATGCCAATTTAATGATTGGTTTATGCACTACAAACACTTGTGCATTAAAGGGTTAGTTCACCCAAAAATGAAAATTCTGTCATTAATTACTCACCCTCATGTCGTTCGACACCAGTAAGCCTTCTGCTCACCAAGGCTGCATTTATTTAATAAAAAATGCAGTAAAAAAATAATACAGTGAAATATTATGCCAATTTAAAGCAGCTGTTATCTATGTGAATATATAAATGTGATCAAAGCTGAATTTTCAGCATCATTACTCCAGTCTTCAGTGTCACATGATCCTTCAGAAATCATTCTAATATGCTGATTTGCTGCTCAAGAAACATTTATGATTATTATCAGTGATGAAAACAGTTGCTTACTTAATTCACTGCTGAAAACACTGCTGCTTAATTTTTGTGGAAACCATGATAGTATTCAAACTTTTGTGGTAAGATTAAAAAAGAGAGAAATTCATACTTTTATTCATTAAACATGCATTAAATTGATCACAAGTGATATTTATAATATAAATATAGATTTATATTTAATAAGTGCTTTATTTAATGCAAATAAATGCAGTTAATTTAACTTTCTATTCATCAAAGAATCCTGAAAAATAAAATGCATCATGGTTTCCACAACATTTTTAAGCAGCACAACTGTTTTCAACATTTATAATAATCATAAATGTTTCTTGAGCAGCAAATCCTCATATTATAATGATTTCTGAAGGATCATATGACACAGAAGACTGGTGTAATGATGCTGAAAATTTAGCTTTGATCACAGGAAAAAATTACACGTTTACTAGCTCAGTTACATAGTAAACAGCTGTTTTATATAATAAATGCAGCCTTGGTGAGCAGAAGATACTAAACATTAAAAAGGATGTCAGTTAGCACTGCATTATTCATATACTTTATTGTCAATAAATACCTTGAGATGGCTTGAAAAACACACACATATAATGTCGAAATCATGTGTTTGTCGTTGCGTTTCATCAGTCATAATTCTCTTTATTTAGCTGCTGGTTCAGCGCTGTGAATGCCTTTGGAACGTGATTACTTCTACGAATCCGTTTTGGACTTTCTGTGAGAGGGCGCCCTCCGGCTTCGAGTATGAATTGGAGTGTTGCACGAGAGTGTTAGCACTCCATGGTGTTCAGAGCGCCTTGTTTTTGGATACGAATAAAATGACAGGTCATGTAGATTTATTCACATTGGCTTCTACGTAATCAAACTTGCCCGTGTAACAGACGTAGGCCAGTAAGAGCGGTACGACTAGACGCCGGTTCGAATCCCCCACGGAGCGGGTCGACTTGGACCGGTGAGTCTCGGTAAAGTGCGGGGGACGAATTTACATTTTATTAAAGGTGCGGGGGACACGTCCCCCCCGTCCCCCGCGTAATCTACGCCCATGTATATGGGGCAGATACGTTTTAGGATTGTGCACATGCAGAAGTAAGAACAAAGCTCAGTTTATGCTAAATTGGGTGGAGTCTAATGCTGCCTTCACATGCTCTTGGAATTATCGGAAATACAAGTTTCCTAGGTAAAAATTGAACTTGAATGTGATGGGCTCGTAATCACGACTTCAGAAGCGGTAATTATCACATGTCCAATAGCACGTGAAGGTAGCATAAAAACAATCCTGGATATTTTACCAACATAGCAAGTTACACGAACATGGTTTAACAAAACTACAACATTTTACAATATGTCTTATGAAATGTATTGCGACACTATTATATTTGATTACTTTCATCATGACCATTAATTTACACCACATCAAGGTTTATTTAATGAAGCAAGTGGTCACATAGTAGGCCTACATTTTTCCAATAGTGTTCATGCATTAGGATAACAATCATTTCATTATGAATTCACTTGATATCACACACTGTACCACAGCATATGGCACCAAAATAATTATAATACATTGCTTACACAGCTAAAAATGACACATTTTTACACAAAACATAAATTAACTAACAGTATGACAAAGCATGAGAAAAAAACCTATTGCTCAGTTTTTGGATTTTCTACTTTGAATTGATAGGGCCACTGTGCTTATCTATAATGCATTTTATGAATATTTGGCTATTCTATCCTATGTGGCTTCCTTTTATTCATTATAATGATGACAAATTCATAGAATACCTGTTCTTATGTTCTTGTGAAACGTCATCAGTCGCTGCCCAAGTACTGTCCAATTCAAAGTTCAAATCCAGCCAAGTACAGTTCAAATCCCTGGATGTGTTCTTGATGTGCCCCTTTTATCAAGGATTCATCGAGATGTGACTTGTGCGGACTTGAGACAGACAGATATCCCAGAATGCACCTCGCACCAACCAGCAAGCGTCAATAGCCGATGAGAAAACCCCCATCACTTAAAAATACTACTGTTATTGTGTCACGAAATGTAGTTTTAAGAGTTTTTCAGGCGAGAATGTGCTTGTTTAAAGCTCAATTCTGTGGTTTATTTATAAAGATAGCGCCTATTTGAAAATTTGATCTGACGTTTTCTGAGTTGTGAGATCCAGTCGACCAGCGGGCGCTCAGCGCTCATTAACCCCCTCCACAGTAACTGACTCAACCAATTTGGCACCAAAACCTAGATGGCACCCCTTTACCAAGTTAAATGACCTCAACTAGCATGGAGTTCCATCCTTTGAATGTTGCTTAAACACAAGCACAAGAAAAAATGCTTTTTTAAAAAGATTTATTAGAATTTTATATTCTGGAAGACATCACTTTGCATAGTGTGGCAAGTTTCTAGCGACCCTTAGCGGAGTAGCGGCTTGAGAAATGGTTTGTTGTATAGCTGGCATCTGACCCAGATTCACGTAGAGCTTGGTGCTGGAGTGATCCACCATAAGTGGTGCTACCCTGCAAATTGAAGGGAGTAGAGGACCCTGACTGGGTGCCAGAGCTACCGGTGGAGGTAGAGGTAAACTGCTTCCATGGCCTCTGGACAGTAGCAGACTGGCTGACAGCCCACTGGGGTGAGGATAGTGCTACACTTGGATATGAGGCTGGAGACCCAGAGCCAAACTGGCTTGAGGTACCTTGGTGCTGGAGTGATCCACCAACAGTTGTGCTGCCTTGCAAGTTGGAGAGAGTAGAGGATCCTGACTGGGTGCCAGAGCTACCAGTAAACTGCTTCCATGGCCTCTGGACAGTAGCAGACTGGCTGACAGCCCACTGGGGTGAGGATAGTGCTACACTTGGATATGAGGCTGGAGACCCAGAGCCAAACTGGCTTGAGGTACCTTGGTGCTGGAGTGATCCACCAACAGTTGTGCTGCCTTGCAGGTTGGAGAGAGTAGAGGATCCTGACTGGGTGCCAGAGCTACCGGTAAACTGCTTCCATGGCCTCTGGACAGTAGCAGACTGGCTGACAGCCCATTGGGGTGAGGCTAGTGCTACACTTGGATATGAGGCTGGAGACCCAGAGCCAAACTGGCTTGAGGTACCTAGGTGCTGGAGTGATCCACCAACAGTTGTGCTGCCTTGCAAGTTGGAGAGAGTAGAGGATCCTGACTGGGTGCCAGAGCTACCAGTAAACTGCTTCCATGGCCTCTGGACAGTAGCAGACTGGCTGACAGCCCACTGGGGTGAGGATAGTGCTACACTTGGATATGAGGCTGGAGACCCAGAGCCAAACTGGCTTGAGGTACCTTGGTGCTGGAGTGATCCACCAACAGTTGTGCTGCCTTGCAGGTTGGAGAGAGTAGAGGATCCTGACTGGGTGCCAGAGCTACCGGTGGAGGTAGAGGTAAACTGCTTCCATGGCCTCTGGACAGTAGCAGACTGGCTGACAGCCCACTGGGGTGAGGATAGTGCTACACTTGGATATGAGGCTGGAGACCCAGAGCCAAACTGGCTTGAGGTACCTTGGTGCTGGAGTGATCCACCAACAGTTGTGCTGCCTTGCAGGTTGGAGAGAGTAGAGGATCCTGACTGGGTGCCAGAGCTACCGGTGGAGGTAGAGGTAAACTGCTTCCATGGCCTCTGGACAGTAGCAGACTGGCTGACAGCCCACTGGGGTGAGGATAGTGCTACACTTGGATATGAGGCTGGAGACCCAGAGCCAAACTGGCTTGAGGTACCTTGGTGCTGGAGTGATCCACCAACAGTTGTGCTGCCTTGCAGGTTGGAGAGAGTAGAGGATCCTGACTGGGTGCCAGAGCTACCAGTAAACTGCTTCCATGGCCTCTGGACAGTAGCAGACTGGCTGACAGCCCACTGGGGTGAGGATAGTGCTACACTTGGATATGAGGCTGGAGACCCAGAGCCAAACTGGCTTAAGGTACCTTGGTGCTGGAGTGATCCACCAACAGTTGTGCTGCCTTGCAAGTTGGAGAGAGTAGAGGATCCTGACTGGGTGCCAGAGCTACCGGTAAACTGCTTCCATGGCCTCTGGACAGTAGCAGACTGGCTGACAGCCCACTGGGGTGAGGATAGTGCTACACTTGGATATGAGGCTGGAGACCCAGAGCCAAACTGGCTTGAGGTACCTAGGTGCTGGAGTGATCCACCAACAGTTGTGCTGCCTTGCAAGTTGGAGAGAGTAGAGGATCCTGACTGGGTGCCAGAGCTACCAGTAAACTGCTTCCATGGCCTCTGGACAGTAGCAGACTGGCTGACAGCCCACTGGGGTGAGGATAGTGCTACACTTGGATATGAGGCTGGAGACCCAGAGCCAAACTGGCTTGAGGTACCTTGGTGCTGGAGTGATCCACCAACAGTTGTGCTGCCTTGCAAGTTGGAGAGAGTAGTGGATCCTGACTGGGTGCCAGAGCTACCGGTGGAGGTAGAGGTAAACTGCTTCCATGGCCTCTGGACAGTAGCAGACTGGCTGACAGAACCTTGGGGTGAGGATAGTGCTACACTTGGATATGAGGCTGGAGACCCGGAGCCAAACTGGCTTGAGGTACCTTGGTGCTGGAGTGATCCACCAACAGTTGTGCTGCCTTGCAAGTTGGAGAGAGTAGAGGATCCTGACTGGGTGCCAGAGCTACCGGTGGAGGTAGAGGTAAACTGCTTCCATGGCCTCTGGACAGTAGCAGACTGGCTGACAGCCCACTGGGGTGAGGATAGTGCTACACTTGGATATGAGGCTGGAGACCCAGAGCCAAACTGGCTTGATGTACCTTGGTGTTGGAGTGATCCACCATAAGAGGTGCTACCCTGCAAATTGAAGGGAGTAGAGGACCCTGACTGGGTGCCAGAGCTACCGGTGGAGGTAGAGGTAAACTGCTTCCATGGCCTCTGGACAGTAGCAGACTGGCTGACAGAACCTTGGGGTGAGGATAGTGCTACACTTGGATATGAGGCTGGAGACCCAGAGCCAAACTGGCTTGTGGTACCATGCTGCTGGAGTGATCCACCATAAGTGGTGCTGCCTTGCAAGTTGGAGAGAGTAGAGGATCCTGACTGGGTGCCAGAGCTACCAGTAAACTGCTTCCATGGCCTCTGGACAGTAGCAGACTGGCTGACAGCCCACTGGGGTGAGGATAGTGCTACACTTGGATATGAGGCTGGAGACCCAGAGCCAAACTGGCTTGAGGTACCTTGGTGCTGGAGTGATCCACCAACAGTTGTGCTGCCTTGCAGGTTGGAGAGAGTAGAGGATCCTGACTGGGTGCCAGAGCTACCGGTGGAGGTAGAGGTAAACTGCTTCCATGGCCTCTGGACAGTAGCAGACTGGCTGACAGCCCACTGGGGTGAGGATAGTGCTACACTTGGATATGAGGCTGGAGACCCAGAGCCAAACTGGCTTGAGGTAACTTGGTGCTGGAGTGATCCACCAACAGTTGTGCTGCCTTGCAAGTTGGCGAGAGTAGAGGATCCTGACTGGGTGCCAGAGCTACCGGTGGAGGTAGAGGTAAACTGCTTCCATGGCCTCTGGACAGTAGCAGACTGGCTGACAGCCCATTGAGGTGAGGATAGTGCTACACTTGGATATGAGGCTGGAGACCCTGAGCCAAACTGGCTTGTGGTACCATGCTGCTGGAGTGATCCACCATAAGTGGTGCTGCCTTGCAAGTTGGAGAGAGTAGAGGATCCTGACTGGGTGCCAGAGCTACCAGTAAACTGCTTCCATGGCCTCTGGACAGTAGCAGACTGGCTGACAGCCCATTGGGGTGAGGATAGTGCTACACTTGGATATGAGGCTGGAGACCCAGAGCCAAACTGGCTTGAGGTACCTAGGTGCTGAAGTGATCCACCAACAGTTGTGCTGCCTTGCAAGTTGGAGAGAGTAGAGGATCCTGACTGGGTGCCAGAGCTACCAGTAAACTGCTTCCATGGCCTCTGGACAGTAGCAGACTGGCTGACAGCCCACTGGGGTGAGGATAGTGCTACACTTGGATATGAGGCTGGAGACCCAGAGCCAAACTGGCTTGAGGTACCTTGGTGCTGGAGTGATCCACCAACAGTTGTGCTGCCTTGCAGGTTGGAGAGAGTAGAGGATCCTGACTGGGTGCCAGAGCTACCGGTGGAGGTAGAGGTAAACTGCTTCCATGGCCTCTGGACAGTAGCAGACTGGCTGACAGCCCACTGGGGTGAGGATAGTGCTACACTTGGATATGAGGCTGGAGACCCAGAGCCAAACTGGCTTGAGGTACCTTGGTGCTGGAGTGATCCACCAACAGTTGTGCTGCCTTGCAAGTTGGAGAGAGTAGTGGATCCTGACTGGGTGCCAGAGCTACCGGTGGAGGTAGAGGTAAACTGCTTCCATGGCCTCTGGACAGTAGCAGACTGGCTGACAGAACCTTGGGGTGAGGATAGTGCTACACTTGGATATGAGGCTGGAGACCCAGAGCCAAACTGGCTTGTGGTACCATGCTGCTGGAGTGATCCACCATAAGTGGTGCTACCCTGCAATTTGAAGGGAGTAGAGGATCCTGACTGGGTGCCAGAGCTAGAGGTAAACTGCTTCCATGGACTCTGGGCTTTAGCAGACTGGCTGACAGAACCTTGGGGTGAGGATAGTGCTACACTTGGATATGAGGAAGGAGACCCAGATTCATCTGTCGATTCATGGCTGCTAGAAACACCACCATTAACAAACTGGAGTAAATTCAGCTCTTCCAGGCGTCCCATTTCTTCAGGCAAAAACCCAGTCACAGGGACCTCTGAGACAGAGGACTGGACTGCATGAGGTGAGAAAGCATAATCAGAAAGTTGGTGGTTGGCATTTGAAGAAGCACCACCTGTGAATTTGAAAAAAAAAAAAAAAAAAAAATAGAAGGCTTTGTAGACAAACAAACCGGTCTTAGATCCTTGACAAGACAGGAAAAGTCTAACAAAATCTTACCTTTAAATCCATAAGCATTACTCAAAAGCAGGATGATTACAAACAAGGGTAACCTACAAGTAACCATATAAAAATGTTAAACAATGCAAATTAATTATACGGAGATTCATTCACAAACACAGATTGATTGAATAAACTCACTGTTTCCACCCTTGATCCATGGTGGACAAAAAATACCCTGAGTACTCCAAAAAAAAAACAAATTTACTTTCTCAAACCACCACACAGAAACTACAAATACAAACATACATGTAGTTGGAGATAAGTGTATTTTATAGGCCTTCATCAGTCCAATTAGTGCAAATAACTAATCATATGAAACATCATTCACCTGGGAAACAAACTGGCTGTTAAAAGATAATTGATGATTGCTTTGTGAAGGCTCTGATACCCTCTGCTGTTTGAACATTTTAAAGCAGATCATTAATCCAGACTTTCAATGTGTAATGTCTACATAGGATATTTTCACACACCTTACTCAAAATGTGCCTGATCACTTCAGGATGATCTTCATGAACTGTTTTGAGTAATTGTCATAATGTAATGCAGACTTTGCAGAGAGACAATTACTGATATATGGGCAGGGGCGTAGCCGTCTTTTCATAAGTGAGGGGGACAGAAATGTCAGGTATAATACCTGTTTTTTTCTGACCTCTGTCTAATTGACAGATTTAATTGATCTATTGCTTTTAATTCAGTAAGATATCAAATACACTGCTGAACAATAACCACTAATATGTATAATATTTTCCCCTATATTTTATGCCAATTTAATGATTGGTTTATGCACTACAAACACTTGTGCATTAAAGGGTTAGTTCACCCAAAAATGAAAATTCTGTCATTAATTACTCACCCTCATGTCGTTCGACACCAGTAAGCCTTCTGCTCACCAAGGCTGCATTTATTTAATAAAAAATGCAGTAAAAAAATAATACAGTGAAATATTATGCCAATTTAAAGCAGCTGTTATCTATGTGAATATATAAATGTGATCAAAGCTGAATTTTCAGCATCATTACTCCAGTCTTCAGTGTCACATGATCCTTCAGAAATCATTCTAATATGCTGATTTGCTGCTCAAGAAACATTTATGATTATTATCAGTGATGAAAACAGTTGCTTACTTAATTCACTGCTGAAAACACTGCTGCTTAATTTTTGTGGAAACCATGATAGTATTCAAACTTTTGTGGTAAGATTAAAAAAGAGAGAAATTCATACTTTTATTAATTAAACATGCATTAAATTGATCACAAGTGATATTTATAATATAAATATAGATTTATATTTAATAAGTGCTTTATTTAATGCAAATAAATGCAGTTAATTTAACTTTCTATTCATCAAAGAATCCTGAAAAATAAAATGCATCATGGTTTCCACAACATTTTTAAGCAGCACAACTGTTTTCAACATTTATAATAATCATAAATGTTTCTTGAGCAGCAAATCCTCATATTATAATGATTTCTGAAGGATCATATGACACAGAAGACTGGTGTAATGATGCTGAAAATTTAGCTTTGATCACAGGAAAAAATTACACGTTTACTAGCTCAGTTACATAGTAAACAGCTGTTTTATATAATAAATGCAGCCTTGGTGAGCAGAAGATACTAAACATTAAAAAGGATGTCAGTTAGCACTGCATTATTCATATACTTTATTGTCAATAAATACCTTGAGATGGCTTGAAAAACACACACATATAATGTCGAAATCATGTGTTTGTCGTCGCGTTTCATCAGTCATAATTCTCTTTATTTAGCTGCTGGTTCAGCGCTGTGAATGCCTTTGGAACGTGATTACTTCTACGAATCCGTTTTGGACTTTCTGTGAGAGGGCGCCCTCCGGCTTCGAGTATGAATTGGAGTGTTGCACGAGAGTGTTAGCACTCCATGGTGTTCAGAGCGCCTTGTTTTTGGATACGAATAAAATGACAGGTCATGTAGATTTATTCACATTGGCTTCTACGTAATCAAACTTGCCCGTGTAACAGACGTAGGCCAGTAAGAGCGGTACGACTAGACGCCGGTTCGAATCCCCCACGGAGCGGGTCGACTTGGACCGGTGAGTCTCGGTAAAGTGCGGGGGACGAATTTACGTTTTATTAAAGGTGCGGGGGACACGTCCCCCCCGTCCCCCGCGTAATCTACGCCCATGCCTTACACCAAACCCTACCCTTAAACTTACCCATACCACCACACCTGTCCCTAACCCCACCCGTATCCCACCTCAATATCAGCAAAAGTGTTTTGCAATACAATTTGAACACAGTAAGTACATTGTACTTATTTTTTGATGTAAGTACATAGTAGTTAAGACCACTTCATATAAAGTGGGGCCCAAGATGGCGATGATTTGCTGGGTAATAAAAGTCTGCTGGAGGGAATTAGAGATCATATGCTGGCCTTTATTCACACCCACAGGACTCCAGCAGCAGAAGAACCACCTGTGGAGACCTGTCCAAATACATACACTCGCTAATTACTGCACCAGTGGTAGTAATTCCATAAAAGAACGGCAATATGACGAAGACTGAAGCAACTGTGATTTTATAAAATATTCAATTGGAACTTTATCCATTTGGAAAGCAGGCTGGATTGGTTGGAGTAGAACCTTGTGTGTATGTTAGGTTTATTTTGAACTCTTTACAATAAACATTGATGTCAGGACAATTAAATGAGAGCATCTTTTGAATAATATTTATGTGATAATGCTCAAACTTTCGTGATGCATTAATAAAACGGAATTTGTACCACGTATCAAAGTGATTTCTTCTACTCCTTCTAAGATGTTTCTCGCCTGGGAATCGTTCCTCTACAACTGCTTCCACCTCTTTCATCACCTCCACAGATCTGTCTATATACAGCAATCTCTCCACCGAATGGAATCATTTGTCTTTTTTCCCTTAGCCTCTTTTAAGTTTGTTAGTATCTGCAGACTTTCCAAAAACACACACAAGCATTTACCCCAAGCTCAGCATCATGTTAGCAGATCGCGTCTGAATGAGAATTCTGGCTTTAACTTGCAGTTAAAATAATGGCATCAACAGCATAGTAAAGTTGGCTTACACTACAGATGAACAGACGAAAACAACCTATGCACATTATGGTTATATTGTGAGTGTAAAAGTGAGTTTCACTAAGTAGTTTATAAAGCAACCAATAAGGCTAACAAGCATAGTGGCCCAAAAAAGTATTTGAACACTAAAATTGCATTGCATTAGATAACAAAACAATGCACAAGCTTTTCTTAGAACATACTTTTCAAAAGAATTTTGGCAATATGGCTGGTCTTTATCCACCACTATGATGAGTCAGATTCTTCATTGTGAACAGCATATCTGTCATTTTATTGAAAACTAATTTAAAACCACATTTTGGGGAAATGTTCTGCTTGAAAAATATCTGCTTTTTTAAAACATATGTGATATTTTGTTACTGTATCTGATACAATGACATTCATACAACTTGGGGGGTTTCTTTTCTGGGGCCATTGTATCCTATCATACAGGTTCTGTTAAAGTCACCATAAAATCAAAATTGACACTTCTTGTTTGTTATGGAGTATTGCAGTATTTATCATAAATAATTTATCCATGCACACAGTGCCCTCCACTAATATTGGCACCCAGGGGCGTAAATCGCGGGGGGGACAGGGGGGACAGGACCCCCCCAATCTGAGGGCTGTCCCCCCTAAAAACCATGCTGAGTATTGTAAATAATATAACAATATATACTTAAAATAAATGTGTAAGTAGTGAAACAATACAAACGCAAACGGGGGGGGAAAAAATGCGTTTTAAGTTTAGAAACATTTTGAGTCCCCTCCTCCCCCCTTGCCTCACAGTGGTTTGATCCACCGCGCACCTCAACTAACGTTACATAGAACGTAGAAAAACCACCACACAAGTTTGGGGAGAGAACAAGGCTCTTCAGACAGCAGTTGTGAAACACCAGTAAGTAGCTGTCAAGGCTATTATATTCACTTTAAACGTCAGATGAAATTATTCTTTTCTCTTTAATACAGATTAGACAAAACACTAACATCACTTGCCCACCGCCGCACCGCCCCGCTGTATAGTAATAAAATCATTGAGTTCAGTTAGAGAACTGACAAAACAATTAAAAACTGAACGCGTCTGCTCAATACAGCACGAGCCGAACGAGCAAACCGCTGACAGACAAGATTATCGAAGATTTGGTTTCAAAGCGTAAAAGCGCCTATTTAAGGGAGTGTCATTGCACTGTTTTGTTGTTGTGTTTTTCATTACGTATAATAGGCTAATGAACCCAAAATTCAAGCAACCCGCCCCCAAATTCTAAAAATTGGCTAATTCTACACCGTAAGTTCAGTCAGATCTGTGTTGGGTTTTGCTCAATATGATAATAAGTGGAAGATCAGAGGGCTTGCTGCAGTTGAATATCTAAATATCTGAATATCATAGTATAAAATACTATGTGGAGGACGCAAGATAATTTAATAATTATAATATGACTGCGTGGTGAACCTTAATCGTATTTAAACTACTATCGCTTTGTGTTGTTGGTCAGATAAAATGACAGAGAAAAGAAAAACGGACATTAATAATTTTTCAGTGCACCAAAACACCCCCCAATTTTTTTTTTTGTGGTACACATATCCTTACAAGTACGATTTTGGCTGTATTATTTGTGTCCCCTTCAAAAATTGCTCTTGAGAAATTTCATGTTTATTGTCCCCCCCAACTTTTAGATGAAATTTACGCCCCTGTTGGCACCCTTATATGCAGTGATGCCAGTAACGCGTTACTTAGTAACGCGTTACTCTAATTTGACCACTTTTTTCAGTAACGAGTAATCTAACGCGTTACTATTTCCAAACCAGTAATCAGATTAAAGTAACTTATCCAAGTCACTGTGAGTTACTTTTTTTGTCATTTTCCTTAGTAAAAATATATATTTTTGCTTTCTTGTTTAGTCTCAGCAGGGTTTTTCCTGCATAGAGAATTACGAGGCGGCCGCTCCGTCAAATTTCTTGCCGCCTCCGTCTGTCGACAAAACTCAAGACAGGCAGTCACTTGCTCAGATTAGGCATGTCGTGATAATTAAATAATCATCAGAAATATATATTGTCACATCCTTCAGCAACCATTATTAGTATATTATGATTTGCTAGTACAAAGTCATCTAAAGCCATTCCATAGCTGAATGTCTTTCCTCCGCTGTAGCTGTCAATCATTCTCCGTTCAGCATTCAAACTGCGCGTCGTTCGGTTCCAGTCAGCAGCTGCACGGGAAAGTTCACTCCATATTATATATTATAATACTTGATATGTTGATAAAATAATTTATCTTCCTGGAGTTAATCTAGCGGTTTCTGAAAGATGTTGTGCTCGCTACTCAGGTGACAACACAAGGACTATTATAGCATCACACGCACAATAACCAGAATTAAAAACTGTGAAGAAACAAATAATCAGTGAATATTTGGACCGATAGGCTACATAGTAGACTAGGATTTGTGGGCTCAACGCTCATCTTCTCTTTATGCCGTGAACTTTTCAATGTGCACTCGCGCTGCACTGCACACTGACTCCATGTTGCTTTAAGCACATCATTCTGCACCCGGGATGCGCATAAGCGCTTTGTTGCCGCTCTGTTTTGAAGCGTTTCATATATTTTCATAGTTTTGTGCACTTAAAGATTATTAAAAAATATATTGTTCTCACGGATCGATCATATATTTGTTGTCCCTTTACAAGGCTGCACATTACGTTTACAATAAAATATAAATCTTGTAATTTTATATTATTTGTGTAGGCCCATATAATTATTTACATTCATATATAAATATAAATTAAAAATTAAATATAAATTGTTTTTCATAAATGTATTTAATAAGAACACAAAGTAATTTGTACCTTTTCATTAACATGTTTAGGGTTTTATGTTTAGTGTTTTATGTTTAGTGTAGTGTATGTTTTATGTTTAGTGTTGGCAAAAACGGTTGTCATTTTTATGTTGAGGCTGCAGAGGTGTTGTCGGCAACTGATGAATGTAACTAATAAAGTAACTTGTAATCTAACTTAGTTACTTTTAAAATCAAGTAATCTGTAAAGTAACTTAGTTACTTTTAAAATCAAGTAATCTGTAAAGTAACTAAGTTACTTTTTCAAAGTAACTGTGGCAACACTGCTTATATGTTGTGAACAACCGCCCTACATTTTTCCTTGTTCGATAAACCATTTCACTTGGCTATACGTCACAAAGGGAAGAAAATAGCATTGCGACTTCCGTTTCATTCGGACTTTTATGAACGTGCTGTCATAGCAGGCACTTTAATCAATTCAAAGCACACAAGTGTATATGAACAGCTGCTTTCCTTATTCCTTCAAAGAATTGTATTCCTTTTACGCATTCCTAATTTACATCTTATGAGTGGGTTTTTTTTTTGTATTGCTGCAATAAATACTCTGTGTTAAGTTTTATTGTGACTCTCATACAGGTGAAATGTAATTACATCCTCTCATGATTTACTAATATTTCTGTTTCTTTGCGTCTTCACCTCAGCCATATTATTTTTAGAAAGCATGTGGGCTGTTATTCAGTTTTTTTTCTTTTTGCAGTAACGTTATGTTCCCGCTCCTTATGGCCCACCTTCACTCTCCTGTGACACGTATGGAGGAGCTGAATACTGCAGATCTCCACATTAAAGACACAGTCCACCAGCGCTGAATCCCCTGAAGAATTGGTTCCCGCTGAGGTCATAGTTTGTTTTCAAACATCTGCTGAATTCATAATAGAAAAGGAGAGACGTGTTCATAATATATGATGGTATTCGTTTTTGCATTTTCTCTGAAGGCCTGTGTTTAAAAAATGTCTGCCAAATACAATTTAAAGCTTAAAAAATATTTCCAGTTCTAATAAAAAGAAATTTTTTAAATCCACCAAAATTTTTGAATATTAGACACTGAAGACTGGAGTAATGATGCTGAAAATTCAGCTTTGAATCACAGGAATAAATTACATGTTTACAATGTATTAAAATACAAAACATTATTTTATATTGTAATAATTTTTCTGTTTTTACTTTGTTTTTGACAGGGTTATTATAGTTAACTAAAACTAAAACTGAAAGTAAAACCATAAAAAGTATTACAATTTAAAATAATGTTATTAATGTATTTTAATTTTTTTTTTAAATAGATTTTTGAAATAAACTAAATGTAAAATATTTTTTTAAAAACGGATTTCGTTTCAGCTATTTGCCAAGACAAATTTTTTCATTTTATTTTGGTTTAACTGAAAATAAAATAACCTTTTGCTACTAAAAACTATTAAAAATGACAGAAACACACAACAAAATTACTAAAACTTCAATAAACATAAAAAAGGAAAATAAAATCTGATTCAAAATATTATAAAAACTACTGTATCTCAATAATACTACAATAACACTGGTTTCTGGTCAAATAAATGCAGTATTGGTTAATATAAGAGACACATATACACATCAAACACATAAAAAAAATCGTAATGACCCTAAAACTTTTTGAACGTTAGTGCAATTCTGCTTGTCTAATTTTAGGAGAACACTATAACAGATATGCTCATGTACTATAAGTCACTTTTCTGTTTTATTTTCTCCATCAGTGACATTTGGTTTTTCTCACAGTGACAGTTTTGAAAGGAGTGGTCCAGTCAGAAAATGTCACAGCATAGCATGTCAATGTGGGCAGTTGTTAATGCTGATATGAAATCAGTTGTATGGTGTTGAGTGATATTTTAAGACGGGTGGAACAGTGTCTGATGCTGGTCTAGGATCAGCGAAATGTCCACCCAGATGGACGCTGAGATGTTTGCTAAAGGGCAGCTCTCCTGGGATATCTGCCATCTCTCATCCTGCTGATGTCCTGATGCCGGGCGGGTGCAGAACCACAGGAGAGGCAGAAAAATAGCCCTGCTCTATAAAAAAAATGTCTTCTTTTGTCATTTTCTGTGCACATTTGATTCAATTTAGTTGTTGTTTGACAACACTTTTATTATAAATATAAAATACAAATGCTGATTTATCCTGCGTCACTAACTAATACTTTTCTTTCCCACACTCCTACCCTATAATCTTATTTGTACTTTGCTTGTTGAAATGCTCCGCTTCATTTGTAATAGACTCTGTTCCTGAATACAGCACTGGAACAGCACTTATATTTGTAAAAAAAAAAAAAAGTTGTCTCCTTGTATCACTATCATTGCAAATACTCTTTGTGCTTTCGAAGAGTCGAAAATGACCTAGATATTTTGCATTAAAATGTGAGTGATGGCTGTTTGAGATTCAGTAATGCATTACATTTGTTCTTTTTCTTTAGTTTCACAGCACATTTGGAGAGGCATCTTTCATTTTGAGAATTATTTCATTTGCATGGATTAGGCGTGTTGCTGTGTGCTGTTTTCTTGCTTATGCAATCGTTCCATTTTATCATTATGCAAACATTAAGGCCCCGATATACTCATACTCATGACGCTTAGGGGTGAATAGAAGTTAAAAATAAAGCATATGAGCAGCGATATACTGTTAGCGAACATCCTGACGCCACTCCCACTGCTGAGAGAGATGGTTAGATGAATACGTATATATGTGCTGCACGCTTTCCTCTCCAAAACAAAATAAACAAACAAACAAAAATTCAAACAGCAAGCATTTTTTTAATAATGCAAAAGAAATGCATCTGATCAAAGCAAACATGGATATGTTTGCCTGAGCTCTGAAATTCGGCACTCCAGTAGTCACGTCACGTTTATTTACAGTATATAGCACTTTATACAATAGATTGATTAAAATCAAGCAGCTTTACCGTATTAAACATGAAAAACAGTGTCAGTGTCTGGTAGTTGTACTTACTGAGGAATGTATAATGAACTTAAATAAGTTTAGTGAACTTATCTTCAAAAATAGTTTGGTATAACTTCGACCACTGAAGTTAAGTAAGCTCAAAAAATTGAACTTTTTCAATTCAACTAATTCAAACTTTTTATTTTTTACATATAAAGGTCTAGCATAGCGTTAGTTCTGGCAGGTCATGTCAGTCAAGCTCGCATCAGCTGACTAGATGATCTATGTCTACGCCTATCACAGTATTCCTAAGGTCCATTCAGTAGTATTCAGCAGCTTTATTACCCTCCTCAATCCCCAGCTCCTCCTCTCGTCCACATTCAGGATTTGGCCTTCTGATATTCCTCTTCGAATCAGTTTTATTTATCTTGAATTGTTTTTACAGTGCATCCGGAAAGTATTCACAGTGCTTCACTTTTTCCACATTTTGTTATGTTACAGCCGTATTCCAAAATGGATTAAATTCATTTTTTTTCCCCTCAATTCTACAAACAATACCCCATAATGACAACGTGAAAGACGTTTGTTGGAGATCTTAGCAAATTTATTAAAAATGAAAAAAATCCCATGTACATAAGTATTCACAGCCTTTGTCATGAATCCTGTTTCCACTGATCATCCTTGAGAAGTTTCTACAACTTGATTGGAGTCCACCTGTGGTAAATTCAGTTGATTGGACATGATTTGGGAAGGCACACACCTGTCTATATAACGTCCCACAGTTAGTGCATGTCAGAGCACAAAACAAGCCATGAAGTCCAATGAATTGTCTGTAGACCTCCGAGACAGGATTGTATCAAGGCACAGATCTGGGGAAGGGTACAGAAACATTTCTGCAGCATTGAAGGTCCCAATGAGCACAGTGGCCTCCATCATCCGTTTATGGAAGAAGTTTGGAACCACCAGGACTCTTCCTAGAGCTGGCCGTCCAGCCAAACTGAGCAATTGGGGGAGAAGGGCCTTAGTCAGGGAGGTGACCAAGAGCCCGATGGTCACTTTGACAGAGCTCCAGCGTTTCTCTGTGAAGAGAGGAGAACCTTCCAGAAGAACAACCATCTCTGCAGCTCTCCACCAATCAGGCCTGTATGGTAGAGTGGCCAGACAGAAGCCACTCTTCGGTAAAAGGCCATCTGGAATTTGCCAAAATGCACCTGAAGGACCTTGATGAAAACCTCAGACTGGGGCAAAGGTTTATCTTCCAAGAGGACAACGACTGCCAAGATAACAAATGAGTGGCTATGGGACAACTCTGTGAATGTCCTTGAGTGGCCCAGCCAGAGCCCAGACTTGAACGCGATTGAACATCCCTGGAGAGATCTGAAAATGGCTGTGCACCGACGCTCCCCATCCAACCTGATGGAGCTTGAGAGGAAAAATGGGAGACACTGCCCAAAAATAGGTGTGCCAAGCAAGCATCATACTCAAAAATACTTGAGGCTGTACTTGGTGCTAAAGGTGCTTCAGCTAAGGCTGTGAATACTTATGTTCATGTGATTTTTTTTTTTGTGTGTGTGTGTGTTTTATTTTTAATACATTTGCAAAGATTTGAATACTTTCCGGATGCACTGTAAATTAGTGTCATTAAGAGCATTAATGATATCAGCGATACCTTAACGTTGGTTGTGTTCTGTTCTGTTTACCCTGTTTGTACTCTCTGCTCTCATCCATGACGGGAAGTTCTTGCCCAGAACAGAACCATACCACCAATCCAAAACTGTATGATAATTGTCAGTCATCTTTGACGATTGGGGTCCTGACAGAAAAGTCTTTAAGAAATTCTTGTCCAATGGATTCTTTCATCCGTTTTATTGGCCAGCAAGCAAACAAATTTAAGTCAGATTGCTTAGAAAAGTAATAGCAAACTTCTGCTCAACAAATCCATGGATTAAATTGTATTTTATTGGCTTAGAGGGCTGTTCAAATCACTAACCCCAAGAATCAGCAACATATATGCAATAAGAAGCTTGCAAATATGATACTTGACAAGTTTGCTCTTCATTTTAGGATGTTGCAGTCAGTCCTAGTGTAAAGAGAACAAGAAAATTGCATATTCAAATTGCTAGAGCTTACTCATTTGATGTCTCATTGTCATAGAATATTTCATAAAAACAAATTGATTTCCTTTGTGTATGTGATTGAGGGTGATGCCGGGAAGCCTGTCAGAATGACATTCTGTTTGGTTTCATTTTACGTGTTGAGAGAGATTTGCGTGCGTGCATTTGCTCGTAATTGTTCTTGAGAATGAGTGTTTTCTTGCAGAGGAATCTCCACACATCATATTTAACTAGAGGTGACACATAATTCACAATTGGTTGGATGCCTGAAAATGGGATTTAAATTATGCAAAGACTTCACTAGGTGCTGGGTCATTTGGTATGCTGACATTTACTTGCCGACACTATACAGCCAAAATGAAAATCGGAGTAACTAACCAGGAACGTGCAAGAAATTTAAAATGATGTCAAAGAGCAGAACTTCTCGATGCAGGATTCAGCCCACAAACCATTTATCCACACTGGGTTATAAACACTTGTGCTCAGCCAAAACCTCTCCTCCCACGCACCATATTTGCTATTGCTGCATGCATGGGCAAGCATTCATCTGCCTTTACATCAGCATATGCAGGGGATCAACCCGGCTTGCGTTCATGTCTTATTCTTTACTGGACAAGAGAGCAGTGCAAAGGATTTTGCTAGCTTCCTGGTTTCTGCTCAGCAGATTTGTGCTTTTTTTTTCCAGAATGCTCCAGTCTTGTGGCCATGCTTTTGTATTGGTCTTGGTATACGATTTCCTGAGAATTTGTAGGTGTTCACTTGAGTAGAGGTACAAGTTTAGTTTTTTTATACTTCAGAGACATATTCATTTTTAACAAATTTTTCCTCTAAAGACTTCTCAGAACTGGAACTGCTGAACAGAAAGGAAATTTTGCAACAGTACTGCCACAGGTCACCAATATTCTGACACTATTATTATTATTATTATTATTTATGAGCATGAAGGTCAAGTATGGTAACCCATACTGCATTTAACCCATCCAAGTTAGTGCACACACATTAGGAGCAGTGAGTAGTGAACACACACTGCAAACCGTGGAAACACACACAGCCGGAGCAGTTGGCAGACATTCATTACGTCGCGCCGGGGAGCAATTGGGGGTTAGGGGCCATCTCAGTCATTTCCTGCCGGTATTGAGAATCAAACCTGCCACCTTCGGGTTACCAATCTGACTCTCTAACCATTAGGCCATGACTGCCCCCAAATCACTATATCACAATAGCCATGCAGGCTCTATATTATCTGTAAACAATGAAGAAACATTGCATGAGGGAAGCATTTTTAATGGCTAAATTATTTATAAATTATATTATTATGTACTATTATTAGTAGTAGCAGTAGTAGTAGTAGTAGTAGTAGTAGTATATATCACATTATATTAATAAAATATTGCATTATATATATAAAATATTGCTCCTAAAATAATTGTAATTTAGTTTTCATTACCATTTTCTACCCCCTCTTTGACCCTTAGAATTAAAGGGGTGATGAATTGAGAAATCATCTTTCCTTTGAGCTTTTGGTATTTAAATGTTCATTGTGATATAAGAATATCCTGCAAGTTTCAGAGCTGAAAACGTCATTGTTAGTCAAAGAAAAGCTTTTATAGACACCAGGCCCAGAAAACGAGAGATCTCAGAATATGTCGACCACTGACGTAGTAGGACGCAGAAGCACCGCCTCAAGCCCGCCCACCGACTCGTGGAGCTAAACGATGCGGAATCGATTGTAAACAAGATACAGGTCGAGACTGGATTTGCAGACATATTGAGATTAAAACACAATGCTGTGCCTTCTATATTGGATCCGACAGGAACGGTGCAACACACTTATGTGAGTAAAAAAATTTGTTATATATATATATATATATGTATATATATAACACATATATATATGTGTTAATATTGTATTGTTACAGATCGTTTGATATCTATTAATTACATACCGTAGCACGCGGTCACAGGCTGGAGAAGGTGTTATTGGATCATTTGTGATCAGACTCGGACTTGTAACGCCAGCTCGCAAAGCCCAAAGTGCCGGGGCTATGTGCGCGCGCGAGTGTGTGTGTGTGTATGGTTTGAGGTTATATTCACTGATGATCGAGCAAAATGATACAGAAATAACATTCCAATCAATCGCGGGTGTATGAGAGATGAATCATTGTGTTTGTTTGATAAAGACATTTTGCAAGCCCTGGCTGTGTGGTGGGCAATTCATTCTGGTTGCCGTTTACCACACGCTGTCACTGACAGGAGAGCAGAAGCTCATTAAATATGCAAATCTTATCCAATCCTAGCCGTTGGCGTTTACTTCCAAGTCTTCAGTGCGGCACACCCATCAAAACCGATCGTTTTTCAGAAAGCCTCAAAACCAAGGCAGAAAGTAGCCTATTACTTATTCATTATGATGTTTTTGAAGTTGACCTCAGACAACAGTATAAAAAAATTTAAAAAGCCAGTTCATGACACCTTTAAATGGCCCCATACAGCGTAAATGGGTCCAATATAGTTTTTAATGACCCATCATTCAATAACAGACTCATTGGGTTTCTGGTGTTTAAGAATAATTGTATTTATCCAGCTTTCTCCTGATTTCCTCTCCATGTGTTCCACATGGAAATGCTTAAGAATACATAATCACATTCATTCATCTTTGAATGCTCATAACATTCTAAACATTTGTAAATCTCCTAAACTGTAAATGTGTGTGTCATTAGTGATTCAGAGAATGAACCATCTCCTACTTCCAGAATCATTTACTTCAGTAGAGCCTACCAATCATTAGTTGACATGTCTGAACAAAGCATGTTTTCTTTAGGTGATGTACTACATGTCTGTTGAACAGACTGTTTAAAGCACGGAGCACTTAAAGCCACATCGATCAGTCAAAACCGACATGGTTTCATCTGTCCTTCGATGATTTTTTCCACATGCTAGAGCAAACACAACTGTGTGTGTGTGTGTGTGTGTGTGTGTAGAGCTATCAATGGCAGCAAGTGAGAAGCCGATGCAGCACACTGCTAAAGGCTGATCCTGACATATCGATTTATCTTGCATGTTGAGTGTGTGGTGTGTGTCTTGCATACTGAATGAATATATGTGGGTTTGTTTTCCATGCTGAGTGATATTTATCCCAGCAGTGTCCACAGAAATTGGACCGGGGAATCTCCGACAAGTAAAACCCACCTCTGTTCTCCTCTAAAATGTTCTCCCCTGGCCTCCAGTTAAGATTTTCTATTTAACAAAGCATGGCTCATCTAAATGCCTTTGTAAGTCGATGTGTGTGTGTGCGTGTGTGTGTGGCTTTTGCTGGCCATTCTCCCTCCATATCATTGTGCCTTCTTCAGATGAAAGCAAAGTAATTAGCATGTTAATTGTATTCTAATTAAGTGAACCCATTTCATTTATCCTACAATGCTCTCTCTAATCATCCGCTCTTTCTCCTTTTCCGTTAGAAATGGATGGACATTGTGCAACAACAGTGTGCTACATACACATATGGTGAGTTGTTCAATACTTATTCAGTAGTACAATAAAATAATAAGTCGACTCATTCTCCTTATTTCATATAAACTGGGTATTGAAAGCACTATAACGTTCCACCAAAAAGGTAATACTAAAAGTGTAGAATTAACCCCATCCAGAAATGTCATTAGAAGCTTTTCTTCATCACTTCAGGCAGAGGAAACCCTCCATAACTTTACGTGAAAGAACTGACTGTGCATAATTCACAGAGAGAAAATTAACCCTGCATTACTTTACACCAGATTAAATAACCATCCGCATCCATTCTCAGATCATTAGTATAATCTTTTATACTATTGAGACATTTATGAGACATTCATAATGCTCTTATTGATGAGAAATAAAAGAGGCGCAATAAAAGTTGAACATGCATTAGTGATGCGCGGGTTGATCCAAAATAAGGGGTCACCCGCGGTTACGAGTCATCCAAAAATATTTTTAATGATATTCGGGTCGCGGTCGGTCGGGTCATCAATAAATCCTTATTTACCTTTTGAATGTTGAGCATTATTAACTTTTGAATAAATGCTGACGCGGGACAAAATGCCCGATTTCCCAACACGTTGAACCATTGTAATAGGCTACTTTTAAACACATATAGCTCAGTAATGTCAGTTTTATGTATTTTCTGAGAGGGGGCGGGATTTTTGTTGGGAAAGTCGGGGGAGAGACACACACTTCGATTAGACTGGATAACCACATGCAGCATCTTAATTGTTAAGAAAATGAAACGAAATAAATTAATAAATCAAGCCTTTATTACATAACACTAGGCTATATCATACAGCATTCAGAAAAAGAACAGTATGCGCTCCTAAGGGCTTTCACACTTTTCCAAAAGTGGGCCTTCTCTCAGTTGCCCTGCTGATGAATTCTTCAAGCAGGGTCGAAACATAAACTTTGCATTCATCAATAATATGCATCTAGACAGCTGAAATGGAAAATGATGGGCCGCCTCAAGAACTGCCTGCTCTCGCCACTGCAGTCTGAGCGCACCACGTCAGGGGCCCAGGGGCGGATCTACAGGGGGGCAAGGGGGGGCAGGTGCCCCCCCACTCTAGAGCCTTGCCCCCCCCCCCAGCTGCCCCCCTAACTTTGATAATCCAAAAACTGTACTTGTAAAAACAACCCGCCAGTATGTCCAATACATTTACCAAAAGTAAACCATTTAATTTAAAAAAAAAAATGTATTAAAATTAAAATGCATAAAATACCCCTCCCCCCGCACCTCTAATACTTAGCTACGTCCCTGATTCAAACGTGCAGAGCGGCCGCAGCGGCGTTCGCTCAGTCTGGCTCACACACAGCGAGTCTGCTGCGCTGCGGTCGCCCTACAAATCGACTGGAGAGACTGAGCTGCTCCAGAGCCCCTGAAGGTGAAGTGAGTTTCCCCAGGTGTAGTTTAAACACACGTTTAACTTGAAATTACATTTGTAATGAATGTATTGTATGCTAAAGACGATTCAGCATCAGCAAAAACAGCGAGTCTATTACGTTAGCCAAAATCAGCGGTTGTGAATCGTAAGAGCACTCTTCCCTTTGATTAGCCTAATTTTGATTTTAGTAAAGACAAGAACATATAAAAATATTGTATCCATAACTGCCAAATCTCACGCATTCACCGTGAGACACATGCAATTGACACTTTTCACGCTCTCACGCCACATACATTTTCTCACGCACAGAAAAATCGCGAAGCAAAGAGGACACGGAGACCGACAGACTAGACAGAGCAGGTTACTTATGATATAAAAAAAAAATCTCAGCTCTCAGATTCTGTCACTTTTATTACGAAATTCAAACAATAAATGCCGTTTTGGCGCTTGTAAATGTTATGTGACAGATCCCTAGCTGCACGTGGACCGATCATCTCTAGCTAGGCTAAATAAACACGAATGAACAATGTTGAAAGAAACAGTAGCCTACAACTTACCTAAATGTATATTCCTCATACAAAATATCGACCAATCAATCTAACAAAGGGGTCAATAAAACAACTGGAGAACAATTATGTCACATAACATTTTCCTCAGGAAAGCCATTTAATGACCATAATAGACTATAGCACATTAGTTGGCTAGAAAAAAAGAGCTATAGAGAGTATTTTGCTAAATATGTGTAATGTACCATATTACATATTTATTATATTTTTATTTATATCATTAAATAAAGTTGTTAATATAATAAAAAAACGCATTGTATGTAATTCGAGTTATTTTTAACCTTAAATAACACTGCCAGCTGATAGGGCTCTCTCTATGTTTACAGCATTAGGTGAGTTGTTTTTTCTTGAGATTAGGTACATCTTGTGTGCCTAATATTTATCCAAATGAGTCAATATTAAATCAAATCACGATAATTTAATTGAATTGAAATAACAAAAAAACGTAGCTTACCAGAAATTGTACCATGTAAACACTGTAACATGTTGTCACTAAACCTAATATAATTCAGTTGTTACTAAAATGTTAGTGACAATCACAATACACTTATTGTGATGCAACTTTTTTTTTTTTTTTTACATTTGATTTAGCTAAGCAGTCCTATTAAATCCAATTCCTCTCAGATATCACAGCAATGAAACCAACTGGGGAAATAACAAATACAATAGGATTAAGTAGTCTAAACATAACTGGTGTGTGCATGTGATTAAATCTTTCTGATTTTATATTTGTTATAAAGGCTACTTATTAGCTACATGGCCCTACAGTGTAATGTAATACAAGGATAACCAGAGGTTTTCACATATTGACTTTTGCAGGCAAGAGTAGTTGAAGAAAGTAGCTGGAGCCTAACCATGAAAAGGAAGGCTAACAGTGGGGATATTGCCAGCTTTTTTGCCAAAAAAATTCAAAGAAGTACACAGGAGGAAGAGTGTGAGGGAAATGAAGGAGAAGGTAGTAAACTGGAGAGACCAGGAGGGTCAGAGCAGGAGAAGACAGAAGGAGACAAGGAAATAAGTGACAGAGAAGAGGAAATAAGTGAAGGAGACGAGGAAAAAGAAGAATCAGCGAGGGATGAAGAGGAAGCTCCAGATTCAGAGAGAGGGACAGAGGCAGGGAGTGATCAGGAGGAGGGCATGATTAAACAATAAGTACTGTAGTTAAGTGGTTTTTTGTTTGTTTTGTTAAAACAATTCACATATAGGGATTTCCATGTACCGTCTACCCCTGCCACCCTGCCAAGACCTCTTGCCACCCCTTTGCCCCCCCATGTAAAATTTTCTAGATCCGCCACTGCAGGGGCCACACACCCCCGCACCCCTATTTCCTACGTCTATGGCCCAATAACGCTACGATGAGCATTTACTACTTTTAAAAAATGCGGGTCGGGTACAGTATTTTCTTTTCTTTTGTGGTCCGAGTCGCGGGCGGGTTAGTGGAAAACGTTGGTCGGGTGCGGGTTGTTTATACACTGACCCGCGCATCACTGACATGCATGTATTTGTAATGCAAAAAAAAAAAGAATATTTACAAAATTGGGTTGACTTGGGTTGACAAATGCACCGTTACTACTGGTACCAGTCAATAAATAAAAAAGTTTGCCGCTACCAGCATTTCTGCAGTACTGGTAGTACAGAGTACTGGGTATATTCGGTACCTGCTGATAGACGCTGCCTTCAAATGCTTAGCTCGTGTTTGTTTGAGTGTTTCTATTTACAGTGTGTTTTTACAAGCGTTGAGCATTGAAGCCAATCAGAATCATTTCTGTTGAGCGCATGAACGCAATGATGCAATCAGATATGCTAGTCAGTAAGTTAGTCAGAATCACTTTAGCATTGCTGAAAATGGACGAGGTTTGGTTTTGTTCAACACGAGCTGCACGTTAGCGAATCCTTTCGTTATAACCAACAAAGTGTAAATATGAAGTAAATAAGATATTGATTGAACAATTAAGACAGCTTTTTTATTATAATGGGAGTTTTTTATTATAACACTTAAAATAGATTTCTGTGATTGGCATATATGAAGCGTTGACATATGATCAACACTTCAAAAACATGTTGTAAACAGACATTATTGACGCTCTTCACAGAGTGCTTGCACAGATACACACGGGAGCGTTTGAAAGCAGGTGTCTATCAGCGGATATATTAGGGATCTGCTGATAGTCACCTGCTTTCAAACGCTCCCGTGTGTATCTGTGTAAGTGCTCGGTGAAGAGCGTCAACTTTGTCTGTTTACAGCCTGCTTTTGAAGCGTTGATCAGATATGTCAATGCTTCATATATTGCAATCATAGACATATATTTTGAGTGCTATAATAAAAAACTCCCATTACAATAAAAAAGCTGTCTTAATTGTACAATTAATCTCTTATTTACATCATGTTAATAACAAAAGGATTCGCTATTGTTCGGCTCGTGTTAAACAAAAAAAAATCTTGTCCGTATTCAGCAATGTGAAACGGATTCTGGCTAACTTACTAATTAGGTCATGACTAACATCTGATAAGTCATTGCGTTCACGCGCTCAACAGAAATTATTCTGATATTTTGAGCGCATGACCACAACGGCCAATCAGAGTTTAAGAATCCGTGAGCGTTCAAAATGCTAGAGGGAAATGCTGGTATCCTCACATTTCAGTACTGAAATTTTACCAAAATACCAATTTTCAGTACCGTACTTTTGACAACAATAACCCATTGACAATCTCAATACAATTTTAGTTTTTTTATGCTGCTAAGTACACTGCAAAGTTTCTGGATTGACAACCGTGCGTGATTAAATTGGAATCTGCAATGACTTTCAGTGATGACCAATGGACAAGACAGTTCCTAAAGTACTTACTTCAACAGTTTTGGCTCAGGGACTGAAATTGGTACAGGGAAACGCCAAAATTGAACTGGTTTTTGTACCGACTACTGCAATTTTAGTACTGTGAAATCATGTTTGGTTTAGATCGCGTTCCGAGGGAGGGAGGCATTGGGGTTCAGATCATCGCAGGGTGGGCTTGAGATCATCATAGCCGCCCTTAATGCCGGGCCTGCTGACAGCGGTGACAAATGGGACTACACCAATAGAACATCCTGGACTGCAGGGGCGCATAGAAATATTTCATTCTGTTTAATTGTGAGTGCATTTAATGATCAGATGTTTAATAATTTGTGCTTTCTAACTGAATCAATGACTACATTTACATGCACACCAATAATGTGATTATTTCCAATAATCAGAGTAAGGACTTAAGTGCAGTAAAATGCTTACTTACCACGAGCAAACCTCTTTTGTTCCATTTACATGCAATTTTCATTATTCTGATTATTCACTAAAAATTTGTGGTTATTTTTACCGTCATTATTTACATTCCCCAAAGCACAGGACAAATTATGAACTCTCACATACAGTAAGTGTGTTACTGGACATATTTTTAAACTACTTGCAACAAATGCAAAACATTAATGGACGTATTGGATTTTTTTTGGTGGCACCTAAAACTGTTTGAATTTTGATGTTTTTGACCGTCAATATACTGCGATATATTCATATTGTACAAAGCAAAAATGTGATGCCTTCTTCACTGCTGCCGTATGTTTATGAATCTGCGCCTGACAGCATCATCCATGTACGTCACAAGCACATGCGCCCTTTGTTCAGAGTGGAATAGATGCGATTAGTGTTTACATGCCTGTGTTTTGCAATTTAAAATCGGCATACGCTACATACTTTACTATGTTTATGATCTTAATGAAAATTAAGCCAATCTTTTCTAAATCTGGCACATTTTACGTCTTTTCATGTATTATTAATATGCAATGCCCTTGATTCAATTTTGATCAAAGTATTGTGTTAGGCAAACTTTAATTGCAATATTGTCTAAATCTCATTATAATCATATTATGAGGGTGCATGCAAACGTAATACATATCAGAATCAGAATCTGCTCAAAATAATCAGATTACATTTGCTGCCCTAGCCCTAATAAATACACCAGTTTGGACACACTCATTTGTGCATATAAAATGCATTTTGTATCTAAGCAAAACTGAAACATTCCTAATCGAATCAATACTGGAATCTAATCAAACTGAACATGAATCTACTTGAATCAGAATTGATTAAAATCACATTTTGATAACAAGCCCTACTAGTAAATACTCTACTAGTCAATAACCTAGACACACTTGACTTGATGTTAGTTGCGTATTAACCTTTTGATCTAAAGGTTTAAATTCTTGAAAGTAGTTTTGGAGATGACTAAATTCTGGATTTTATTGCCTGATTTTTATAATGAACTTGAAAAATATTCTGACAGTTATCAGCATTTTAATGTATGAATTTATTCATTCTGACACACTTGCCATGTTATATAAAGAGCTCTTTAATCTCTGCATGTGGCGTTTTGAATTTAATTCTTCACATATGCTTACCCTCAACTTTGCTGTCATGTGAATATGTAGCCCTGACAACTGATATACTACAGATACATGTCCCGACTGCTGTCATCACAGAGTAACGTGTGACTGCAGGACCCAGTACATGATATCAGACCACTCATCAGACAGCAAAGGCATCATAGCAGGGTGACAGGCTGATCTGGAGATTAGGACCAGATGAAAGTGGTGGACAGTATGGAGAAGAGACTCTACACAGCATTATACTTTCAGCATGGCAGCTCTGATCAAAGCCTGGAGCAGTGCAGAAGCTACTCAGCAAAGGGAGAGGGAGAGACAGCAAGTGAGGTATAAAATACCTTCCCAAGCAGACCAGTGTCTTTGTTACAATGCCATTTTCCCTTTCACTGCAGACCTGGCACACGCACACATACAGAGCTTTTGTGTTTTTTCTACTTCTTTCTCCAGGATGTGAATGAGCACTGCTGGCTCTGGGTCCAGTGATATTTGGGGCCAACCGCATTCTGGTAACCATTTTCACTGTAAATATGCTGTATTGTGACATTCATCCAGAATATTTCTCAGTCAAAGGTCTGCGGTATGTTATAAAGTTCCTGGCCAGCAGTTCTGTGGCACAGATTGGACCCAAGTCTGTGATTAAGTGTTCTTAAACTCAGATTCTGCCCTGGAGTATCAGAACTCGTTTGTATCCAAGAATATCCATTAATAATACATAATAAATTATGCAAATCTGCCCGCTAATAGAATTTCTCACATTCTAGAACATTCTTTGGGAAGTGTGTCCAACTGCGTCTGTAATTTCCACCAGGTCTGAATTTCAATCATCTTGACTGATGAAGGTTTTATTTTTAGAGATCAGGGCAGGATCATTGGTATCTGGTAATAGAGTCATTTTTAGAACCTCATCAAATTCTCTGTGGAGTCTGTCTATCAAACAGAACTCCAAAATGTCCATTGTTCCATTAAAAAAAGGACTCATTTTGTTCTTGTTGCTGATTGGTGTTTTATAAACTACAGCAGTAGTAGCTGCAAAACTCTTGTTGCTTGTTCAGTTTACCTAATCAAATAAAAAATGTACGTGGTAGGGGAACGCGGGGCACAACCTAACGCAGGACGTTAGGTTAGTTGTAACACGCATGGTTTAAAACGTTCCACACACGCCAGGATGACGTAACTTAGTGTATTTACAAGTTGCCATATCAACATTATTTAGAGAAAAAATTGCGGCAAAATTAAAAAATCTTACAAAATACCACTGAACATTTATTAACCATAGCAAAGGTTTTTTGAGTTTATTTAAAATGAGGCAAATCCGATATTATTTGAATCTTATATCTGTTATTTAACAGTTGAGATGGTTCTTTAATGCAGATCTAACCAGCAGAAGACACGAGCCACGGTTTAAATCCCAGTTGCACAGATGGAGTGTGTTGTAACACTGCGTTACAATGAGCCCCTATTAGAAATATGCCATTATATTCTATACTTTTATGAATTCTTTTGAGAAACCATGAGAAAAGGGTGAATAATCACTGAGAGTCAATGTTCAGATATTATTAATTATTATTATGTTTTCAACTATGCTGCTGTATTTAGCAACGTGTTTGTTGTCAAACTCAAAAATGTGTATATTTTTAAAGTCCCAGTGAACCGGAAGTTGCAACTGATTTTATTTCAGTGCTGTGACGTATTTCCAAGTGAAACGGAATATTGAATAGAGGGCAGGGTTTTACTTCAGCGCTCCTCCTCTCCATCTCTCACTCATAGCAGACTAACGGTTGGAGGGGAGTGTTTAAGGATATTCAAACCCAAGCCGTCACACAGTCGTCATCAGAAAGGGAACGCCATTCCAGACCGGAAGTTACTTTTCAGATTTTGATTAAAGATTACCACGGCAAACCATTTTTTTCTGTGTGTTAACTTGCACGGCTTAGTTGTTCACCCTAAGACCTGTAATGTGGGCTAACAAAGTAAATAAGATCGATTTTGATTTCATGAGGTCTTTAATAATTAAAAAATGCCATTATTTTATTTAAAAAAGTTAATAATTGTATTTTATTCACAAAATATTTTCATTTGTCATGGATATTTTTTTGATTATATCAGGTAACATTTTAAGCTGTCATGTGGTCATGTTACAATGTGCCCCTCACATGTTACAATGTACCCCACCTATAGGGCATGGTGTCACATTTCACTTCCATTCTTTCGGGGTAAATCAAGAAAAAAGTGTACACTGTATTAATGAAACAAAACCACATAATTGTACTAGATATGTGGAAATAAATAAATACTCTGAACCCTAAGTGGATTTACACAAACTGAGAAAGTCAAAAAGCGTTAGGTTGTGCCCTGCTCTCCCTATCATGGCCACGAATGAACAATTAATTGCCTTATATTTTGTCATGATTATGGTCTTGTGTTTCTCAGTCTTGCATTTAAGGACTTTTATGTTGACGTTTTTTTCTGTGCTCACTTCCTGTGTTTAGTTCCTGTTTGCTTCGTTTCCATAGTTACCATTGTTTGTTTCCATGATGATTAATCACCTATTTTACCCCCCAAATGCCGCCCCCCCCCCCCCCCCCCCCCCCATTTGGCTAGTTTTGAGTAGCAATTGGGCGGGTTTTGTTGTAAAAACTTGGCAACCCTGTCTGCACGCATGCTAGAATAAGTAAGATGAGTGTAAACGATGTTTGCCGGTGTTGTAAAAAAAGAATTTAAGGATACACAGAGTACTTACCAACACGATCATCATTTCTGAGAGAAATAGTGAAGGTGAATGCATATACAAACAAGTTCTCCGTTTAGGATTAGAACAAATTCAACCCAAGCGCCTTTGATGACGTGGATGATTACGTTACTGTTTATCATCTGTCCAACATCGTCTTAAGCCCGCCCTGACAATTTCATTGGTCAGAACAGTTTCTGTTCGGGCATAATTACTCCTCTACGGATCAAGTCCAGATCGAACGGCCCAAGCTCAAATGTTGTGGGCGGGGCTAAGTTCGGCTGGCATCCTGGGGAGCGTTTCCCAAAAGCATCGTTAGCCAACTATGGTCGCAGGTTCCGTCGTTATCAACATAGTTCAACCAGTCGGTGTTTCCCGAAACCATCATTCCAACGAACGTTCGCAAACAGCGTCGCAAACTTGCGTGGTTGGAACGACAGCTCTCGACCTCTGGTTAGAAGCATAGTTTCTTGTTTGCATGACATGTGGACTTAATAAATCCTTACTTTGAGCAAAATAAGCAACTCAGTACAACCTATATATCTTTTATTTAGAATACATACAAATGTCAATTATATCTTTTAGTTTGTCAAGAGATTTAAAGCACCGTTTTTGAAGAGTGCGCATGTGCGGACGTGCACTAGTATGTACAATCGAGCTTGTGATTGAATCTGAAAATAAAGCAAAATAACTGAGAAAAATAAGAATTAATCCTCAGATGCCATGTCTGTAATTTATAGCAGAAAGTCTGGCATTAATTTGATCTCAAACTAATTAAATACAATAAGTTAATACTCCACCACCTGCGTGACATCATTAACCAACGTGGTTGAACGACAGATTTGCAACAATATGGTTTCGGGAAACAGTCGTGACTAGCTAGTTGATTTCGTCAACGATGCATCATGGTAGTTAAGCAGTGAGTTACATCGTTGTACAGGAAACGCACCCCAGGCCAGCAGTGAACCAAAGATGCTCAAAAACGCTGTTTGAAATCGCTGGTGTTTCTGACATCATATCATTATTACTATGCTGTGAAGCAGAGGAGGGTCTCAAGAGAAGCCAGGTAATCCCGGTATATTTTTCTGTTGATATGAAAAATATTTTTAGCATATATAATATAACATTGATGTTCACAGTGTTTCTAAGGATGTTGTTTTTTGGAAGGCAGACTGAGAGGGCGAACGGGAAAATGGTTTGTGTAACATTAGCAACTCATTATTAGCTGTTTGATAACGCAAAAGGCTAATCATATTAATTACGTTATGTGTCCGGTTTGCATATTCATGGTTCTGCATATACGAAATGAAGCAACTGTGTAGAGTTACATTCAAACTATTTCAAGGCATGCAGAAATCTTTTCACAGGAAAAAAAAAAACATTTAAGGGGTTGACACAACATTTAAGTCATTTTGGTGATCAAAGATGAGTTTTGGGATAAAATGATTGACTGGACTGCAGGGGGACATGAGACGTTATGCAACCATTTTACATAGGTCTACTCCATGAGTGCAGGAGAATATTCAACAAGTAAAAACTCTAGGGTAAAGGCCTGCTTATGTTGCATTATCCGAAACTGGGAAGGGGATTTCAAGTTCCCAGCACGCTTTGCACAGGACTGGATCAGGAGAGTATCGCATGCTCTGACCAAGTACTTCTTTTGAATTGACTTCATGACCATTAAAAAAGTATGTTCTTTATAGTTTGAATGTGTGTAGTATGAATGTAATCTGGATTCCTCATGTCGTCATTGTCATGTGACCTACAAGTACCGTTTGTGTCGCTACACGGCCATTCAAAAATCCTCTCCCGTGGCTCTCTTCACATACTGTTTTTCACCTAATATACAGTAGGAAAGCATATTCGGATGCAGGCTCAATTTTGAAGTTAAAGGGCTGGTTCATCCAAAAATGAAAATTCTGTCATTAATTACCTGCCCTCATGTCGTGGTGCTTCGTGAGTTCACATCAAAGGCCCAGGCAGAAGACAATAACTTGTTGAATAAAGTCGTTATTTCAATTTTTTGCGCACAAAAACTATTCTTGTTGCTTCATAAAATTATTGTAGAACCACTGTAGTGAGATGGACTTTGTAATGACGTCTTTAGTGCTTTTATGGGTCTTGTGAGTGCAAATTACATTGCTGCCAATGGAGGCCTTTCTGAGCCATCGGATTTCAACAAAAACATCTTAATTTGTGTTCCGAAGATGAACGGAGGTCTTACGGGTGTCGAACGACATGAGGGTAAGTAATTAATGACAGAATTTTCATTTTTGGGTGAACTAACCCTTTAAGTGTTATTGTAATGTGCTTTTGAGAGATGAGAAAGGAGAAAAACTTGTTAGTGTGTAATGGTTTGCACTATATGTTGGTTAATGATGTCACGCAGGTGGTGGAGTATTAACTTATTGTATTTAATTAGTTTGAGATCAAATTAATGCCAGACTTTTTGCTATAAATTACAGATATGGCATCTGAGGGTTAATTCTTATTTTTCTCAGTTATTTTGCTTTATTTTCAGATTCAATCACAAGCTCGATTGTACATACTAGTGCACGTCCCCACATGCGCACTCTTCAAAAACGGTGCTTTAAATCACTATATGGGAAGAAGGCAAGCCGGCGGAGGCAGTGTGATGCTTTGGGAAATGTTCTGCTGGGAAACCTTAGGTCCTGCCATTCATGTGGCTGTTACTTTGACACGTACCACCTACCTAAGCATTGTTGCAGACCATGTACACCCTCTCATGGAAACGGTATTCCCTGGTGGCTGGGGCTCTTTCAGCAGATAATGCGCCTGCCACAAAGCAAAAATGGTTCAGGAATGGTTTGAGGAGCACAACAATGATTTTGAGGTGTTGACTTGGCCTCCAAATTCCCCAGATCTCAATTATCTAAAAAAAAAAACCAAGATAATTTATTTTGTAAATAATCATATTTTTTATCAATTCAAAACATAATTTGTTTTGCTTAATAGTCTATTTGATTTTTATTTGTATTTCCCCTGTTACAAAATGTCACGTCTAATGTCAGATATCCCCTTTACAAGGGAATTTAGTCTTTCTGGCATCCTATTTTCCAGCAGCACACTCCAATTTATGCCTAGGAAGCAAAACTACATGTGAAAGATGACTTTGACCTCTGCTGACTTTTACCATTCATTTAGACCTTTGTTTTGTCTTCAGGGAAATGTTATGCACTGAGTCCCTGTTTATACAAGAGCTGTCAATCAAACGGTACATCTGAACGGATAGAGCCGCTGCATGCCTGCGGAACTACCCACGGCATTCCATCTGCCATATGTATGCAAAAAAACACATACAAAGAGACAACAGTATGATCAATACATTCAATTGTTATTCAAACACACTACATGTGTTCTATTCTCTAGGCTCTTTGGATCAATGGAGTAAGTACACAACAATCCTGTGGATAAGATTTTTGTCTTTTTTATAGTATTTTTTGCTGTAATAAGTGCACAAAAGAATTGACTCAAAAATCTGAAATGGGTTTCAAGGACATCATGGCGTCCACTGTTGTTAGTGAATGCTGTTTCATCCTCGAGTAGTTTAAAAAGGAGCGCATGAAACATGAAAGAGCTTTCAGAAGCTCAGCTAATGCACAGCACTGGAACACTGAACACAAACAGAATGAGCCACAGATTTACAGACCTGCTGTGAAATGCAGCATCTTCCAAAGAATCAACTAATAATTCTGCATCAGATCTCTTCATGGTTTTAGGTTAGCATTCACTGATGGGGTAAAATACAGCTGCCTAATTTTAGTAACAATTTAGTTCCATTAACTAACAATGAGCAATACATTTGTTACAATATTTATTTAGCTTTGTTAACATTAGTCAATAAAAGTACATTTTGTTTATTGTTAGCTCAGGTTTATTGCACAATATTAACAACTTTTGATTTTAATAATGTATTAGTAAATGTTGATTAATACATGTTTCAGAAGTTTTTTTTCAAGTTAACCAAACTAATGTTAACAAATGGAACCTTGTTGAGAAGTGTTACTCTAATTTTTAAAGCATTTGCCATTTTTTTATTCAGACATACACTGAATAATAATAAATCTTATTAAATGTTTAATTAAAAGGAGTATTATGTCGTGTGTAGCAATTATTGTTATTAATATTATAAAAATACAATGGAAAATTATTTTATATATATATATATATATATATATATATATATATATATATATATATATATATATATATATATATATATATATATATATATATATTATATTATATTATATAAAAAAATAGATAAAAGACAACATTTCTAGGTCACACTTTAGTTTAGGTTCCAATTCTGACTATTAACTATTATTTTAGGTATTGAGTATTAAGGGATGTATTCAGATTTTGACTTTATTAGTACTAATAAAGCCAAAATCTTAATATGCATGCTAGTTAATAGTGAGAATTGGACCCTAAAATAAAGTGTTATCAGTTTCTAATACTATAGAAAAATGATATTTAATATATATATAATATATATATATTATAATATATAATTATATATTATATAATTATATATTACCAGTGTAAGTGATGTGATGCAGAAATGTTTGTTCATTCTGAGAGCTCTTTCTCATGTTATGAACTTTATGAAATACTATTTTATTATTATTATTTATTTTTATGTAACTAGAATGGCATGTACATTCACATGAGAAGCAACAAATCGTCTCCGGTTATGTATGTAACCTAGGTTCCCTGAGAACAGGGAACAAGACACTGCATCAGCTGACGCTACGGGGAACGCCTCCAGCGTGATAGGTGCCTGAAATCACAATCACAAAACGTCAATCCTATTGACCGGCGACAGCCTATGATGTCATCAAGGTGCGACCAGGAAGTATATAAGGGCGCCTTGCCAACATGACAGCATCTAATCTTCTGAAGGGACTGTTTGGCAGGCAAGCCCTGAGGCATGGCAAAGCGACGTAGCGTCTCGTTCCCTGTTCTCAGGGAACCTAGGTTACATACATAACCGGAGACGTTCCCTTTCGAAAGGGAACTCGCGCTGCGTCAGCTGACGCTACGGGGAATGATATGCCCACTCCGCCATGCCGAAGGGAGTGCATGCCCACTGGGCAGTGACAACTGTCAGGACAAGCAAATTCAACTGAAAAGCCTGAACCACTCCCCTTCTGGTCACATTAGGCTGTCAGTGACAGCGCTCCCTACGGTCAAAGCTCAAGCTATAACCTGAGAAGGAACCTTCGCATACCATATGAGGTCCTACCCTGGCCGCTTGAAGGCCTGGAACCAGCCCATTCAACAGAAGGGGTTCCTTTAAGGGAACGTGGCGAGGGAACCCGCACCAGTCACTATTCGGGAGGATTTCACAGAATGCCACCAGGGAGGTCTGACCTAGTGACCTCATATGGGACACGTCAGTACAGCCAACCCTGTCTGTAAAGTACAGAGCCTCTGGTACGCCTCCGAAGAGACATCCTGCTAGGGTACTGCAGAAAAGGCAGTGTCCTCCACCAGCCGGACCTCAGAGACGGGTTATCCTGGAGAGCAGCGCTCAGCGAAGTGCTTTCTAACCCTTGCTAGCGAGGGAAGTTCAGTCGCTCGATCCTCGGATTTACCAAGCACTTACTTTAAAACGTGCTCAGGAGGCCAGAAGGCCTACAGGCTGATCCTACCAGGGAGGCCCCGAGGGGCCTACAACCAATGGATCAGCGCCAGGCAGCTGGAAGCTCGCAGCAGACTCTCACTTGAGAGGAGCTCATAAGCCTGCCTGGTAGGTAACCATGCTGTAGGCGATCTATGAAAGTCCCTTCCTGCAGGGGCCGCATAGCAGCAGCGTCGTCTCGTCGTGCTAGGGTATGAACACCGCCTTCAGGTCTTGCAACCGGCTAGAAACCGGAGCCTGATAGCTGGTGACCACTAGCTGTCAGCGTAAGGCCAGTTGTGTGTTCCCGTCTAGGGAACCTGTGCTGACTGCTCGTGTGTCCAAACAACGGAGCTCGCCCTCAGGGAGGCCAGAAAAGCCTGTCACCTGATAGCAGTCGAGCTAGCCCTCGAGGTAGCTGGGAAGAACAGGGACTTGCTCCGTCAGGGAGGCCTAGTGAGGCCTACCACCTGCAAGTCGTCGGGCACTCCTCCATCACAGCCTTCTGCTCAGTGACTGGACTCATCCAGAGACCGCGGTGTGCAGAGGCCACATGAGGCCTACTACTCCATAGCGAATCCCACAGGGAAGCCCCGTGCAGCTTGCTACCTGTTAGCAAACCCATGCCACCATCTGTTACCGAAACTGGGGACCAGGGAACGATCTCAGGGAGGCCCAGCGACTACCACCTGATAGCAGAACGTGCTACTCGTAGCACTCCATGCTCACCGCCACAGAGACTGGGAACTCGCCCTCAGGGAGGCCAGGTGAGGCCTACTACCTACTAGCAACTCGTGCTAGCCATCCAGTGACTGGAGCCCAGGAACGCCCCCTCAGGGGAGGTCAAGTGAGCCTGCTTACCCCACAGCAGGCCCTTAGGGAGGCCTGGTAACGCCTACCACCTACTAGCAGCTTGTGCCAGCCGTCGAGGGACTAATGCCCAGGAATACCCCCTCGGGAGAGACCGGGCAAGGCCTGCTACTCATAGCAGGCTCTCAAGGAGGCCTGGTGGGGCCTACCACCTGAGCCAAGGTAACCCAAAAACCGGGAGCCTACCCCTCAGGGAGGCCTGGCAGGGCCTACCTCCAAATAGGAGGTCTGCAGATTCTATGAACCCTGCCGCGGTTAGAGGAAGGCTGGCTGCTGCACCTGGGCTGACGGTAGCTGTCTGCTGCTGACGAAGAACTGGACATCCAGTTATCACCTGGGGACTCATCCCCAAGGAGGCCAAAGAGGGCTAGTTGACGAGGTTCTGCTGGAGCAACGTCGATGGAAAAACCCGGGGCCCACTCACGGGCCGCGACGTCGAGACTCCTCTGACCTGGAGCCTGCTGCCCAGACTGCCCAAGCTGGCTACTCACAACCAGCTGGCCTTCATACGCCCGCACCTGGGGCTGGCTCTATCCCAGAGGCTAGAGGGCCTCCATGACGGCTCAGTCTCACGGGCAGTGCATACAGACATTAACCTAATCACATTGCCAACAGCAGTGCACTCAACGAACAAATGCTTAACAAACCCTCTAAAGCGAAGGGAGTACAACTTACGTCACCTGCTTTTGGGCGGCCACCTCACTTTTCCATACAGCGGCCTGCCGTTCATGTGCGGGCATCAGCCGTTGGCAATGCTCGGGCCTCAGGGGAGCATCTGACCAAAACCGCTATGCAGAAGGTTGCGATGTTCAGCTCAACCCGAGCCCTAAGGAAGGTAGAGCAGAAGACATAGAGCAAGGGTGAAAATATTATACACATATGCAACCCACCGGCCATGCCATCCCCCAGGATGAGGCCGGGGGCCGCCAGAAGGTGGCGGCCACACAAGCTCTGAAAGGCGGGTACAGCAAAATACAGTCTAATCGCACACAAGCAAAAGACGCTTAAGCCCGCCCCACGACCACTGGCAACCCTGCAAACATGCCCCTGCGGGGCCCATGCTGGCTTTTTGCGGGCACAGTGGGCTAGGGCCAGCCCACACCAAACCTAAACAGCTTTGGGCTCACCACGGGCTATCTGTGAGCAGCCCACACTAGCGGCCCATTGCCCATGGCCCATTGTGGGCTAGCCCGTTCGGGCAGCCCACTGGGGGCCCTTAGGCTAGCCCTAAGGGGGCCCGTAAAGGGCCAGTGCAGGCTTGTTTGCAGGGAAAGTCGCTATCCCTGCTGCAACACCTAGACTGCATTACTAAATAACCCCAGAACGCAGAGAAGGGGACGGGCCTTGGCCGGACGACTCTGTAATAAGAGGAGACTGAATCAAGGATGCAGAAACAAAGCCCTGTTTTTATACTTAAAAGACAGGCCAGGGGCGAACAAACCTATTTAAAAGGGAACGCCCCCCATCCTTAACGGAGCCTAGGCCAAGTGGTGCGACGCTAAGTCTACACTAGATCTACTCAGGGCTCAGGAAAGAAATATTATCACCCCTTATAAACACAATGAGGCCCCGAAAAAAAACCTTCCCAAAGCCCCGCAGAGCTGGGCGCAGATCTCACTACAGCTTGTCAATCAATCAATCAAATCAAATCACTTTATTGTCACACAGCTATATGCACAAGTGCAACAGCAGGTGAAATTCTTGGTGCAGTTCCGAGCAACATAGCAGTCATGACATGACATGTACAACATTTAAAGCAGCATCAGATTGCACATCTGATGCGCCCACAATTACTCACAGCACAATATACACTACAATAAACAATAAATAATTTACACAATGTGAGTGTAGTTCTCACAGCTTTAACCAATATACACATACTTACAATATACATATACTTTAAACAATATACACTAAACATACATTAAACAGTATACATTAAGCTATAATAATAATAATATACAATGTACAGTATACATTATTATTCACAGTAGAGATCCAATTATGTACAATAGGTGCTATATGATAAATGATAAATAATAAATGATACATAAATGTGTATATAATGTGTGTGTATCTACAGTGGGTTGTGCGGAGTGATATTCTGTCCAGTGTGTGTTATGATCCTGATGGATCAGGAGTTAAGTAGTCTGATTGCTTGTGGGAAGAAGCTGTTCTGGAGTCGGCTGGTGCGTGTTCTGATGCTGCGGTACCGTCTGCCTGATGGGAGCAGTGAGAGCAGCCCATGGTTCGGGTGGCTAGAGTCTCTGATGATCCTCTGAGCTCTCTTCACACACCGCCTGGCGTAAATGTCCTGGAGGGAGGGAAGCTCACCTCCGATGATGCAGCTGGCCATGCGCACTACCCTTTGCAGGGCTTTGCGGTTGCGGGCGGTACTGTTGCCGTACCAGGTGGTGATGCAGCCAGTCAGCAGACTCTCTATGGTGCAGGTGTAGAAACGTGTGAGGATGTGGCGGTTCATTCCAAACCTCCTCAGCCGTCGCAGGAAGAAAAGGCGCTGATGAGCCTTCTTCACAACGGCCTCGGAGTGGACGGACCATGAGAGTTCCTCTGTGATGTGGACACCGAGGAACTTGAAGCTGCTGACTCTCTCCACCGGTGCTCCATCGATGGTGATGGGGCGGTGTTCTCTCTCATTCCTCCTGAAGTCGACCACCAGCTCCTTGGTCTTGCTGACGTTGAGGGAGAGGTTGTGCTCCTGACACCACCGTGTCAGAGTGTGCACCTCCTCTCTGTAGGCTGTTTCATCATTGTCAGTGATGAGACCTACCACCGTCGTATCGTCAGCAAACTTGATGATGGTGTTGGAGCTGTGGGTAGCCACACAGTCTTGTGTGTACAGGGAGTACAGGAGTGGGCTGAGAACACAACCCTGAGGGGCTCCAGTGTTGAGAGTCAGTGATGAGGAGATGTTACTGCCCATTCTGACCACCTGGCGTCTGTTTGACAGGAAGTCCAGGATCCAGCTGCATAACAGGCTGTTTAAGCCTAGAGCCCGGAGTTTCATGTCAAGTATGGAGGGCACAATGGTGTTGAATGCTGAGCTGTAGTCCACAAACAGCATTCTCACATATGTGTTCCTCTTTTCCAGGTGGGAGAGAGCAGTGTGTATTGTAGATGAAATGGCATCATCAGTGGAGCGGTTTGTGCGGTATGCAAACTGTAGTGGGTCCAGTGAGGGGGGGAGAACAGAGCAGATGTGGTTTCTGACTAGTCTCTCAAAGCATTTACTGATGATGGGGGTCAGAGCAACAGGACGCCAGTCGTTTAAGCAGGTGGGTTTTGACTGCTTAGGTACAGGCACAATGGTGGACGTTTTGAAGCATGTGGGGACCACAGACAGGGAGAGGGACAGGTTAAAAATGTCCGTGAAAACTCCAGCCAGTTGGTGCGCGCACGCTCTGATCACACGGCCGGGAATGCCGTCTGGACCCGCGGCTTTACGGACGTTCACCCGCCGGAAGGATCGGGTTACATCCGCGACAGATACGGAGAGTGCACTAACCTCTGTATCTTCAGCCGCTCTCTCTCTCTCCGCGAGGGCGGTGTTAGTTCCCTTGTGCATAAATGCATACCCGGTCATCAGCTACTTCACACTTTAAGCTAGGAAAACAGATAACACGGAGAGGCGGCAAATCTCTACTAGCTAAAGTGAGGCATTCATACACAAACATATAATGTTGCAAAAAAGATCGTTCTTAGCTTACTCACGGGGAGCTGCAGGCCCTGCGAAGTCCAGCGATGTTCTATAATTCCCCAAAAAGCTTCTCAGGAGAGCGAAAATAAAGAAGTCCTGAAAAACATAGTGAAAATGTTTCACCCTTCTTGAGGGGGACTCACCACTCGCTCCTCGCGGCGCTTCAAACCCAGCCATCAAGCTAGTATACGACCACCATCCTGAGGGGGGTGCTTACACCAAACAAACCAGGCGGGCTGTCAGAATCGTACATTTTCTGCTCATCATAGGCCCACCGGCCTGATGTAAAGCGCCCAGGGGAAAGCACAGGAGGAAGGGAAAAGGGCAGCGCTCATCTGCGCGTCCTAGGAGGCGGAGTCCGCTGCCTATGCTGGTTCCGGTTACCAGCCCCGGCTTCCTTCCTCTTTTTTTTTGCCGGTGTCCCGCCTTCCCTGTGCCCCAGTCCTCCGCGGAGGGGGCGCTCGAGAGGCGACGCTGGCTCGCTGGTCCCGCCTCCAATCCTCAGACCGGGACGGGCCAGGGACACCCAACTGCCTGGGCGCGGTCCCAGACCTCAGCGGAATGCACGTTCTAAATGCCGCCGAGCGTCCCTGAACTTTCCCACCACCGCCTCAACAGAGGTGCCAAAAAGTCAAGAGGGCGAAGCCGGGGCATCAAGGAGAAAGGACTTCTCTTTCTCCCCGATGTCCACCAGGTTCAACCACAGATGTCTCTCCATGGCCACCATTGCCGCCATCGAACGACCGATGGCGAACGCTGTTTGTTTGGTAGCCCGGAGAGCGAAATCCGTGGTCCGGCGCAACTCGGTCACCGCATCAGGGGTTAGACCCTCCCCCTGATCGAGGTCCCTTAGCAGGTCCGCCTGGTAGGCTTGTAACACCGCCATGGTGTGCAAAGCCGCCCCAGCATGACCCGCCGACATGTACGCCCTGCCGTTCAGACGCAAGGTTGTTCTGAGAGGTTTCGTCGGCAGGGTTGGAGCCCTTAGTGTCGACGGCCGCCCGGAAGCGAGATAGTTCGCGAACGTCTCGTCCACAGGCGGCACCGACACATACGGATAATCCCTCGACATCAGCGAAGTTAGCTCACTGATGTCGATGGATGCGGGCTGAATAAGGCTTCTTCCATCCCTTCGAGATCTGCTGGTGGAGATCCGGAAGAAATGGAAGACTCCTGGGAGCTGGGCGGTCATGAGCGGAGAGAAACCGGTCGTCCGATTCGGACCGATTCGGACGAACGGCCTCTCTCCTCACACGCTGCCAAGGCAGCTGCAGTCTACCCGCAGCGTGTTCCATGACCTCCAACAGCTCCCCGTACATGGGACAGGATGGCTGAGAGGCTTCAGCCTCAGCTGACTCATCAACCTCTTCGACCATCCTTTGCTCAGTTGGAAGAGCAGCAGACGAGGAGGAGGAGCCCAGATCTCCTCCGATGTCTGCCCCTCGCAATCTGGATCGTCATCCGCGAGCACCACACCAGTCTCCAAATTACGAGCCAGATCCATCTGGGAACCCCAGGACTTTAGAGGCCGCTCAGCCTCAGCTTGAGCGGAGCCGTCCCCAGATGCTGAACCCTCTCCCCTCGAGAAGAGGGCCAGACGAGAGCGGAGCGTTCTCATGGGAAAACGCTCACAGTTTGCACAGGAAGCTCCCTCGAGAACTTCCCGTGCATGCTCCTCACCCAGACAGTACACACAGAGTGTGTTTGTATCCTCAGGCGTAAGATACCTGGTACACGGCTCCACACATCTGCGGAAGTGGCGTTGCTTCTGGGCACACTTCATTGCTTAGGCTTCTGATGACGCTTTACTCGATACAGGCAAAACAGTCCCTGAAGACGAAAAGATGCTGTCATGTTGGCAAGGCGCCCTTATATACTTCCTGGTCGCACCTTGATGACATCATAGGCTGTCGCCGGTCAATAGGATTGACGTTTTGTGATTGTGATTTCAGGCACCTGTCACGCTGGAGGCATTCCCCATAGCGTCAGCTGACGCAGCGTGAATTCCCTTTCGAAAGGGAACTGTATTTAAGTGCATTTTATTTTGCTTTTAACTTGGGCCAGTAAGCTACCACCCAAAAAATCCTAGCAACCCTATGCAACGCCAATATTTTATCATCTATTTTTATTTTATTTATTTTTACAATTTTTGTCTTCTTAATTTTTCCAATAGGATCACTGCCAACTTTTTGGGACTTTATGCTGCATCCCAGGCAGGATTTTGAGCCCGTAAGTCACAACTTAAAACCACCACTCACAACTTTGTAGCGTTCCAGGCAAAGTCACGCCAAACTGCCTGAACGCAAGGAATTGTGGTAGCTAGATGTAAACAAAGCATTGTGGACCTTACGGGGCTTATACTCATTTACAATAATTTCTATCGCCAAAGGTGCTTACATCTTGCTTATTTGAGGGAAACAGAGGAGAAAAAACAGCGCACAAGGCAAGAGAAGCAGTTATACCTTTTATTTTACGTTATTTGTAAAATAACGTGTACGACTTCCGTAAACACCCACCCACCGCTAGCCTAGCTTAGCACAAAGACTGGAGGTAAACAGCTCCAGCTAGCCTGACGTTCCTAGCATATCGGTCTAGAAAATCACAACTTTTCATTTTCCGTTGGTCTTTGTACACGATGTAACTATACACATCACAACATGTAAATAGGAAAATGTTGGCGTTATTTTGTCACTTATTGAGCAGGAGGCTAGCTGGAGCCATTTACCGCCAGTCTTTATGCTAAGCTAGGCTAGCAGTGGGTGCGTCAGACAGAGTTATGGCACGCACGGAGATGAGAATGGGATGTATGCACTTATCTAACTCTGGGGGATACAGTGAATAAGGCTAAAGTCCCAAAACGTCGGCACGCTCCTTTAAGTTGCACTAATTTTATAGAATAGGAAAAACTCCAGACTAGTCCATTTTAGAGTCTTTACCATCATCTTTTTTTCAAAACAGACACACTCTCCTGAAACAGATAAACTCAGAAGTCGAAGCAATGAGAGCTCAGTCTGCTCTCATAAAGAGAGGTGCCTTGAAATTGCTATTGATCGTTTCCTGTGAGGCAGTGAGAACACTGAAATTTAACCCACTCTATGTATGATGTGCTTCACTCGCTGTTCAAGAAATAAACATTTCTGTTAAAATTCAGTCCACATCTCACGGCTAGATCAGAAGACGGCGAAGGCTGACACGTTACATCCTGTGGAATGGAATGAGGCCTTTGGGGATGAAACCAGAGGGTTTTACAGAAAACTAATTCTGTTTCTAATACTTCCAAAAGTAGTGGATATAATCAGCATCTTCCTGCAAAAGATCTCAGAACTTGGAAGTTCACTTCAAAGAACAACGCATGAATTAAATACACACCAAGATCAAAGCAAAGAGGAGGCAGAAGTCTGTAGGTAAAAAAAACCTGTCTGGTCCAGGGCAGCAAAAGCCTTTTTTTTATTGCTCTCAACGCGAGAGATCATCTGAGATAGATTGGGTGGCCTTTAATATCAGCAGCAATGTGTCCCGAAATTCCCTCCAGTCACTTTAATTCTGTTTGTCATCTTTTGGTAGGCTTGTGGGAAATAGGCCCACTTCTCGGAGCCAAGCAAAGGCCAGTTCTGGTGATAGACTGAGACTGAAGGACTCAAAACCTTTCAGGTAATGTGGTGTATGCTTCGGGAAGACAGATGAAAACACTCAAAAAGTCTCAAATGGAAGACAGATATCAGGTTATAGAGTATAGAGTTTAGGTCTCACAGCTAAGGAAAGGTAAAACTTTATTTTAAGGTGACGTAGTTACGCTTTACTACATGTACTTACTATACTATTAACAGTAAATTATTCATAATTACAAGCCCTGAACCAATCCCTAACCGTAACTCTAAGTACAGTATACATGTACTTAATCAGTACTTATTTGAGTAAGTACAATGTCACCTTAAAATTAAGTGTAACCACACAAAGAAATGATTTGTTTTATTTGTTAATTGAAATGAAGCTGAAATAAAATTTCATAAAATATAAATATTCTGAAAACAAACCATAAATGTACCATAAATGGTAAATGTTGCCTTGGCAACTAACTCAAATAAAATAAGTTGAAGTACTAAAACTTAAAATTATGGCTATATAGTATGAAAGCTTGTTTTCCTGTGACTTTCAAAAATAAACCAGCTCTGAGAAATATTCATTAGAGTTTAAAATTGTGTCAACCCCGGTTTCTCCTTCAGATGCCATTTTCTGTTCCTAATCTTTGAAGTGCTACCAAAGACAAATCATGGCCTTTCATGTTCATTCATTTAGTATTTTAAGTTTGGTTGTGTTGCTCTAACCACTGGCTCAACTAAATCCAGCAACACTTTAATTGGCATGTTCATGAAACCACAGTGTGGAGATAATTTGTTGCTGCTCTTTTGAACCTTCATAGACGAGAGCTCAGTTTCCGCAGCTCTCTTCGCCATGTCGCACAAATTCATCCCGACTCCTCAGAATAGATTCCACCTGACAAAGAAAATAACAGTCCTCCACTCAAACAGATTAGTTCAGAGTGTATGGGACATAAAGAACATCTCCGCCTGAGAGGACAATGCTCCATACTTAGCATCTCAACTTCACTTTGTGATAAAGGGTAAAGCAAGCTGCTATAAACTTCATAGCATGTGATGTCTAGCATGGGATGAATTACACGTGACTGTTAAATCAGTTTGACAGAAGCTCAGTAATTGAATTAGGTGATGGTAATGGCTTCAGTGTGAGAGACTGCACTTTTCAGAGCCATTGACGATAAACTCACGACCAGAAGAAAAGGATGTCATGATGTGCATGTGAGGAGAGTCAGATAAAGGAACAGACTGAATTGTGTTATGTGCTTCAATCATTGAATTAAAAAACAACACAACTCTATTTTATTGAAGCTTGCTTCCACAATGGAATAAAAAATAGAAACCAGTGACATATCTCACAATTCTGACTTCTTTTTTTCATAATTGTGAATTTATATCTCACAATGCAGAAAAAAAGTTATAACAAAGTCCCTTCAAGACAAGTAATTTCACTCGGCGGCCATTTTTGAAATGCCTCTCTTTGAATGGGGAAACATCAAATTCTCCAAAACCAAACTTACGATTAAATTTCAAATTTGAAATCACTAATGAAATCTGACATCAACTGTCTCATGAATTTTTCCAAGGTGGGGCTTATTCGCCATATTAGGCTTTGGTCATAAACCCGCAATTGTCTAAATTCTCTGGCGGAAACCTTAAAATCTGGCTACAAAACTATTTCACAGTTGTTGCCCAAGAAAAAAAAAGATGCATTTAATTGAGCACATAAACTAAAGGCCATAATATCACGTTGTCACACAGAGGATGCATTAGTTGTCATAATGAGAAAACATTGTTACCTTTATAATAAAATGTTCAAAATTTCAAATTATTGTTTTGATACCTATAATATAGCCTGCATATAACATTTATTAAATTATACATAAATTATACATTAAAAAAATGCGTGTGACAACTTGCCCCTACCTGTCAATAGTAATAGAAAACTTTAGTTACTGAGATACAGCCCATGTGACAGCTAGCCCTGTTCATCGGATATGATAAGATTAGGGTACAACGGGGCTAAAGGCACACCTTAAGAAAAATGTGCTTTTTTATATTAAACATTTATGAAGCAACTGATTTTGTGTGAAAATAAATCATAAAAGTGGTTAATTTTGTTTATATAAATGCAGTGAGGCCTTTTACAGCATGGGGCAAAAGGCACACGGTATTGATGCAAATACATTAGCTAAAATAATATGTTTTTTAATAATGTCTAAGTTCAAAGTTTGAACTATTTTCTGTTTATTTTGATAAATAAAAGAATTAATTTTGTTCAATAAATATGCTGACATTAAAATATGTTAATATAGAAATATATTTAAAAAATATAGAAACAAAATCATTTAAAAAGTAAAGATTCTGAAAGCATTGAAGGAGATCCCATAATAATTTAATATATATTACAATAAATTATATTTTATTATGTGATATGATTAATATCATATTTTTTTTTATATGATGGTTCCATTATATATGGTGATTATCTCTAAGATGGACACCCAACTTAATATAACAATATGATATTTACAATCTAAATCTAACCATGTCATGTCAACAATTGGAAAAGTCAGCTAACTATTTATAATGATGTTAAATATGATGCCTTTAGCACTGGCAGCAGGGGTGCCTTTTTACCCCAAATACCATACTTTATTAGCCTGACAAGCCAGACCCACATCAAGATGTTGGGTCTGGGAACTCACCAATGGCAGGGCTCAATCCGAGGGGTGGGATAAACGGTTGTCTTTCAAATTCCCTCTGCACGCAATAGGATAGTGCTACAACCAACCAGAGCAACGAAGAAGGTGAAGCGGAGCTAGTTGATAGATTAAACTTTCGCCGTATCCGGTCAGCAAAACTCTGAACACATCTTCCTTTCTTAAGAATGACTTCAGTGCCGTTCTTTGTTCTTTTCTCAAAGAAAAGCTTAACTCCAAGTCTTAGTCGCGGCCAAAGCCGATTCGAAAGGCCGCTGTTTGCCAGCTTCTTTGTTTACAAGTTGCACACGGAACCGCCGCAACTCTGCCATCATTATGTTAAGCCCGCCCTTCGGCTCTATACACGATGTGATTGGCCTGACCAGAGTTTGGTTTTTCCAGCTCGTAATTAGATCAATTAGATTTACTGCCGCTAGGGTACGTCTAGATTTCTAGGCTATTTAACCCCGTTATACCCTATGATATTTGTGATGTACACCTCTCCTTGGCTCATATAATGATTCATTCTCTATTGTGACATTTTTAAAACCACATAAAAAAAATGATTTATTCATAGCCTAAGTGATGCAGCCCATGATTGATTTCTTATGTCTTTATAAACCAGAAAATAATGACATTTTAGTGACATTTTTTTTTCCAGATCTAAAATAATGGAATTTTTCCACCCTTATTGACGTTACATATTCTTGGAAACCTCAAAATAATGGATGGATTTAGTTTGATTTATGTGTAAAAGAATTCTATCAGACTTTTTAGTGTAAGTAAACTCCAGAGTAAAGCAGAACAAGATATTGGTCTCCATTGACCGGATCAATGGTTCTTGACTAAGCCGGTGTGGAACAACCCTGTAAGTCAGAATTGTTGTGTCTGGAACATGGAAACACAATCTACCAAATCGTAAGTGCATGTTAGTGAGAAGGCACCAGAAAGCCATAGACTGATCGATGCGGCTGCTCACTGCACTGGAGCACAATGACAGCATGCCAATGTTTTGCTCATACACACGAATCAGCAGATGTTTTGAGCGATGGATGGTTATTCAATCCTCCTTATACTGGAATCAACAGCAGAGTGTTTTGGGACCTGCACAGATTTGATTGGATGGCCTGGTTTTGAGGAGACGCTGCACATGAACAAAGATACGGCTGCTCAGTTGAAGAGGAAATTAAATCTCAAAGTTTTGGAGGGAGATTGGTTTTCAAGTTCTTCATGTACTTTTATTGAGAGCTGTATAATATCAAAGCAATTTCCTTTCCATGCCGAATAAGTTATATAACATCCAGACCGTAATTACCATAATTACTCAAAGAATTGCACAAAACCTAAGGAAAAAGTAAGATTAAATTCATATTTAAACCCAGCATGTAATTTCGGCTACTGTTCTCATCCGGATATCACCCTTTAAAATGTATTAATGTAGATACAGTTGGTATCATGATTATTATCAAAACATGAATAGAATTTATAATAAGCCTATTATGTGACGAAAGCAAATAGTGCCCATTAGGCCTATACAATGATAGACAGACCGACATTCAAGAACAGACAGATCAAGATGTAATGTCCAAATAATGAGAAACGACCATGTAAATGACGCAAATGCAAGGTATTAAAGTGTACATAACACACACAGTTTCTGCCAATCTCATGTTAATCTTGAGTCCCTATAGAGTAGTATTGCACTCTTCATATCTCCGAAGAGTCTTTAGTTTTATCATATTTATAAAAGACAGATACGCTGTACCGGTTCCTTCTAAACAACAGAGCTTGTGGAAGCGTGCAGTGGGCGGAGCTAAAGAGTTACAAGCACACACACACACACACACACACTGCATTATCCCTGGATAGCTTTCCAACACAACACAGACAAAACAACAAAACATAGACATTTGATGCAGTTTCAATCACCGCCTGCAGATTCGACTCATGACCGGGAACAAACAAACACACTTGCAGAACTCTGTTGCTGCTCCGGAAAAACACACTGCATCCACTGTTTCCTTAACGCTGGGTTATTTGGGAAGCTGAACAAGGTTATCTTTCCATCACAACCAAAAACACACTTAGTGACTTTGGTGACATTGTTGATTTCGTGGTCTAAAAACAAAATCGGCATCTTACGTAACCTGAACAAAGCTCGCTGATGGGTGTGCTCTTGCTCTCACTCTGGTTGATGTGCGCACGCGCTTCCATACAAGGAATTCCGCCCTTTATGATGTCATACAGGGCCATGCACGAAAAAAACTTTCCGAAACTTGTTCGAATCCTGAGGGAGTGTATTTGGCACAGAAATACTCCAACGCACGTCCAACTCGTTTTTAAAACGTTGGCCATGTTTAGCATGAGAATGCAACTCTTTAACAGTGTAAATAAGTCAGAATGCATGAAATAGCATTAGACCCCACCTTTAAGTTGCAACTGAACACATTATTTGCGTAATACATAACAATAGGCTACATTTGCATTCGCTTATGACACACGATAATCATTGTGTTGTTGAATGTAAACATTTACATTCCCCTCCACAGAAAAAAAAAACAGCAAAAGATATTAGGATAGGAGCTGTTCAAACAGAATGCATTTGTGCCAAGCTCAAGGAAAATTAGATTTCTCTTAACAATAGTGCAACATTAAACAATAGTGCAACATTATGGTTCCACAAGTAAAAACTCCATTAATTTTCTCTATAGGGAAATGTAATTATGATTATGCAGAACATAAGGCTTTGTATAATGTAAACGAATGAGTTATAAAAAAAATTAACCCCCCTCACAGTTGTCATGAAGGGCAAAATTAGCCGTATAGACCAAAACCACAATTTGTACCAGACTGTAAACATGTTTTATTCTGCTGTAAAGTTGGGCATTTTAACATGGGGCTCAATGAGATTCTGCTCCCTTCTGGAGCCTGTCTCTAGCGGCCAGTCGATGAATTGCAGTTTAAGTCACTTCCGTATTGGCTTCAAGAGAAACTGCGGGAGGTTGCCATTTGGTTGCGACAAGCAAATCATGGCAGGAAGCTTCCTCTCTTCATGAATCACCGCAAATGATGTTACCAAGTTGTCGTAATACATAAGTTCTGTATAAAACGACTACTAACAAGACATGAGGATGAGTAAATAACAAAATTGTGATTTTCATGTGAGCTATTCCTTTAAATAATATTCCTTTGATTAGTCTGAAATGTAAACATCCCTGCTGAATGACTCTCTGCAGTATTGTGATGTTTCAGCCCTTCCACTCCAGATTGGCTGCTGTACTTTGTTTAGTGCCCCATTAGGAGGAGGCGTCCGCTCCCACCGAGACCCGAAGAAGATGGATTTAGTTATTATCGCCTTTCTGCCAGTGCAGTGTGAAAGACTCGGGGAAATCAATAGGCTCTTTGGAAAAGGGAAAGGCAACACATCTGATGTATAATAAAACCAGAAGACAACAGCTAATTTATGAACCTTCAAGATGTGTTTCTTCTGTTCGGATGTTGCACACTTCAAAGCTTAAACACACACTCTTTCTCAATATATTTTGTCCAGTTCGTTTTCAAATTCTGACTTTCAGAGTTCGCTGAGTGCTTGATGTGTTTATGCTGGATATTACATTTCCTATAATAATATATTAATGGAATAAACAGTGCCTCAGGATGCAGCAAACAGGGTCTATGAAGAGGATTAACTCAATATCCATGGCAGAGGTGTACAGGCAGCAGACATAATTGGTGGACAAATTCCATTACCTGTAATCAAATGCTGGTGGTCGTTATAACCACTAGCACAGCCCTCAATGGTGGGTGAGAGGTACAAAAATCCAAATTAAACGCACAATATATAATTGTTGCCGCTAGAGGTCGCTTATTCAAAACAAAGGCGTAGCTTGATGATGCCTTGATTTTGTAAAATCATGAGAGTTGTTGTCTTCAGCCGGTGGAAAATAATCCGACAGGACTCGGACAGAAATTATATTCATGGATGAGCGAATGTATTAAACATGTAGTAACGTTACTGTAGTATGAAGGAGGGTGGGGCTGAAAGAAGAACGAGACCACTGGAGCGATTGCTAATGAGAGACAAGCGCGTCACACAGCTCAAGAGCGGTGGAGCTTTTATTATGCCGCACACAAGCTCTTCGGCTTCTTCCGGTCATGCTTATGTGGGGTAACACAGCGTTGTTTTATCATATTAGATACATTCAGATACTATGAGACACTTGTTGCACACCGCAGTAAGCTAGATCGATGTTAGGCATGGTAAAACCAAGCAGCAACCTCCCGCAGTTTCTCTTGAAGCCAATACAGAAGTGACTTAAACTGCAATTCATCGACTGGCCACTAGGGACAGGCTCCAGAAGGGAGCAGAATCTCATTGAGCCCCATGTTAAAATGCCCATCTTTACAGCCGATTAAAACATGTTTACAGCCTGGTACCAGTGTTGGGGGTAACACATTACAAGTAATTTGAGTTACGTAATAATATTACTTTTTCCAAGTAACAAATTTACAACAAAATATCTGAGTTACTTTTTCACATTAATTTGACTGACAGCTCTCCTGCCCCCATGTTGAGAAAAATAAGTGCAGAGGCGTTGTGTGTAAACATGATGGTTATTGTAGTTCTAGACTAAATGTGAGCATTTATTTATCTCACTTGCACAATAAAGATTCTGTACTCCTCAAAATGAATAAAATCAGTCAAATGCAAAATCAGAATACTATGCAAACCTTCAATAATTAAATGTTAAATAAAACAACTATTTTATGCATTTAATCTACCTTTATATTTAATTTACCAATGTCTTGCTGCTGACCTTTGATGATGAAAATTACTAGATTTTTTGTTTTTATTGGTAAAACTTTTTTCTCCTGCATCCTATTCTACCATTATCCAGCAGAGCTGTGCCCTCTACTGTTCATGCATGAATTTGCATTTTTACCTCAGCCTGAGGCTTATTATTTAAATTTTGATATGAAGAGGTCTTTACAAAAATATAACTTTTTTTGTTATAAAAAAAATCCCAGGTGAGAAAAAGTAACGCAAAAGTAACGTAATGCATTACTTTTCTTAAAAATGTTGCCCTTCATGACAACTGTGAGGGGGGTGAATTTATTTATAACTCATTCGTTTACATTATATAAAGCATTAAAGTTCTGCATAATTAAGGGCGTGGCCACTTTGAGTGACAGGTGGATAGGCGTTTATCTACTGTCTGTTAGTCATCGCGTCACTTCAGCTCCGCCCACGTCCTGCCTTTTTGCCCATTTTCTGTTATCCGGGAGTGATGCGCGATGTTTTTGCCAAGATGGCAACGGCCAGCTCGACCCTACTTTATGCTTCAAAACTGCTCATCAGAATCCTATGGGTGACGTCACGGACACTACGTCCATATTTTTTTACAGTCTATGGGTAAAACATGGTACTCATGGTAAATAAAGAAAACAAGATTTAAACTTACTGTGTTGAGCTATATAACAATTAGTCGTTTCTGTCACAGTTGCTCACCTTTCTAATAAAACACATAATATATTAAAGAGTCTTTGATTTATTTTGGATATTTTGATTTATTTTGCCTTTTGATTATTGTGAGATGGTGGTCCAGTGGGTTAAACCATGGAACTGATATGCAGAAGGTTGCTGGTTCGATCCCAGCGGTCACCACCAGTGTGTCCTTGAGCAAGGCACTTTACTCAATGTTGCTCCAGATTGTCCCTGTAATAAGGCCACTGTAAGTCGCTTTGGATAAAAGCGTCTACCAAATGCATAAATATAAATATTTGATGTTTCCATGGTTTCTACAAAATAAAACCGGAAATCGAGAGTAACGCGGGTATGATGTCATTGATGGGAGATGTACGGACACGATCCTGGTTAAATCGGCTTATTTCTCTGGATTTAAACATTCTTTGAAACATTTAGGATAATGTAAGTACACAAGTCAACAAAAAATATAACATTGTTCTAGTGGTTTTTGGATATTTTAATCCAAAAATGTTACATATTGTGCCTTTAACGAATGTTTATCTTGAAGAGACAAAAGTCACTCTCAGTTATTGAGAAAAGTCCTGCAATCTGTGCCACTGTAATGCCTGTATCTGTAATATCTGTAAGAATGTGTGAGGTCAGAAAAGGTCAAGATGTACATATGTATGGAATAACTGACTCTGGACTGTATTGTGTGATTATTAAATAAGCACTCAGTTATCCAATGTTCCAGCATCAGTTATTCCTTACTTGTTACCTTAGACGCTCTGTCAACCAATCAGAATCAAGAAATCAACAGTAAATCATTATATCAAGATACATTTTTATCTTGAACAAATTGTCTTCAATTGAACCACTTGATAACGTTCAGACTCTTCATTCTTACACATGACCTACTTTTAAACAATAACAGCACTCAAGACAATGATCCTGATATGAGCAAAGCATTTGCTTGTGTCAGTGCTTCAGGCTTTTATGTAGGTGTTTAGATGACACAATAGTGCTTGTAGTTGATGATCAACACACTTTCTCTCTTTTTCTTTGTGCAATGAGACAGCTGCTTTATCACACGCTTAAAAACAAAAAACAGGCTACATTTTTACACTTGCAAGAAAAGCGAGTGCGTTTGGCTATATGCAAAAGCTGCCAACATGATGCTATAATGTTGTGGAGGGTCGCAAGGTCATATGTGGTTGCTATGGTGTTCAGATTGGTTTTTAGTATGTGCACACTGGTCTAAGGAGGAAAAGCCAATTCTTGTGCCTAAATATGGCTCAATGTAAGTCTATTACACTTTATTACCGGCCGGTTGAAAATCATACGTTTGATCAAATGTAATTGAAGGGATAGTTCACCCCAAAAATCATTTAGTTATCATTTACTCACCCTTATGTTGTTCCAAACCTGTATGAGTTTCTTTCCTAAGTTGAACACAAAAAAAGACATTTTGAAGAATGTTGGTAATCAGACAGTTGAGGATAGCCATTACTTCCATATGGTCAAAAACAAATACTATGGAAGCTACCGTCAACTGTAGAAACTCGGATAGGTTTGGAACAACATAAGGGTGAGATGACAAAATTATGACCGAATTGTCATTTTTGGGTGAACTATCCTTTTAAACAAACTCACTCTTAGAAGGAAAGTTCTGTAGGCTATAGAAACCCCAAAGGGCTCTTTCAGGCACTTCATATATAGAAGCTTTTAAGGGTTCTCATCATGGGATCATTTTCTCGATTTAGATTTAAATAATTAATTTTGCTTTGAGCAATTGTTTATTTTGATTAAACTTTATGAATGAAATAGATCATAATCATACTTTATCTCTAGAAAAAAAGTAAAAAAGTAAAAAAAAAAACCCTGTATAACATGAAAGTGTGTCCTGCTGGAAAATCCAGCATAAACCATAAATAGGATTCCATGCTAATCCAGGCTGGTTTATACTGGTTAGTGTTGCTGGTTAGTGCTGGTGAACCTTCTGTTCATCTCTTCTCTTTTTTCTATTCTTGTTCTCTCTCTTATCTTCAGTGATTCAGCTTGTTAACCGCAGGTGTCATTACTAATGCTCAAACAGCATCTAGCGAATCTGTTATTTCATTAACAGCAACATTGCTTCAGTTACTTCGGTCTCTCTGGGCCATATGGAAACTGAGCAGTGTTTGTTTAACACTGGGGATTTTACTGTGTAAACCAGCAACATGGGTTTTTTTCTTTGTTAAATAATTTATTAAAAATTAATTGGAAAATTGTCTTGGTCTTTAAATATGAACACACACTAAGAAATGTGATATGTAACATCTTGCTGGGATCATACTAGCACCAAGTCAACATATGCTGGTTCACCAGTGCACCAGCTTCCCATGCTGGGATACAGAAAACCAGCAACCAGCATCCAATGCTGCTCAGACAGCAACATAGTGTCGGCCCAGATCCGGGCCGCATCTGGTACATGTGGATTCAATGCAAACCAGATGTGGGCCAGATTTGGGCCGACACTATGTTGCTGTCTGGGTGTGATCCAGCAAACCAGCAACCAGCATCCCATGCTGGAATCCTAACCAGCAACCAGCATCCCATGCTGGAATCCCAACCAGCAAAACCAGCATCCCATGCTGGAATCCCAACCAGCAACCAGCATCCCATGCTGGAATCCCAACCAGCAAAACCAGCATCCCATGCTGGAATCCCAACCAGCATCCCATGCTGGAATCCAAACCAGCAAAACCAGCATCCCATGCTGGAATCCCAACCAGCAACCAGCATCCCATGCTGGAATCCCAACCAGCATCCCATGCTGGAATCCCAACCAGCAAAACCAGCATCCCATGCTGGAATCCCAACCAGCAATCAGCATCCCATGCTGGAATCCCAACCAGCAAAACCAGCATCCCATGCTGGAATCCCAACCAGCAACCAGCATCCCATGCTGGAATCCCAACCAGCAAAACCAGCATCCCATGCTGGAATCCCAACCAGCATCCCATGCTGGAATCCAAACCAGCAAAACCAGCATCCCATGAAGGAATCCAAACCAGAAAAACCAGCATCCATGCTGGAATCCAAACCAGCAAAAACAGCATCCAATGCTGGAATCAAAACCAGCAACCAGCATCCCACGAAGGAATCCAAACCAGCAAAACCAACATCCCATGCTGGAATCCAAACCAGCAAAACCAGCATCCCATGCTGGAATCCCAACCAGCAATCAGCATCCCATGTTGGAATCCCAACCAGCAAAACCAGCATCCCATGCTGGAATCCCAACCAGCAAAACCAGCATCCCATGCTGGAATCCCAACCAGCAATCAGCATCCCATGCTGGAATCCCAACCAGCAAAACCAGCATCCCATGCTGGAATCCCAACCAGCATCCAATGCTGGAATCCCAACCAGCAACCAGCATCCCATGCTGGAATCCAAACCAGCAAAACCAGTATCCCATGAAGGAATCCAAACCAGAAAAAACAGCATCCAATGCTGGAATCAAAACCAGCAACCAGCATCCCATGAAGGAATCCAAACCAACAAAACCAGCATCCCATGCTGGAATCCAAACCAGCAAAACCAGCATCCCATGCTGGAATCCCAACCAGCAATCAGCATGCTGGAATCCCAACCAGCAAAACCAGCATCCCATGCTGGAATCCCAACCAGCAAAACCAGCATCCCATGCTGGTCCCAGCGTGCAAAACATACCTTATGGTGGTGAATAGCAATGCTGGAATTTTCAGCAGGGTTATGTAATGATTTAAGACATTTCTCCTTATTTAGATCCTTTTTGTTATAAAGGGTTCTTTAATATTGAGTGAAGAACCCTATTAGTTCTATATAGAACCCAACCAAAACTGTTTTAAGAGTGAATCTGCATGATTTGAGTTATCATTCATGTTTGTAGCGCAAACAGCACATGAAATTTCATTCCTAGTAGAACCAAAATAAGGTTTAATGTCTCTTTTTCTTTCTGATGAACCATGGAAATAATACACCTGCCAGAAGGCCCTCAATAATGTACGAGTCTGCGTTCCCACATGCTCTTTTCTCAGGATGTGAGTGGTGGGACTGTTATCAACGATGAACAGGCTCATAAGTCCAGAATAATATATAAGCTGGAAACAATACCTCTGGTGTTGGCTCCTAATAAAAAATGGCCCGCTTGTGGCCTTCAATCTATTTGATACCTATTGACTATACCTCAAAATGCCTAAAACAGCTATTGTTGCTTTGTGAAAAATGTCAGATCTCTGTTACTTTTTAGTCTCTGTTTTTAATGGCAAACATTGAAATTTTAATCAGCTAGAAGAACGAATATACACTTAGGTGCAAATCACACAGGTCTGTTTTCTGAGGTATAGGCCCAAATTGCACGTTAATATGAATGAACAAGTAAGTGCTATTTCGTGGAGGGCAATTAGATTTGCAGCAGTGAACGGTTTATCTGGGCAGTTAAATGGCCATGGCGTTGTGCCATCATAAGAGACCAGTATGTGAGGCGGATGCAGCAATAAACACTTTAACCTTGGGAGACCTTCACTCACAGGGCGCGCTGGTATAAAGGCGTCTCTTTGGCACTCTCTACAGGCAGACACGGAACTGCAGCTAATTACATGAACAGTCAGAAGCGATGCGTGGAGAGGATGGTAATGGCACACCGGCCCTAGGCAGAGCCTGGAATACAAAACATCCAATCACAGCAGGATTTTTCAAGTGCTTATGATCATTAGAGCCTGTGTTCAGATAGAGGACTCTTACTTCAGACTAATTTAGACTATGCTTGGAGGAAAGATGAAATGGCATGGATTGGATTGATGAGACATCGTCATAATAAACCATTTAACCTTAACCTTTTACACATGTAAAAGACAAACTGAGATATGTCAAACATTGTAGCGATGATACTGACATAAAAACATATAGGCTAATAAAGAGAGTTATTGAATTAATATATATACTATTTTATTAATTCAATATTAATATTTGAGGAAATATTTGAGGTATGTTGAGGATACATTACAACTTACTGTCAAGTATATATGTGGTGTAATCGCTCAATCAGTGTCTCAACGGCGGAAAGACCTCGGTATAACTGCTTGTAAACTAAACAATGTCATGTAACATTAGCTTCACATTTACCTCAGGCAGTCGTTCAGTATCCACAGAATTTTATTCGCTAGAGAAATCAACCCTTTCACTAACTACCGTATTTCCTCTTTTATTAATTCTATATATTAATTCAATAACTCTCTTTATACTCTCTCTTTTTTTATATATATATAATTTTACAAATTTAGCCTACATGAAATAGCATAATTTTACAAATTTAGCCTACATGAAACAGCTCTGGTTTGCCCCACATCAAATTACAAGCAATAGGATTGCTGTTAAAGAGATTGTTGTTGAAATTGTTTTTTAATCGCAAAATTGAGACTCAACTGTAATATTTAAGCTGGGTCATGTACCAGTGCGGTTGCCTTTGTTTCTTTTTTTTTCTTTAAAGTAAGGAAGAAATAATTTGTATTAAATGGTCTCCTTTTTTCATTAAATGAGTCTCTCACGGTGTTAATGGACTGCTTGGTTTCACTGAATAGCTCGATAAAACATTTGTTTATCAAATTAACATTTGTGAATATTAAATGTAATTGTATTATAATTTCAATCATTTCAAAACAAATAGTTTGTCGTTGTCTGAAGAATGTCTGGTGACGGATGTTTGTAGCCGCTAGGGGTCGCTGTTTGTGTTCAGTTCAGAGGAACTCAGAGCCGTGGAGGAAGACGCGTGTGCCGTTCCTGTGTGTCTTTAGCTTCTGTCCGCACAGCAATATTAGCATTTTTCAATAATGTCTATTGAAATAGAGTCAGCAGAGTAAGTAGATTAAATTGTGTGTTTCAAAACATCACATGTATGCTTAAATTGTGTAATTTAACCGAGCACGTCTATTTTTGCAGGCTGAGTTTTGCACTGTTTAGGTGTTTGGTTTCTCTAGCTAACTGTGTTAGCATTATGGGGAGATTGTTTTGCACACAGTTTAGACATTAAATAATTTTTCTCTTTTATGTTTTGGTATTTAAAGTATTGAAATTCAGTCTGCTTAGTGTTTTGTCTGGTTTTAGTGGCAAAAACAGCTCTAGATTTCTCCGTTTTTATTTAGCCTAATTAGAAACAAACTGATCATATGCATATTTGTGGATGTCGTATGTTTCTTTTTTGCAATATTACAATACAACAATATGCTTTTTATTATTGTGTCTAGACATTGCTTTTTATTTGTTTATTTTTTGAGGGGGGTTAAGCATTGCTTATGACTTTCCAGACAAACCCATTAGTTAATTTATCTCTGCACTTGTAATATAATATATTCATCACTCACTTAAGTCTTTCAAAGAAACTAAAATACCTTCTTTTGTCATGTTTCTCCAGTGTGATCCGTCTGATCATGCAGTACCTGAAGGAAAACAACTTGCATAAGACTTTAGTGACACTCCAGGAGGAGACAACAGTGTCTCTCAACACGGTGGACAGTATTGAGAGTTTTGTGGCCGATATCAATAGCGGTCACTGGGACACTGTACTTCAGGCTATACAGTCCCTCAAACTCCCTGACAAGACTCTCATTGACCTTTACGAACAGGTGAGATGCAGAGAAAATCAGGGCTTTTTTTATAAGTCAGCTGTAATGGTGTGGCTCATTTTGAGATTGGACACATCATAAGTTTTTTTTTGTTGGTATTTTTACAGGTTGTTCTTGAGCTGATTGAGCTCAGAGAGTTGGGAGCTGCCAGATCTTTGTTGAGGCAGACGGACCCCATGATCATGCTCAAACAAAATCAACCTGAGCGATACATCCACCTGGAGAACCTTCTGGCTCGCTCATACTTTGACCCCAGAGAGGTGAGGGATCTGAAACAATGCACTGAAAACACTGGGCCATGAGCTGTTCATCTGAGCACTGTGCCACACATTGCTCTGAAACACAGCGCAACAGACAATATAACTATTTAATTAAAACGCTGCCTTTTGCAATTGTTTAAATGCACTAAGCCTCATCACAATTTTGATTTTAGTTCCTTTGACAGATACTTTGCCAAAGCAGTGGCGCAAAACACAATGTTAGCAAGTTTTTATATTATGATAATTGTACAAATGTTTTCGCTTCATAATGAAACTGTGGCAGGTCACAGGCTTTTTTTCTTCAGTACAGCATAACATTGTCGCTGTGCTAAATGAGTCGCAATGAGCACATTTTCAAAAATGAGTTTAAAAAAAAAACATTCAAAATGATGTATGATTTGTTTGAATTGGACAACAAAATGACCACCTGAGCTACACCTGTTTGAAGTCGATAGTCAGCAAAGTCGGTTTTGAGAGAAATCTAGTTAAAGTTTTCTGAAGGTTCCAAAACAAAATCACTTCGCAACCACACCTTAAAATCCCTGATAATAACACCAAATTTGACACACACCAAGTCAACAACAAATATTTATAGGAAAAATATATATTAAACTTTTTTCCATGATACCACAATTTATTATCTTTAATTAACATTAATGAAACGGATAGCCTATATATTAGGGGTGTAACGGTTCACATATTAGTACCGAACTGTTTCGGTACAGGGCTTTTGGTTCGGTGCACGCAAATTTCGAACGGTTTCCGAATACAGTCTTTATCACTACATTCAAACGATAAATTGTCGTTTTGATGCTCTTTAATGTGGCATGACTGATCACCGATCATAATTCAAGTGGCCGCGCAACGCGTGTGCGTGAACGCGATCGATCATCTCTTCCTAAAGAATAAACATGAATGGCAATCTGAAGGTATGTTGAGGATACATTACAACTTACTGTCAAGTACATATGTGGTGTAATCGCTCAATCAGTTTCTCAACGGCGGAAAGACCTCAGTATAACTGCTTGTAAACTAAACAATGTCATGTAACATTAGCTTCACATTTACCTCAGGCAGTCATTCAGTATCCACAGAATTTTATTTGCTAGAGAAATCAACCCTTTCACTAACTACCGTATTTCCTCAAATAAAAGCCGGGGCCTTTATTTTACCTGAACTGCAGAAGGTCATCGGCTTTTATTTGAAGCAGGCTTTTATTAGGGGCAGGCCTGTATTTCGAATTCCATCTATTTGAAAAAATAATTGTTTTAAACAAAGCATTTTAAATGAAAAGCGATAGCGTTCCAGAGGACAGATTAGAGGTAAGATCGGGCCTAAAAAATCCAGCCCGACCCCACCCGGGCCCACGGGCATTAAAGCCCGACCCAGCCCGAGTCCGACCAATTAACTTGATTTGCAGGCCCGAGCCCGAAGCAAACCCGAAATTTCAATTTATCCCATAGTATTTTTGGCAGAAAAAAAATGCAAGATTTTCTTAAGGTTAAAATAATCTACATATTTTTATGATCATGATAAATGCATTTGCACAACGAAATAACGCTGGAACACGCACTCGCTTAATTACGCGGAGAAATACTGCAACCCACTAGGCTTTAAATAGAATAATGCAAATCTAATAAATGGGAAAAGATATATGAAATTGTTATTTCTATAGTTTTGTTTAAACGAAATTTAAAATAAAAGCTTTAATTTTCTCTATCTTTAATTTGGTCTGAAAATGGAAAAGCTAACGAAATGAAGTAAGAGCAAGAACACAGAAATACAATAAATCTACATAAATAAACTAGATAAATTAATAAAGAATAACATTCTTTATTTTAATGATTTGCATTGGAACACACAAAAAACAACCTGCTTTAAGAAGCATTGAAACAAAATAAATAGGAACATTTTCAGGAACACGCTTTTAGAATAAAAAAATCACACTATAGGTCCCTAACGTAAGAACAGACCTGCTGTAAAGAGTAATTTAACATAATATATAAATAGGCAAGCTAGATAAAATACAACATTACTAATTTGAATAAATAAGAACAAAAATAATGTGTTAAGACCATTATTAAAAAAATAAAGAACCAAACAAAGTTTCTGTATCATTTTCCACTATCAATTTGAAGCTTTTCCACACTTCACTCTTACCGGCGGTGCGTGTTTGCCTTTTCAATTCCCCTGTCTTAAGTTTATCCTTGACTTCTTGCTGCTCCATATCGGGGATACCTGGTCAAAATAGAATAGATGCGGAGGGAAGATTACATTCACGACACGTGTCGTGAACAAAGCATGCTCTGGCTCTGCTCTTCCTGTTTAGTAGTAGTTATATAGCAATTACCATCGCCTTCTCTGTTTTATCCAAATTATTTGTTTATAACAAGTATTCCTTAGTTTAGTATACATTTTTATAAAAATATATTTATTAAAAAAGTCAGCGAGAAAGAAGCCCGGCCCGACCCGACCCGAACGTAATGATTGACATTTTAGTCCCGACCCGACCCTAATTTCGGGCCGGGTCGGGCTCTGACTCGGGCTCGGGCTTAAGGTCTTACCTCTAGGACAGATATCATCAGGGGCGCGGGAAGTGGGGTGGTTTCAAAAGATTGCAAATGCAATGCAAATTTTTGTTCATTTTATTCATTTTTAGAATTTAATAATTTATTTGTAATAAACATTTTAAGTGGCCCATTAAAAAGTATTATTTATAAGTTGAATTGTGTTTTTAAAACATACACGAGGTCATATTGTGACTGTGTGTGTGCGTTGAAAGAGCGGTAATATTTCCTCCAGTGGAAATCAAGCGTCTTTCTGGAGATTACGCTCATTTCTGAAGCTCTTTCCGCTCAGCACCGCCGCTCAACCCAGAACTCCCTTTGTGACCTGCTGGATCAAATATAGGCCTATCTGAAATAAATAGTAAGGGCTGTCCCTGACTAAAGTTTTTTTCCTTTTCTAGTAGTTCATTTAAGCCGCGCTGCCGCTTCCACCTCATGCCGTTGTGTTATAGGCTATTTGCTTGTTATTTAATAAATCCGGGCAATTTGGTTGATAAAACATAGATTAAAATTAAGAAACAATTTATACAAAACGAAATGTACTTTTGTGATATATTTGTTGTTCTTTCGTGTTTTATAGACTCAATATAAACTCTATAATTTCGTTATTTTACTAACCCAACTTATGTGCTTTCTATATTCCACGTGAGGGAAAAAAGCTTCCTTCCACTTAAGAAGAGTTGTGTTCCTTTAAGCACTTTTTATTTTGATATATATCTCTTTACATAAATATTATTTTCTACTTAAAAAAAACTATAATTTCGTTATTTTTCTAACCCAACTAATGCGCGTTCTTTTCTCAATCCGTTATGGAGCTATTCAATTTTGATTTTGCATATTGTTTTTTAAATGTTTGTTCGAGTAGTTCAATTGACCACTTTAAAATATTTCAATAACATAATTTATTTTGAAGCCTATGCCGTTTTCTTGTACAAAATAAAATAGTTTAAGTTAAATGCAGAGTAAGATGTGTAAAAAAGACAAGAGGCTAAGAGATTGTCCAGATCATTTGTGTAGCTTTCACAGACTAACACACGTCACATCTCTCATAGACTACAGTATTTAAAATAGCAGATATGCATCAGTTATATTCTCTATTTAATTTACAGAGCAATCCCTGCAAAGTGTTTAGGTTAAGTATAGAAGAGACTCCCAGCGGGGGGCGATGGTCACTATGGTTTCGCTCCTTCTGCACAACCCTACTGTACATTATGCTGAACTTGAATGCACATGAAATGAAAGGAAATATTTTTTCCCCTGGCCTTAATTTGAGACCGGCCTTTATTTGTACGTGCTGGCCACGCCCCCGGCCACTATCAGAGGCCTGGCGTTTAATTGACTACAGGCTTTTATTTGAGGAAATACGGTATATGCACTATATTAGCCTATATATTCATTATATTCTACTTAACCTGTTAGTGATGTCTTGATTATTTCATATATGTTTAAATAAACATGTCATGAAAATGACAGACACTGTGTATAAATGATTATATTTCAACAACTAATTGGAGAGAAACAATTTTATAATTAGATTTAGAAGTTATTGCAAAAACTGCCTTATGTGAAGTTTACATGTTGACATACAATGTGTTATTTGAGTGTTGATTATTATAGGCCTACCTAAAAATAAATAGCAACTGAATTTAGGCTAATAGTTTGGGCTCTGTTGTTAACCTTTAATATTAATGTGCAAGTAAGGGCTCCCTATATAGTTTACAGCAATATCTTCAACAAACTTTTAGTAATAATTTAATTAATTTAAGGACAGACACTTTTTTTTCAGTAAACTACTGTTTAATAAAAATAAATAAAAAGCAATTTTGTAAAACTGCTGTACCGAACCCGTACCGAACCGTGACTTCAAAACCGAGGTACGTACCGAACCGTCAGTTTTGTGTACCGTTACACACCTACTATATATTAAGACCTATTGTACCGCACGGACATAACATAATGGTACATGGATGTTTTTCCCCAACAGTTACCAAACGTTCACTTAAGACATAACAGATAGTGTTTGCGTGAATACGCCAAGACAAATATTTTGAAATAGTATAATTCTGTGTATATCGGAATTGCGCGCTGTCTGAGGCGTCTTTGTGCGCACACTTCGGATCTGTCAGTCAATGCGAGTAAAATCATTTTCATGGACAAAGGAAAGGTACTCCTCTCTGAAAACGTACAAATTGCTATTTTGGAGCATTGGGATTGCTAGACGAGGGCTTAATGAACAAATTTTTGTGAAAACCTCAAAATCATCCAAAATAGACATTTTTTTGTGACAATCGTAATTCCATTGGATCCATAAACCTTTAAACTCTATTGTGAATGAAGTATCGCTTACATTTTAGACCGTTTCTGCTTCTTTGCAATGCAAGAGTAAATAAACAACTGGTTGTTTGAATTAGTGTTTTCTTTACTCAAGAAGCACTATATATATTTATATATAAATTAGTGGTGGGCCGTTATCGGCGTTAATGTGCTGCTTTAACGCGAGACTCTTATCGGGCAATAAAAAAAATATCGCCGTTAATCTATTCTCAAAGTTGGGTCGGGAGCTGGGTCTATACTACGCAAGCTATGATGACTTTCACCTTGATATTTTAGCGCGGATGTACACCTAGCCGAATTGCACTGTAGGGGGCGAGAGAAAGAGTCTTTGAACCTGTGTGTATGCCTACTAGTGTTGTCAAAAATATCCATATTTCGCTATGTATCGATACTGAAATATCTGAAACGATACAATACTCATTTTCTACAGTATCGATATATCAGCTGCGCTCTCCGACCGACAGCGAGTGACACGCACCCGCCTCCTCTCATTCAGTCCGGTTAATCCTCTGAACATTGCGAACGGGTGTTCTGCTGGACTTTTGTTAGTATTGGTGTGACCGGTCTGAATTTCGCGCGGGGTTGCACATAACGTTAATTCTACTAATTCCCGCAGATTTCGCGCTCGCATCTGAAGCACACACACACACATACCCGTAATAAAGCCGCCTCTGACATACAAGTGCAAAAATGAGCTCCTTTTTCCAGCTTATTAATGGTCAAATACACTCAAAAATGTCTCAATGCCCATCTTGTTAGGTAGCAAATTTTTAGCAATTTTGGACATAGGTTTCCACCTGACAGCAACAATAGTCGCCTCCATTCTGAATGATTGCTGACCTGATATGTTTATTTTTAGGCCTATCCTGACGGCAGCAGTAAGGAGAAGCGTAGAGCAGCTATAGCTCAGGCTCTTGCTGGTGAGGTCAGTGTGGTACCACCGTCACGTCTGATGGCTCTCCTTGGACAGGTGAGCAAAACTTCCCTTGCAACGGGATATTGGTGCATTAACCTTTGGCATATTACATACCCTGATCTGAGAATTACACTTAAAAGAATAGTTCATATTACTATATTTGATGGTAGTTGTCTGTTTCTCTCTCACTAAAGTCTCTGAAGTGGCAGCAGCATCAGGGCCTTCTGCCTCCTGGTATGACCATTGATTTGTTCAGAGGTAAAGCAGCTGTGAAGGATGTAGAGGAGGAGAGATTCCCCACACAGCTGGCCAGACACATCAAGGTACACTGACCAGCATCTGTCTTCAACAGTGACATGAGATGAATGAAGATTTGTCACTCACCTCTGTTTTTTTTTGTTTTGTAGTTTGGTCAGAAGTCTCATGTTGAGTGCTCACGCTTCTCTCCTGATGGCCAGTATCTGGTCACTGGATCCGTGGATGGATTTATTGAAGTATGGAACTTCACTACTGGAAAAATCAGAAAGGTCTGTGAATCTACACTGAGACTTATTCATCTGAATTTGTGATAATGGTTTATGTAAGTTTGTTAATGGATCATGTGTCTCTGTTGGACAGGATCTGAAGTATCAGGCTCAGGATAACTTCATGATGATGGATGACGCGGTGCTGTGCATGGCTTTCAGTCGGGACACTGAGATGTTGGCCACAGGAGCCCAAGATGGCAAGATTAAGGTCTCATACACACTTTATTGAAATCGGACAGATAAATAAAACCATCTTTATAGGGTTAAAATGAAAATGATCCCATGATTTACTCTCCCTCAAGCCATTCTAGGCCATCCAATACAATCAGAGTTATATTAAAAATGTCCTGGCTCTTCCAAGCTTTATAATGGCAATAAATGGCAGCCCAAAATTTGAAGCCCAAAAAAGTCCATCCATTATAAAGTAATCCACATGGCTCTGGGGGGTTAATAAAGGCCTTCTGAAGTGAATCGATGCGTTTGTGTTAGAAAAATATCCATATTTAACACGTTATAAAGTAAAAATATCTAGTTTCCAGCAGACCGGCTTCCTTATTCAACTTACGTAAAAAGTGTAAGTGGCACGACGATGATGTCGGACGTAGCGTAAGCGTTTTGAACTGTGAAAGGCGTTACACTTTCTACGTAGAATGTCAAAAGAATGTCATATACACCTCGAATGGCTTGAGGGTGAGTAAATCATGGGGTAATTTTCATTTTTGGGTGAACTATCCCTTTAATTCATAAAAAAAAATGAACATACTGTCATCAATTACTCACCCTCATGTCATTCCAAACCCACAAAGCTTTCGTTCATCTTTGTAACATGAATGAAGACATTTTTTATGAAATCTGAGATTTATGTCCCTACATTGAAAGTATATTCACCCAAAACTTTAACTGTTCAAAACATTCATAAAGAGATCGTAAAATAAATCTATATGAATAGAATGGTTATCCAAGTCTTCTGAAGAGACGCAATAACTTTATATGGTTAGCAAGTTTATTTTAGGCTTTTTTTAATTAGGTAAACGGAAGCTCAAGCATGCTTGCTTGATGCGCGAGAATAATTGAGGTTTATTGTGTTACCCCAATACGTTTGAGCTTCCACCAATGAGGTTTGTTCTCATGCGTCAATCAAGTACAGTTGAGCATCTGTTTATGTTCTCTGATTTCATAAATATATACATTTTTGTTCTGAAGATGAACGAAAGCTATATGGGTTTGGAATAACACAAGGGTGAGTAAATGATGACAGAATATTACTAGTTACTAATATTGCTAGTTAATAAAGTAATTTTATTTCATAACTTGCGTTCCTTTAGCACTAGGGTTGGGTACTTGCTCAGTTGGGGACACTAAATGGTTCTACATTTTTCAACTAAATATCCAAATAAATCTAATTATTAAACTAAGTTAACCATATAAACTAAATTACTGATCTAAAGCCCACACTGTCACTGTATGATAATTGAAATGAACTGATGACATAACCGTTTTCTCCAGAATGGCTAGACGGCTGAATAAAATGATGTTGCATTATTTTCCTGTTTAACACTGTAAAGCTGCTTTGAAACAATCTGCATTGTTAAAAGCACTATATAAGTAAGGTTGACTTGACTTGACTTAACTTGACCAAAACCCGGTGCCATATAACTGGACCGAATCAGCTGATTCGGTGCCTCATTTCGGTGCCACTTAAGTTCAAATGTGCGTTTGCGTTTTGGCTGGCGCCAAGCCAGAGACGGACGCGCTCATCACATATCACAACTATTCAGTGTTTTCAACCACATAATGTTTATTTTAAGTTTCAGACATTTAAATGCTCACGCTAGCATAAAATACACACTGATGCTTATAGCGGCAATGACAAACCTTTCAGTTATTGCGGCTGCTGTGTGTCATGTGAGAAGTATGACACGTCGCCATGGAAACAATAAGGCGATACGTTGTAAAATACCATAAATGGTTAGGTGGCTTAGGTTTTTCTGTGAATTTAAGTAAATTGTGTTTTGTATTTATTTTTATTTACATTTTTAAGTGTACTTTAAACTTTTAATAAATTGTTCAATTTAAATAATTTTTAAAGACGTTCTTTAATGTAATACACCTTGTTTTGTGGCTCAAGTATCGGTTCAGGCACTGGTACCGTTTTAAAAGTATCGGTTTGGCACCGGTATCGCAAAAAACCCAAACGATACCCAACCCTATTCAGCACTGGCATTCAAACAATCAAAATTCCAACAAAATTGTGTGTGTGTGTGTATTTGCTGCATAAAATGTGATTTATTTTTACAGTAGGAAGGCTGCTGTATTTATTATTTTGAAGGATTGATTTATGGATTTTGTTGTTTGTGCAGGTATGGAAGATTCAGAGCGGTCAGTGTCTGCGGCGGTATGAGCGCGCTCACAGTAAAGGCGTCACCTGTCTCAGCTTCAGTAAAGACAGCACTCAGATTCTCTCCGCGTCCTTCGACCAGACTATCAGGTGAGTATGTTATCACTGTCCTCTGCTTTCACCAAACCCACAGCAAAATTAACTTGTGTTTGTTTCTCAACAGGATTCATGGGTTAAAATCAGGCAAGAGTTTGAAGGAGTTCAGAGGTCATTCTTCATTTGTAAATGAAGCCACACTTACTCCTGACGGACATCACGTCATTAGCGCCTCATCTGATGGAACCGTGAAGGTAATGTTGTTAAAATTATTTCAATCTTTTTCTCAAATCTCTCAACTAAAGATCTCATAAAATGTAAAGCTGAATATCTGACTTCTGGCTTTGCATTTTCTTGCTCCCAGGTCTGGAACGTGAAGACCACGGAATGCACAAGCACATTTAAGTCTCTAGGCACCTCTGCGGGAACGGACATCACTGTTAACAATGTTATCCAGCTCCCCAAAAACCCAGAGCATTTTGTTGTGTGTAACCGATCCAACACTGTTGTCATCATGAACATGCAAGGCCAGGTGAGGATGTCAAGACTCCTGCTAATGAAACAGATGACAGTGTTGAAATTAGTTGTGTCTGGCTGTGCATTATGAATCTCTGAAGTGTCCTTATGGTTTTTCCTGCAGATTGTGAGGAGTTTCAGCTCTGGTAAGAGAGAGGGAGGTGATTTTGTGTGCTGTACTCTGTCTCCACGTGGCGAGTGGATCTACTGTGTTGGAGAGGACTTTGTGCTTTACTGTTTCAGCACAGTCACAGGCAAACTAGAGAGAACCCTGACCGTAAGCCCTCTTTTATTTATTTATTTATATATATATATATATAATGCATATATATATGCATACATACATAAAATAATTCATTATTTTTACTTCCATCCATCCAATAAAAATATTTTATTTATTCATGTGAAATTAATTTCATTACATTTTTTTTCTTTAATTTTTTACCTCCATCCAGTAATATTTATTTTCAATATTTATTCATTAATTTCTTAAATATTTGTAAAAAAAGAAAAGAAAAAGATTTGAATATATATATATAATCACATTGAACATGCACAAAAGGATTTGTAGCTGATTATTTGATCTGTGTTGTCTTCTTCACAGGTTCATGAGAAGGATGTCATCGGCATCGCCCACCACCCACACCAGAATTTAATCGCCACATACAGTGAGGATGGGCTCCTCAAACTCTGGAAGCCATAACAGATGTGGCATCGACATGGGGATCCTAATTAGTTGGGGTGGGCAGGAGAATACAAATAGAATGTTGCCTTTTTTTTAACCCTTTTTGTGTACATACCTGTTTTTTTAAGTGAAGTGGATAACTTTTTTGTTTTTTCTACAGAGTCAAATGGAAGCATCTGTAATTTATAGTAACAAGTTTTTGTTCTATTGATCCAACAATAGATCATTTCCCCCCCCGTTCTTTTCCTTTGTCCATTAAAACCTTTGACCACAAGTTGTATTTGTTGCATGTTGAAAAGATAGAGCTGTAGATTAGAAAAATTAAAAACATTAAAATTTGTAATCATAAAAATATTTTTTTGTTGAAATACCATGAAAGCAATTTAAATTTCATATTTTTAATCAAATTTGTTTAATGGAATGTTTGCTAAGTTCTATGAATGAAGGTCAATATTGTTTATCGCAATACTGAGGGATGACATTAGCAATTATAGCCATTCAACATTAACTTCTGCTATTAATATTTCTGTAGTGTTTTTCCCACCCATACGAACTGATCTAATTTAATTTAACCTGACAGAAAGAGTAACATTGGTTAGTTTGGATTTTGGGATTTAAAAAAACTTTAAAATAAATCTATGATAAAAAATAAAAAACAAACTCTACACTGATTCGTATATACTGTACTGTTAATAATTGACTAAACAATGAATATTTATACTAAATGATAACTACATACAAAAAACATTTTATAATCTTTATTTCTTCCATAAAACAATTAAAACATTTTACATGCAAACTATTTGAGAATGCTGAGTTTCCACTTGATGGTGTTTCTCATCTTGGGAGCAGTCAGGGCTTCAGCGTCTGAGGAGTGAAAAGGATAGTTTATAACATCACATGAATGAAACCTCCTCACTGACAGTTCAGAGTTACTCTTTACCTTGCTGAGGTACAGCGGGTCTCTGCTGCAATGATGCCATAATGCTATTGGCTGTTGAGTTGGGACCTGTGAGCTGGAGAGAGCAGAACCAAGTCTGTCTTTTAATGTACATACTTTCACTTTATGCTTTCAAAATAATGCTGCTTCTCGTTACTTTTTTCACATGAGATGCGATTATCTAGTCATTGCTAACATTTCATTTGTAAGCAAAATTAACAACAGTCCAGAGCAAAAAAATGGGCTTTTGCAAATAAATAAAAGAAGAGGTCGGAGAGAAAGCATATAAAACAATTACAAGTAACCAACATAGTAAATAGATTATTCCAATAAAATAAAAGTTTCAATAACCTCAAAAGAAAACGCCACGCTAAGCTGTAAACACGTTAACGCAAGCCTGTGTGTGTGTGTGAGAGACTCACTGGAGTTTGGCCCTGCTGCAGGTTCTCGCTCCAGATCTCTGGAAGGGCCGTGTCCATGAGCTGCAGCAGGTCACTGTACTCTCTCTGCAGGCTGCTGGCAGGACCATCAAACTGGAAGAGCACCAGAGCTTTCAGCAGGCTGTGAACTTCCTCTGCAGGGTCAGACAAGAACAATCATCAGTGTGAATCACATGTACAAAAACACAGAATACAGCTCAATAAGAAAATCATCATATTCATTTCAATTCTGCATAGCTTTAAAGTTACACCGAGTCAAACTATGCTACATTTAGCATTAAACTGTTATCCATACATTTGTTGATATACACAGAGCCTACAATTGGAATACAGTATTTAAACATACACGTATACAAATGAAATAAACAGTGCTTTTCAAGTACATCTAAGAGTAGTTTTCAGGTACAGAAACTCAAATTTAAGCAATCAAATGTAAAATAACAGGTTATTGAGTCAAGTGCAGTATGATTTTTCTTTGTCCTTTGTTGTTTGATTAACATTAGCACTGTTCCCACACTGCGCATGAGTAATTGTGTTCCCTTTTGTGTCGTCTTGTGCTTGAATATTTAAATTGGCATGCATGTGATGATGCAGCACTGGCCTGTCAACAGACCGGAGCATTGGTCCCGTTCGTTTACATTCATGTTTGCACAACATTGCATTGTTAGAATTCATAAAAATGTTCCCAGCCAACTGCCAGTTGACATTGTTTCATATACTTGACAATGCCGTTTTTTTACTCGCATTTGGTGCTTTTTCAGTCTGTTGCGTATTCAGCTCACCTCTCATCTTATCAACAATGGTGATGATTTGAGTAAGCGCGTTCAGGAGGGCGATATCCTCAAATGGGCTTCCCTCCTTCAGACTGTGTTTCTTTCCTTCAGCTTTCCTACGATTCTTAGACGACCTCCTGCAGAAAAATAAAATTAATCTCTACGTCAGACTTGGCTTGACAGTTGAGCTGCTGACAAGTCATGAGACACTGAAACATTTCAATGAGTGGTCTCAAACTCAGCTCCTGGAGGGCCACTGTCCTGCAGGTTTGATCTCCAACCAGCTCTAACTCACCTGACTGGAATTTTCTAGTAATCCTGAAAACCTTGATTAACTTGTTCAGGTTTCTTTAATTAGGTTTGGAGATAAACTCGGCAGGCATTTGCCCTCCAGGAGCTGAGTTTGACACCACTGATTTAAGTGACTGCAGTGTTTCTGTATTTGTGGTAGCAGTGATATCACTCACGATGAAATGCGAGAGTTGCTGCGGGAGTATTTTGAGCCAAGATGGCTGGCGGTCAGGACACTGCTGGCCTCAGAGTAGAGTTCAGCATCCGCACAGTCGGCACCATCCTCATCTGAAATGGAACAGGAAGACACTGTCAGTGTACTGAGGAACATTTCATGTGATTGAGGAATACATCAAAATATATGTACGCTTCCATCAAAGCTCTTCATTAAAAATATTTTTTTCTTAAGGACACATCCAAAACATGATATAAATGGATATGATTAAAACTTCCTGTTTACCAAATAACTCAAGTCTGGCCTTGGCTTTAAGTTCTCGGACCACAGCAAGACGGTTTTTGTGGCGGATGAACAAAGCCTTCTGGGACTCCAGAAAGGACGTCTGACTACTGTAAGCTAAAGGCAACCAAGTATACAGTTAAGATGCAGCACAAAATACAATACAAAATAAACAGGTCAGTGCTAAGACTAATAAAAATATGATGGTTTACCTTCTAAAAGAGCAGACTTCAGATTGGTCTCGATGATGTCCTGTCTGTTGTACAAGTAAATCTGAAATAAAAAAAGAAATCAAATAATCTGCTCAGTTACTGGGATTTTCACGCACAACCATTTCTAGGGTTTACAAAGAATGGTGTGAAAAGGGAAAAACATCCAGTATACAGCAGTCCTGTGGGCCAAAATGCCTTGTTGATGCTAGAGGTCAGAGGAGAATGGGCCGACTGATTCAAGCTGATAGAAGAGCAACTTTGACTGAAATAACCACTCGTTACAACCGAGGTATGCAGCAAAGCATTTGTGAAGCCACAACACGCACAACCTTGAGGCGGATGGGCTACAACAGCAGAAGACCCCACCGGGTACCACTCATCTCCACTACAAATAGGAAAAAGAGGCTACAATTTGCACAAGCTCACCAAAATGGAAAAATGTTGCCTGGTCTGATGAGTCTGGATTTCTGTTGAGACATTCAGATGGTAGAGTCAGAATTTGGCGTAAACAGAATGAGAACATGGATCCATCATGCCTTGTTACCACTGTGCAGGCTGCTGGTGGTGGTGTAATGGTGTGGGGGATGTTTTCTTGGCACACTTTAGGCCCCTTAGTGCCAATTGGGCATCGTTTAAATGCCACGGCCTACCTGAGCATTGTTTCTGACCATGTCCATCCCTTTATGACCACCATGTACCCATCCTCTGATGGCTACTTCCAGCAGGATAATGCACCATGTCAGAAAGCTCGAATCATTTCAAATTGGTTTCTTGAACATGACAATGAGTTCACTGTACTAAAATGGCCCCCACAGTCACCAGATCTCAACCCAATAGAGCATCTTTGGGATGTGGTGGAACGGGAGCTTCGTGCCCTGGATGTGCATCCCACAAATCTCCATCAACTGCAAGATGCTATCCTATCAATATGGGCCAACATTTCTAAAGAATGCTTTCAGCACCTTGTTGAATCAATGCCACGTAGAATTAAGGCAGTTCTGAAGGCGAAAGGGGGTCAAACACAGTATTAGTATGGTGTTCCTAATAATCCTTTAGGTGAGTGTATATACACTGTAAACTACTGTTCAATAAGATTTTTAAAAGTTTTTGAAAGTCTCACCAAGGCTGCATTTATTTGATAAAAAAAAACAGCAAAAACAGTATCATTGTGAAATATTGTTCAAATTTAAAATATCTGTTTTCTATTTGAATACATTTTAAAATGTAATTTATTCCTGTGATGCAAAGCTGAATTTTCAGCATCATTACTCCAGTCTTCATTGTCACATGATCCTTCAGAAATCATTCTATTATGTCTCATTCTAATATCTCATTCTAATATAATAAATTAAAGGTGGGGTCTAATGCTATTCCATGCATTCTGACTCATTTACACTGTTAAAGAGTCGGATTCTCATGCTAAACATGGCCAAAAAATTAGTTGGACATATGACAGAGTATTTCTGTGCCAAAAATACTCCTTCCGGTTTCTCACAAGTTTCAGAACGTTTTTTTAGAGTATGGCCCTTTATGAAGTCATAAAGGGCGGAAAATCCTTGTATGTACACTTCTCCCGGAAAAGCGCACACACACGCCAACCAGAGCAGGAGAGAGCATGCCCATCGCTCGGGTAATGCAAGTTGAGAAGGCTTTTTTAACAATGTCACTAAAGAAGTGTGTTTTTGGTTGTGAAGGAAAGATAACCTTGTTCAGCTTCCCAAAGAACCCAGCATTGTTTTTCAAATGTGTTCCTGGCATTTTCTGTGACAAATGTTTTATAAGCAGGGCCCGTTGGATTTGAAGATAGTTGCAGGCGGTGAGACCAAGCTCAATCTTTTAAGATTGACCATTAGTCTGGGGAGTCTGCTCTGTATTTTCGACTACACAAGAGGCGTGATCAATGGGCATAATTTAAATGACTCAGTACGCAATTGGATAGTCCTTCAACCAATCAGACCACAAGAGGCGTGATCAACGGACATAGTTTAAATGACTCTGTATGCAATTGGATAGTCCTTCAACCAATCAGACCAACGAGTCATCGCTTCTCTATTCGTCATCGTGTTAAGCCTGCCAATAGCGCACCAGGTGGATCCTGGCAAATTTGTAACGGAAGCAGGGTAGAAAAATGTGCAGGTTTCCAGCCTGAGCTGCAGGGCAAGATCAAATCGCCGGCAGATCGGGATGAGCTTACCCAGTTTTCCCAGTCTAGGCGGTGAATGAAACTGCATCAAATGTCTGTGTTTTGTTGGCAAGCGGCATGTACAGTGAGGAAAATAAGTAATTGAACACCCTGCTATTTTGCAAGTTCTCCCACTTGGAAATCATGGAGGGGTCTGAAATTGTCATCGTAGGTGCATGTCCACTGTGAGAGACATAATCTAAAAAAAAAAATCCAGAAATCACAATATATGATTTTTTAAACTATTTATTTGTATGATACAGCTGCAAATAAGTATTTGAACACCTGTCTATCAGCTAGAATTCTGACCCTCAAAGACCTGTTAGTCTGCGTTTAAAATGTCCACCTACACTCCATTTATTATCCTAAATTAGATGCACCTGTTTGAGGTCATTAGCTGCATAAAGACACCTGTCCACCCCTTACAATCAGTAAGAATCCAACTACTAACATGGCCAAGACCAAAGAGCTGTCCAAAGACACTAGAGACAAAATTGTACACCTCCACAAGGCTGGAAAGGGCTACGGGGAAATTGCCAAGCAGCTTGGTGAAAAAAGGTCCACTGTTGGAACAATCATAAGAAAATGGAAGAAGCTAAACATGACTGTCAATCTCCCTCGGACTGGGTCTCCATGCAAGATCTCACCTCGTGGGGTCTCAATGATCCTAAGAAAGGTGAGAAATCAGCCCAGAACTACACGGGAGGAGCTGGTCAATGACCTGAAAAGAGCTGGGACCACCGTTTCCAAGGTTACTGTTGGTAATACACTAAGACGTCATGGTTTGAAATCATGCATGGCACGGAAGGTTCCCCTGCTTAAACCAGCACATGTCAAGGCCCGTCTTAAGTTTGCCAATGACCATTTGGATGATCCAGAGGAGTCATGGGAGAAAGTCATGTGGTCAGATGAGACCAAAATAGAACTTTTTGGTCATAATTCCACTAAACGTGTTTGGAGGAAGAAGAATGATGAGTACCATCCCAAGAACACCATCCCTACTGTGAAGCATGGGGGTGGTAGCATCATGCTTTGGGGGTGTTTTTCTGCACATGGGACAGGGCGACTGCACTGTATTAAGGAGAGGATGACCGGGGCCATGTATTGCGAGATTTTGGGGAATAAACGTTTGACCTCTGTAATTGCAAACAAAGGCTACTGTACCAAATATTAACATTGATTTTCTCAGGTGTTCAAATACTTATTTGCAGCTGTATCATACAAATAAATAGTAAAAAAATCATACACTGTGATTTCTGGATTTTTTTTTAAAGATTATGTCTCTCACATGTGGACATGCACCTACGATGACAATTTCAGACCGCTCCATGATTTCTAAGTGGGAGAACTTGCAAAATAGCAGGGTGTTCAAATACTTATTTTCCTCATTGTAAGTGCATACAACGCAAATATATAGTGAATCAAAAGTTATTCATAATGCAATGCACTGGCGTAACGGTTTCAAAAAGTGGGTGAGTGGGGGAAGTCATGAGAAGTCATTTTTAACATGATAGTTTCGTCTTTAACGTTACATCTCCTAACTATAGCATAATACAATATTGTCAGTCCCGAGATTCTTCACATAGATTTGCATCAAATGCTTGTGTGCATCGGACGGAGTAGTCCAGGGGTAGAGCTAGTGTCCAACAATTTCTGAGGTTCGGTTCTGTGTGTGTGTGTGTGTGTGTGTGTGTGTGTGTGTGTACACGTGATTCTTTAGCTCCATGCACGGCACACCTGTATAGCTTATCTGTCTTTTATAAATCAAATTTTTTTATATATGAAGGATGCAATATTACTCTGTAGGCACTCAAGATTAACATGAGATTGGCTGAAACTGAGTGTGTTATAAAACATTATAACCTAATAATAATAACGGTAATGGTTAAGACGGACACACAAAAGAACAGGCTCACCAATCTCAGCGCTTCTTCCCATGCAGCTCCCTGTATCAGAGCGGATATCGCCTCCTCACAGTCCTGACAACACAGAGACATTAGCACACAGCAGACAGCATCTTGGAGAGTCTTTTTTGAAGCAGAGGAGAACAGAACAATAATGACTAGGAAATATACAGTGTACCTTAGCATACTGCTCCAAACACAGGGCGGCTTCCGTGTGTCTTTTGGCCTCCAGAAGTTTCTCTGAAAACATCAGACGTACAAGATGGCTTACGGACGTTCATAATCTCAATAGGAAACATGGACACATAACAGAAATGTCTACCTGCCAGGTCTCGGGCGAGCAGTGACAGCTGTTCAGGTGGCAACGGGATGTGTGTTGCCACGGCGAGGGCATGTCTCCAGCTTGTGCAGCTGATGAAGGCCTGCAGGGCACGGGCCGTCTCTCCACATCTCCATAGCAACAGTCCTGCCTGCTCCGCATGCTGCTGCTCAACTAGATGCTCTGCATAGGCCACGCTCAGGGTCTGATGACATCAAGGGTCAAGATCATGTCAGCATTGCCTTTTAAAGTTAATTGATTAATAAAAGTCATGGGGTTTCTATGCTCCTGTTTCTGAATGTACTCAGTGCGTTCTCTGATCTCTGTGTGCGAGTGACGTGTGTGTGTGTGTGTGTGTTTCAATGAAAGCAGCATGGTGATTAAACCGATTTGGAACTACCTGCGTATTAAACCATTTCATTCCATACCTTCCAGCCAATCAGAATAGAGACAGAGCGACACGCGTCATAATCTGAAAACCACGCTCACCGGTGGGAGGGGACAATCCAACGCTCTCCATTGACTTTGTATAGCGTGAAGCGCCTCCTTGTCATTTCTGACTTATAACAAAAAAAAAGAACAATGTCTAAAAGCTGATATGTGACAAAGTGTACAGCAAACAAGCTAAACAAAAGCCAGAACCAAAAACCCAGAAGTTTTTATAAGCTGTTGACCCAAAAAACGAGCGTTTAAGGACACAAAAGTGGATACAGGCAATTGAGACAGAGCGCCAAACTGAGAACTCCACCCACAAGAGGGGAACGTAATCAGCAACAGGAAATATAATGTATAAAACTGACATTTGGATATTTGACTTAGCAGTGACTTAAATGTTTACTGCACATGTAGGCATACTGAGGCATACTGAGTGTCAGGATCCCAAAATTGACCCATTCCTCCTGCTGATGCTTTACGTCTGATTGCCTGTATCCACTTTTGTCTCCTTAAATGCTTGTTTTTTTTATTCGACAGCTTATAAAAACGTATTTGTGTTTTTTAGCTTGTTTGTTGTACACCCTGTCACATATCAGCTTTTAGACATTGTTCTGTTTTTTGTTACAAGTCATAAATGAGGCAGCCTCACGCAATGCAAAGTCAATGGAGAGCGTTGGATTGTTTTTCATGTCTCTATAAAGTATTCACACTATTGTTGTCGTTTCCTAGTACTGGAATTTCCAACTTTGATATGATACCTTGAAAAATATTGATATTCAATACCATTTTCAATAGCACGGGGAAAAATTAAATAAATCAAATGTAAAATAACACTGGATATTTTTCATTGTAAAAATTTGATGCAGATTAACGCTTCCAAATAAAGTCACAAAAGTTATTCAGTCAGCAGCGAGTGATTTTCTCTTCGTCTTTTGTTCTTTGATTAACATGACAGACAGCAGCCGGGATATTAGGCTGCTGTCACTTTAAGAGCTTATCCATGGACCCAATGTACTGAGAGCATAGATCAGGGGTGTCCAATCCTGCTCCTGGAGGGCCACTGTCCTGCAGAGTTTAGCTCCAACCCCAATTAAACACACCTGAACCAGCTAATCAAGGTCTTATTAGGCATATTAGAAACTTCCAGACAGGTGTGTTGAGGCAAGCTGGAGCTAAACTCTGCAGGTCAGTGACCCTCCAGGACCGACTTTGGACACTCCTGGCATAGACTGTAAAAAAATATGGACGTAGTGTCCGTGACGTCACCCATAGGTTTTGAAGCAGTTTTGAAGCGTAAAGTAGGGTCGAGCTGGCCGTTGCCATCTTGGCCGTCGTCATCATGCGTCACTCCCGGATAACAGAAAATGGGCAAAAAGGCAGGACGTGGGCGGAGCTGAAGTGACGCGATGACTAACAGACAGCAGACAAACGGCTATCCACCTGTCACTCGAAGTGGCCACGCCCTTAATTATGCAGAACTTTAAGGCTTTATATAATGTAAACGAATGAGTTATAAAAAAAATTCACCCCCCTCATAGTTGTCATCAAGGGCAAAATTAGCCGTATAGACCAAAACCACAATTTGTACCAGACTGTAAACATGTTTCTTTCTGTTGTAAAGATGGGCATTTTAACATGGGGCTCAATGAGATTCTGCTCCCTTCTGGAGCCTGTCTCTAGCGGCCAGTCGATGAATTGCAGTTTAAGTCACTTCCGTATTGGCTTCAAGAGAAACGAGTGAGTGAGATGAAGCGGTGTGTGAGAACTGCTGGTATTGGTGTATGGGTACTGTAGAAAAGGATTATTGGAACGGTTTCAGATATTTCAATATCAATATGTATCGAAAATATTACTTTTGATAACACTTATTCAGACAGACCATGATATTGGTGGGACAAACCTTGACTAATGGACTTCAGGGAAAAACTAAATGTTATCCCATCTATAAAACTTGCCTTGTATTGCTCACTGTCTGAAGGATAGAGCTCAAGAGCATCGCTGTACAGTTTCTGATCTTTCACCAAGTTTAACAACTCTGTGAAGTGTTCTTCTCCTGGAAAACATGAGGTAGAGCAAGAGAAATGAACATTGAGACAACAGAGGATATTTGCTGTTGTATTCACTTGTGATGTCCTACAAGGCCCTTACCACACTTGCTGAGGTGATGTAAGGCCTTCCTGTATCTCTTGAGGTGTTTATCGATGGTGTAGCGCTGGTAGTTTGGCTCCAGGGTTTTCAGCATGTTCAGGAAGGGCAAGTACTCTTTAGGGTCCTACATGTTTGAGAAGAAGCCGATTAACCACTGCAAAACAGCATCTACAACAGACGTGTGCTAAAACTACATCAATCTCATTATCAAAAAAAGCTCTTAACGCTGGAGTTGTAGCGTTACATCAGCAAATGCCTCATTTCTATTTTTAATGTGTTGTACATTATTTTATAATATAAAATGTAATATAATATAAAATATGATACATTATAGGAATTCAAATGAACTTATGTATATATGAAAGTATCCATTTTATGAATTATTTATTTATTAAATTGTATTAGTCCATTTTATAATAAGAAATAATGCAATGTAATACAAATACGTGAAATAGCTGCTTATATATACACACCTATCAGGCATAACATTATGACCACTGACAGGTGAAGTGAATAACACTGATTATCTCTTCATCACGGCACCTGTTAGTGGGTGTGATAAATTAGGCAGCAAGTGAATATTTTGTCTTCAAAGTTGATGTGTTAGAAGCAGGAAAAATGGGAAAGCATAAGGATTTGACAAGGGCCAAATTGCGATGGCTAGACGACTGGGTCAGATCATCTCCAAAACTGCTGCTCTTGTGGGGTGTTCCCGGTCTGCAGTGGTCGGTATCTATCAAAAGTGATCCAAGGAAGGAACAGTGGTGAACCGGCGACAGGGTCATGGGCGGCCAAGGCTCATTGATGCACGTGGGGAACGAAGGCGGGCCTGTAGCTCAAATTGCTCAAGAAGTTAATGCTGGTTCTGATAGAAAGGTGTCAGAATACACAGTGCATAGTGGGGCTGCATAGCTGCAGACCAGTCAGAGTGCCCATGCTGACCCCTGTCCCCCGCCGAAAGCTCCAACAGTGGCACGTGAGCATCAGAACTGGACCATGGAGCAATGAAAGAAGGTGGCCTGGTCGGATGAATCACGTTTTCTTTTACATCATGTGGATGGCCGGGCGCAGGTGCGGGTGTGTGTAGCTTACCTGGGGAACACATGGCACCAGGATGCACTATGGGAAGAAGGCAAGCCGGCGGAGGCAGTGTGATGCTTTGGGCAATGTTCTGCTGGGAAACCTTCGGTCCTGCCATTCATATGGATGTTACTTTGACATGTACCACCTACCTAAGCATTGTTGCAGACCATGTACACCCTCTCATGGAAACGGTATTCCCTGGTGGCTGGGGATCTTTCAGCAGATAATGCGCATGCCACAAAGCAAAAATGGTTCAGGAATGGTTTGAGGAGCATAAGTTTGAGGTGTTGACTTGGCCTCCAAATTCCCCAGATCTCAATTCAATCGAGCATCTGTGGGATGTGCTGAACAAACAAGTCTGATCCATGGAGGTCCCACCTCGCAACTTACAGGACTTAAAGGATCTGCTGCTAACATCTTGGTGCCAGAAACCAGAGCACACCTTTAGGGGTCTAGTGGAGTTCATGCCTTGATGGGTCAGGGCTGTATTGGCAGTAAAAAAGGGACCAACACAATATTAGGAAGGTGCCTGACCTTCCTAGAAAGTTATGCCTGATCGGTGTATCGATTTTATATATTATATATAATTTTATTAATTATATTAATAGATTTGTATTTGTTCTTTTCTCATATATAATATAAATATCATATGTGAAAATCTAAAACATAATATAGTAATACTAATAATTGAAATGGCTGCTTATACCGTATGTGAAAAGGTGAATTGTATTCATTGTGTTAATATAATATATTATAATATAAATATCAAATTATGAATTGTATTCATTATATTAACAGAATTTAATTTGTTATAATATTAAATAATGTAATGTAGTAATACAAATATTTTAAATGGCTGCTTATTTATGAAATGGTGAATTTTATTAATTATGCATTTAAAGATTTAATTTTGTTCATTTTATAATATGATATGTGACCCTGGACCACAAAACCAGTCATAAGTTGCACGGGTATATTTGTGGCAATAGCCAACAATACATTGTATGGGTCAAAATTATCGATTTTTCTTTTATGCCAAAAATCATTAGGATATTAAGTAAAGATCATGTTCCATGCAGATATTTAGTAAATTTCGTACCACAATTATTTGGACAACTTTAAAGGCAATTTTCTTAATATTTAAAATGTTTTGCACCCTCAGATTCCAGATTGTATCTCGGGCCAAATCTTATCCTATCATAACAAAACATTCATCAATGGAAAGCGCATTTATTCATCTTTCAGTCAGATGATGTATATATCTCAATTTTAAAAAATGTACCCTTATGACTGGTTTTGTGCTCCAGGGTCCCATAGAATACAAATATAACAGTATATAAAATAACTTATACTAACAGCTGAGATACATCAGAGTGGGAATCTTCTGACTGACCTTCTGAGATTTTTCGGCCACCATGAGCACTAGGTCAAAATCATAGGTGCCGAGGGAATGCTCATACAGCTCATTTACATTGACAAGGAAGAGAAGATACTTCAGAGCTTCCTCTGCGCTCACGCTGTTGGAGCCGCTGGGTGGGTTCACTAAGCACAAAAGCACACAGATGTAACAGGCACATAATCAACATGTTTGTTTACTGGGCTTGAGTGAATTGAGGCTCACCTCGTAACTCATGGACCTTCTGTAGAGCGATTTCCAGTTCTGGTGTAGTTTTTCTCACGTGTGATGTAAGAATACATAAACAATATCTGTGTATAGATGAAAGCATCTCAGAGGAGAAAGAACAGGGCTTGGTGTACACTGTGTGAAATGTAATCTCATTTGGAATCGAAAAAGGAAGTACAAGGATTATACTATACTTCCTAAAATGTATTACAACATACAGTGCATCCAGAAAGTATTCACAGCGCTTCACTTTTTCCACATTTTATGTTATGTTACAGCCTTATTCCAAAATTGATTAAATTCATTATTTTTTTCCTCAATTCTACAAACAATACCCCATAATGAATATGTGAAAGAAGTTTATTTGAAATCTTTGTGAAATGTATTAAAAATAACAAATGGGGAAAAAAACACATGTACATACATACATTGAGTTCAGGTGCATCCTGTTTCCACTGATCATCCTTGAGATGTTTCTACAACTCCAAGACAGGATTGCATCGAGGCACAGATCTGAGGAAGGGTACAAAAAAAAAAAAAAAGACCTGCAGCATTGAAGGTCCCAATGAGCACAGTGGCCTCCTTCATCCTTAAAGTTTGGGACCACCAGGACTCTTCCTAGAGCTGAGCAGACGGTACATGACAGCCCGCCTGGAGTTTGCCAAATGGCACCTGAAGGACTCTCAGACCATGAGAAAAAAATTCCTCTGGTCTGATGAAACAAAGATTGAACTCTTTGGCCTGAATGGCAAGCATCATGTCTGGAGGAAACCAGGCACCGATCATCGCCTGGCCAATACCATCCCTACAGTGAATCATGGTGGTGGCAGCATCATGCTGTGGGGATGTTTTTCAGCGTCAGGAACAGGGAGAATAGTCAGGATCGAGGGGAAGATGAATGCAGCAATGTACAGAGACATCCTTGATGAAAACCTGCTCCTGAGCATTCTGGACCTCAGACTGGGGCGAAGGTTCCTCTTCCAACAAGACAACGACCCTAAGCACACAGCCAAGATAACAAAGGAGTGGCTATGGGACAACTCTGTGAATGTCCCTGATTGGCCCAGCCAGAGCCCAGACTTGAACCCGATTGAACATCCCTGGAGAGATCTGAAAATGGCTGTGAACCAACACTCCCCATCCAACCTGATGGAGCTTGAGAGGTCCTGCAAAGAAGAATGGGAGAAACTGCCCCAAAATAGGTGTGCCAAGCTTGTAGCATCATACTCAAAAAGACTTGAGGCTGTAATTGGTGCCAAAGGGGCTTCAACAAAGTATTGAGCAAAGGCTGTGAATATTTATGTGCGTGTGATTTTTTTGTTTTTTTATTTTATTTTGTTGTAATCAATTTGCAAAGATCTCAAACAAACTTCTTTCACATTGTCATTATGGGGTATTGTTTGCAGAATTGAGGAAAAAAATGAATTGAATCCATTTTGGAATAAGGCTGTAACATAACAAAATGTGGAAAAAGTGAAGCGCTGTGAATGCACTGATACACTGTATGTAACATTTTATAACTGAGGAACTGACTTCTGTGGGTTGAGAGTCTCCATTGTGGACCGGAAAGCATCACAGATGATGTCCACCTTCTTTCCTCCTTTAGCTGAAGCAGTACTGGACGCTGAGCGTGAAGAAATTGGGTACATTGTTGTGGTGGTGTCTTCCTCTCTAAGAATGACAAAATATTTAAATTAATAGATAAATCCCAGAGAAAAAAAAAAGACCAAAAGAGATTTAATCAATGCCAAAGACTTACTTGAGTTCAGTGAGGAACAGGTTGATGTGGTTGATGGAGTCAATCTGTTTCAGAAACATCTCAATGTTGTCAAGAAACACCTGGGAGAGGAATCATGGGATGGAGGTGGACGGCAGTGGTGTTATTCATTTAGTACTATTCTCTGAAAGGATTTGTATATGTATACTGCTGTCTACATAAAGAATTGCATTCAAGGATAATAAAGTTAAGTAAGTAAGGAAATGCAATCCATGGTGTAGAAGAATGCAATTAGATGCTATTCTAAAAGGAAATGACATCAGAGTGAGGTCACTCACATTGGGATTGTGGTCATAAATGAGGTTGAGGTTGATCCTCAGCTTCCTCATGCACTCGAAAGCATCTTTAAATCTGAGACTGAAACAAACAACACATTAAAATGATTCAGTTTCAATCAAACCAGGCTAACAATATATTTTTTTAAATAAATATATTCATATTTTAAAATACTAATACATTATAAATTAAATAAATTTTTCGATGTGGAATACAAATATTTTTTAAAAAGACAAGTATGCTTTTTGATTATGTAACACTGTCTTAAGTTTTTTTTAAATGTAAAATACCCATCAAGCCATTTTCTGAGCTGAGCAAGTACAAGAGCCCGATGATGGATTGTTTCCAGGTTCCCTCGTGGCATCTAAAAAACAACAACCAAATATACAACTTCAACACACACCACCAAATATTCTGAAATAAATAACTAAGAACATGCATCCACCCACAACCACACTTCCAGTACAAATTTACTTTTTTCTTGGAGAAAATGTGAATGGTGCTTGCCCAGATAAACTTGACACCACAATGCCAGGATGCTGCAGTATGGAGGTGTTATCAGTTTTTAGCATGTTTCTATGCAGTTGCTAGGGTTTCTTGGCACTGGTACTAGTACTAGTTCTGGTACTAATTGACCTCAGTGCTGCATTTTACACAGTCGATCACAACATACTTCTTGACAGGCTGGAAAACTGAGTCTGGCTTTCTGGGATGGTCCTAAAATGGTTCAGGTCATACTTAGAAGGGAGAGGTTATTATGTGAGAATTGGTGACCATAAGTCCAAGTGGACTTCCATGACATACAGAGTCCCTCAAGGCTCAATTCTTGCACCACTCCAATTCAACCTGTACATGCTCCCACTGAGCCAAATAATGAAAAAGAACCAAATTTCTTAAAACAGCTATGCAGATAACACCCAGATCTACTAAACGCCCTTTCGCCGAATGACTACAGCCCCATTGACTCCCTGTACAAATGCATTGATGAAGTTAACAACTGGATGTGCCAAAACTTTCTTCAGTTAAACAAAAACAAAACTGAAGTCATTGCATTTGGAAACGAAGATGAAGTTCTCAAGGAGAATGCATATCTTGACGCTAGGGGTCAAATAACTAAGAAACAAGGAATCTTGGTGTGATTCTGGAGTTAGACCCAAGTTTCAGTAGTCATGTCAAAGCAATAACTAAATCAGATTACTATCACCTCAAAAATATTACAAGAATTAGATTTCCAGACAAGACTTAGAGAAACTTATTCATGCTTTCATCACCAGCAGGGTGGATTATTATAATGGACTCCTTACTGGCCTTCCCAAAAAGACCATTAGACAGCTGCAGCTCATACAGAACACTGCTGCCAGGATTCTGAGCAAAATTTAGGATTGATTTTAAAGTACCGTTACTTGTTTATAAACAGTGTTGGGAGTACATTTATTCATTTACATTTATGCATTTGGCAGACTTTTTTTATCCAAAGCGACTTACAGTGGCCTTATTACAGGGACAATCCCCCTGGAGCAATATGGAGTAAAGTGCCTTGCTCAAGGACACACTGGTGGTGACCGCTGGGATCGAACCAGCAACCTTCTGCGTGTCAGTTCCATGGTTTAACCCACTGGACCACCATCTCCACATTATCTCGCACTACAAAGTAACGCGTTACTGTAATTCCACTACGTTTAGTGGTAACGCAGAAGTAACTAAATATTTTTTTAAATCAAGTAATGCAATTACAATTACTGAAATTTAAATGAGTTTGTTACTCGCGTTACACTCTTTTGTGAAAACTGAACGCTTGCAGACAAGAAGCTCAGATCTAGGCCCTAGCCTGGCCCGTATTTTTTTTTCTTTCTTTCTTTTTTATCCTCCCTATTACACATTGTTGCTGACATTACAATAGTCAACAATCAGTTTTGTTTTTAATGTCAAAGTAGTTATATTTCTTGTTCAGACTTACACACCCTCCAGGAGCTTACGTTCTGCCAGTGAACGACGCCTTGTGGTGCCATACCAAAGAGGCATGAAATTACTCACGGACCTTTTCCTGGACCGCCCCCACCTGGTGGAATGACCTGCCTATCTCAATTCGAGCAACCGAGTCTGAAGCCATTTTCAAAAAACAGCTAAAGACACATCTCTTCCAGCAGCACCTGACCAATCAAGAATAGCACTAATCATTCTATTAATTTTCTGTCTGTCTAATTTATTAAAAAAATAAAAATAATAAAAATAAATAAAAAAGTTCTGTCCTGTGTGTTCTAGACTTATTACAGCACTTGCATACTGTTGCCCTTGACTGTTCTAGTTGCTTCTATTGCTCTCATTTGTAAGTCGCTTTGGATAAAAGCGTCTGCTAAATGACTAAATGTAAATGTTGTTTCTTTATTAAGTTAATTTAGAAAAATGTTTGGAGCATTTTTTGTTTGTTAAATTTAAGTTTTTGTTATTCAAAGTGACGACCAAGCGGCCAGCGGTTGACAGCGAGTTAACCCAACGCTTTAGCCTCTCAAATCAACACTTGACTTTTCTTGCCTATAATAAAATCCATAGATATCAAACACTTCAAGCATCATAATGTTAGTTTAAACTACTATCCCCATCATCACCACCACAGTAAAAAGGCATTTTTTATAAGTGGAGGTTAGGCGTAGGTGCTCGCAAATGAAACGGGCTACACAGGCTAAAAAAAATAAAAACAAAAACATGCAGGTTGTCTTACCATACACCTCTTCACAAAACGAATATAATCCGCTCTTCAATTCTCGTGCTATATGCACATTTAACAGAGTTCACGTCAACGAAAGCAAAAGATATGAGCTGCAATTTATGTATCAGTTAAAAGATCAAAGACCGCAATATGAGAGAGAGCGAACTAAGCACTGCTAAGATCATTTAGTCTCATTAGTTTTAATGAAGATGATTGTGTTTTTGAGCATATAAGACTTACTTTCAGTTTCACTTGCAGCAGGTTGCGTGTTGGCTTGCTTTACTCATTTGCGGCGACACGTGTTGCACCCTCTGAATTGGTTTGTTTAAATGATCGGATTTAAATCCGTCTCGGAAAAAATCTCAGAAGGCATTTACTTCTGGTCTTTTCACAATCGGATAGATATCTGGTCAGAGAAAACGAATGAAGTGAGCAGGTGTAAAAAGGCCATAACTCGCCCAGTATACTCTCCCAGCTGCGCCGAGGAAACGCTTGCTGCCGCTGCTGGACACTAAACACTATACTACTGCTTGATTTGAAGGCCTTTTGCCCTGTTGATTACAATAAATAGGTCTAAAAATTATGTTTATTGTGTTTGACTGGTCAGTTCTGTTTATATTTACATTTAAAAAGCAGACTTAAAAGTTACTTTCCCTATTAACTAATTACTTTTGATATTCAGTAATTGGTAAAGTAATTCAATTACTTTTAAAAGAAGTAACTAGTAACTGTAATTACTAATTTTCAGTAACTTGCCCAGAATCGCGTGTGATTGGAAATAATGCGCAACGCGATTATAACAGATGCCTTTTGAGAAGACCCGCAAAAAAGTGGCTAGTGGGAGTGACTGTTACACGCCACAGCTGAAATCCACCCGCAAATGACGGGTGTTAATGTCAAGCCCTGTTTATAAATCACTCAATGGCCTAGGACCTCAATACATTGCAGATGTGCTCACTGAACATAAACCTATCACTCAGATCATTAGGATCACATCAGCTAGAAATACCAAGGGTTCACTCTAAGCAAGGAGAGCTTGCTTTAAGCCATTATGCCAGCCGCAGCTGGAACCAGCTTTCAGAAGAGATCAAATCTGCTCCAACATTAGCCATTTTCAAATCCAGACTCAATCACATCAGTTTAGCTGTGCATTTACTGAATGAGCTCTGTGCTATGTCCGAACTGATTGCATTTTATGTTATATGTACTCTTTTAAAATATTTTCTTTTGTTTTTATTTTATTTTTAACTGTTTTAATGCATTTGATGTCAATCTTTTATGCATCCTCTTTTTATTATTCTTTCCTTTTCATTTAAAGCACTTTGAATCGCCATTGTGTATGAAATGTGCTATATAAATAAACTGGCGGTGGCTTGCTCAATAGGTTCCCACCATCTATGACATTCTGATCCTTAGATGTGGCTCAGATTGCAAATCAAATATTTTCTTAAATAAATCATTCTTAATTACGTTCTGTTCACCTGCAGTATGAGTCTGGTGTCCTGGGGAACCACAGAAACGATACGAGAGCCTCTTTCCACCTTTCTTACAGTCTCATCATTCTGATTGACATCTGAGCTCAGAGCTGACTGCAGACCTATGCAGGGATACCAATAATATCATGTGTGTAAATTTACATTTATTTATCCCTATATTTTGAAAAAACACTGTTCAAAAGTTGGGGGTCAATATGATTTTTTTAAGAACTTAATACTTTTATTCAGCAGAGATGCATTAAATTGATCAAAAGTGATAGTAAAGACATTTACAATGCTAAAAAAACATTTTATGTTCATCAAAAATAATGCTGAAAAAAATGTATCACAGTTTCCACTAAAATATTAAGCAGCACAACTGCTTTCATCATTGATAATAATAAGAAATGTTTCTTGAGCAGTAAATCAGCATATTAGAATGATTTCTGAAGGATCATGTGACACTGAAGAAGAGTGGAGTAATAATTGCCCAATGCATTTTTGATCAAATAAATGCAGCCTTGGTGAGCATAAGAGATTTCTTTCAAAACAAAACATCTTACCAACACCAAACTTTGAACAGTAGTGTATATTTATATGATATATATTTACATATTTAATGTCTTTGATACGTTCTCATGTACCTTTAACAGAGATCATGCTGAGGTTGAGACAGTGGCACATATGAGAGTGTGTGGTGAGCAGGAGGAAGTCATCATAAACTACAAACGAGGATACGTTGGAAGCCACCTGTGGAAGAGAAACCCTAATGAGTATAACAGCCAAGATTTGCTCACTAACAGAACAAATTTATTGTAATTTATATCCTTGTCATCATTTTTGGGGTCCTCACACCTACCAGTGAGTCACCGATGTAGAGGTGTGATCTCTCAGTGAGGCCTATTAAATATTCCTATTAAAAGACAAATTCATATGAAGCATTCATTGTAATTTAAAGGCAAAGCCTTGACCGAAAAGTTAGTTCTGTCTGGAGAATATATATATATTTACTTCTCCGCTGAGGGAACACAGCGCCGTCTGAACACAAGGCCGGGGAAAGTTGATGGTGTTGCCAGTAGAATCCCTCCATTCTGTTAGACTGAGCTCTGATGAGTCTGTATTGAATATTCTAGCATTAATAGTCTTTATATGTGTCATTCAATTATTCATTTTCAAATTACATTAAAAATAAAAACAAAAGAGAAGTGATTAAACACAAATGGTGTAGACAATTCCAGTTTCTGGAATAATTAATGAACTGACTGACCCATACAAAGTTTCCGGATCTGTCCATCTTCAAGTTGCAGGGCTACAGTGCCATTTCTGAGGCTGTGGCACAAGCTGATCACATGACCATCCACAGGAACGTCTGACCTGAGAAATGACCAACCCCAAGAATTTCAGAAAAGGGGACACTATAAAAAGTGCAGTTAAAAAAAATGCACAAGTTTTAACAATTCTCAGCCCCTGAGCTCATGTCTATGCTCGTTAGATCAGTCTGTCTCTGTGTGAGCTACACTGAATACAAATGTGAACAAGACCAGAGGAGTTAGTTATTTTAGCGGCAGTACCTGATCTCCAGCATGTCCTTGGGGTCCTGGCTGTCTGATGGGGTGAGTTTCAGCAGGCGTGTCAAGCTTCCTCCGTGGGCCACAGCCAAAAACAAATCTTCACTCAACCACAGCAGCAAGCGCAGCGTCAGAGGTTCCCCGTGATCCATGGCGACCCTGCACACACATCTGCATCAGTACACCAAATACAGGCTGCATGTCACACGTTACACAGGTGTGCTCAATCAATCGGCTTGCCTGACTGAGAAAATGGCAGAAAAGAAATTAGCAACAAAAAAACTACATAAAGCTCTACACAACCATGTCTCTGAGAAAACAGAAGAAAAGGCATTTAATATATATGTTTGATATTTTGCTCTGAAATGTTATTTCACTTCAATTTTAAAAATATACACATTTAAAATATACAATATACAGGTGCTGCTCATATAATTAGAATATCATCAAAAAGTTGATTTATTTCACTAATTCCATTAAAAAAGTGAAACTTGTATATTATATTCATTCATTACACAGATTGATATATTTTAAATGTTTTTTTTATTTTACAGGGTTCCCACTCTTTCATGAACACCAGATTCAAGGACTTTCAAGGACTTTTTAAAGCACCTTTTATTTTAAATCAAGCACAATAAATACGATAAAGGTGGGTGTGTTACTGCCAATTTATCAAATACCTACTGTACCGGTGTCTATCATTAATGCAGTAATGCTAAGGCATATACTTACAACTAAAATACAATTTCTAATGAGGAAAACTGTCCGATTTTACAAAATCCAATGAGGAAAGAGGCTGGTGTACAAGAGCGAGCGAGTTTTAACGAGAGATGCAGTTTGCAGGTCTCTTATTCCTGCTTTTAACATTTTTTTCACAATAGTTTTTGTTTTCTTTTTTTATAAATCATTACTTAATTAAAACATCAAAATATAGAGATAATAATGTATACATGAATTTTCCAATTAAATGAAAAGATAAGGACAAGTTAATTGTTAGGCATAAAAAACGTGCAAAATTATTTATTAAATCACCTGTACATGTACCTTTTTAAAAATCAATTTGAAGGCTTTTAAGACCTGCACATATTTTATATTAAACATATATAATAACAGCCCATTTCAAATGTTTACGTGCTTTTCTTCTTTTTATTTTTTGAGCGGTGATGAAATATTGCTCTTGTAAATACTTGCCAGCATTTCAGTAAAGAAAGTCTAGATCTTTAAAATGCATCAAAATTACAGCAAAGCGCAACCGTACGGTGCTCTGCAGGGGTCAAAAAGGATATAAACACATGAATTTTGAAGTGATCTCATCTTGAAAACTCAGAGATGTGGATTCGGAAGGCAATTAAATGACCACACGACTTTGGTGTTTGTCTAAAACAGTGGGTAATTCGGCCGGGGAATTTTACGCGGGTGGTGGGAGAAAAACACTGACATTCTGGATTCGGACGGCAATAAAATCCCAGACTAGCCCCTGACAATGATGAAAATACCTCACGACCCCACGAGAAACAATTACCATCCGAATAGGGCTTTTGACAGTAGATGGTGCTTATGGAACAGCAGAAATATATTGAAATAGCTTCCTCCCGTAATGCTGTTTTGTTCTGGCTTTGGCAGCGCACGAAGGCCAATTTTTGTAATAGCACCATGCTACTCTAACAAAATGCAGTTCATGCTTAATTCAAGCACTTTCAAGGACGAATGTTTGTTTTCAAGTACTTTCCAGGCCTTGAATCCATGTGTCTGAAATTCAAGAACTTTCAAGTACTTTCAAGAAGCGTGGGAACCCTGTTTTATTTTGATGATTATAACAGACTAAGGAAAATCCCATAAAATTAGGATATTACTTAAGACCAATACAAAGAAAGGATTTTTAGAAATCTTGGCCAACTGAAAAGTATGAACATGAAAAGTATGAGCATGTCCAGCACTCAATACTTAGTTGGGGCTCCTTTTGCCTGAATTACTGCAGCAATGCGGCGTGGCATGGAGTCGATCAGTCTGTGGCACTGCTCAGGTGTTATGAGAGCCCAGGTTGCTCTGATAGTGGCCTTCAGCTCTTCTGCATTGTTGGGTCTGGCATATCGCATCTTCCTCTTCACAAAAGCCCATAGATTTTCTATGGAGTTAAGGTCAGGCGAGTTTGCTGGCCAATTAAGAACAGGGATACCAAACCAGGTCCTTAAACCCGGTACTGGTTGCTTTGGCACTGTGTGCAGGTGCCAAGTCCTGTTGGAAAATTAAATCTGCATCTCCATAAAGTTGGTCAGTAGCAGGAAGCATGAAGTGCTCTAAAACTTCCTGGTATACGGCTGCGTTGACCTTGGACCTCAGAAAACACAGCTGACCAACACCAGCAGATGACATGGCACCCCAAACCATCACTGACTGTGGAAACTTTACACTGGACCTCAAGCAACGTGGATTGTGTGCCTCTCCTCTCTTCCTCCAGACTCTGGGACCCTGATTTCCAAAGGAAATGCAAAATTCACTTTCATCAGAGAACATAACTTTGGAACATTTTTTTTCCCTTTTGTCTTTAGCACAGGTGAGGCGCTTCTGACGCTGTCTGTTGTTCAAGAGTGGCTTGGCACAAGGAATGCGACAGCTGAAACCCATGTCTTTCATACGTCTGTGCTTGAAGCACTGACTCCAGCTCCAGTCCACTCTTTGTGAATCTCCTCCACATTTTTGAATGGGTTTTGTTTCACAATCCTCTCCAGGGTGCGGTTATCCCTATTGCTTGTACACTTTTTTTCTACCACATCTTTTCCTTCCTTTCGCCTCTCTATTAATGTGCTTGGACACAGAGCTCTGTGAACAGCCAGCCTTTTTTGCAATTACCTTTTGTGTCTTGCCCTCCTTGTTAGGGGTGCACCGATCTGATATTAGGATCGGATATCGGCCGCGATACTGACAAAATAGGTGTTTTTTTCTTCGTCGCAACAGAACCTACGTCATTCGTCAGCTTCATGTGTGTCGCATGCTAGAAGCAACATGGAGCGAGCCAGAGAGTTAACTAGTTTGTCGGCTGTTTGCAATGTCTGCAAAGTAACTTAAATGTTTCGAGGGGAGGTGGTATTACTGCAAAGTCAGGGCTTTTCCTGCACTGAACATTTTTTGACGGCCGCCAAAGCCTAATTTGATGAGTTATTGTGATTTACGAGTGATGGAGAATAGATGCTGCGCTTGTGACTGAGTGACAGAGAGAACGATCAGAGAGCTCCTCCCCCGCGCACACTCTCTGGGTCTTCAAAATAATCAGTTTTAGCTGTTAGCTCTTTCTCATATTTCACATATTAATCCAAATCAAAAGGTCGGAACGTGACCATGTTGCACGTGACACATTCTGACAATTTTGTCCTTGAATTATCCAGTCCCTCCAGAAAAACGCGATTATGCGATCGCATGATTTAATGCATAATCAGCCAAAGTCTGCATATTTATGCAGGGGCCGCATTTTTTCAAACACGCCGCACTTTCGCCGCATAAATTGCCTATTTCCGCATGCAAAATATGCGGGGCTAGCATGATTTCATAATCCCCGCATTTTCGTTGCAAAAAAGTCATATATATATTAGCAGAAAGTTGAAAAAATGTCAGTTTACTTCACACAAGAGCCGCCATTTCCCCCTATTGCCATGGGAACGTTTTGAAGTGACGTAATTACCCGACGTGGACGTCATTGAAAAGCTGCAAACCCCGTGGAGAAACATAGATATCGGTGAAAATCATGATGAAGCACGCAAATTCCCATTTGCCAACAAAAATAACAGCAAAAGACACGCAAAGCAGTTTCCCGGTGTGCTGACCGATTTCAAAACACAGCATCATGAAGCTTCGAAGCGTTATGAATCAGTGAGTCGATTCAGCGGTTCGGATCGCCAAAGTCACGTATTTCAGCAGTTTGATACGCAATCCGAATCATGAATCGACTCACTGATTCATAACGCTTCGAAGCTTCATGATGCAGTGTTTTGAAATCGGTCATCACTATACAAGTCGTTATTTAGGTTTAAGCACAAAAACTATTCTCATCGCTTCATAAAGTTATTGTAGAACCACTGTAGTGAGATGGACTTTGTATCGACGTCTTTAGTGCTTTTATGGGTCTTGAGAGTGTACAGTGCATTGAGCCATCGGATTTCCACTAAAATATCTTAATTTGTGTCTGAAGATAAACAGAGGTCTTACGGGTGTCCAGCGACATGAGGGGATGTCATTAATGACAGAATTTACATTTCTGGGTGAACTAACCCTTTAAGAGATTGCACTTTGTGCATTGGAAGCACTCAAATGTCTGTAAAACAGGAAGTTATTTATTCATTTTTTCAGAAGTTGTAGAATATTCCTTTTGTAAAGCTACAGAACTTGTTTGACTCAATGTTTTGTAAATTTGAGCCATGTGTTTATTAAGGTCTTCAATAAAACAAGATGAGAACTTAAATGTTCCCAGCACTTTCTGTCATGTAGTGCTTTTTTTCTCTTTTTCATCAAACCGCAATTTTTGCAAGTTCCCGCAATTTTATAGCATACAATTGCATAAATATCCCGCATTTTCCATCGCATTTCTTTAGAAAACGTGCCGCATAATCAAGGATTTTTGCCCGCAACAATCACAAAAAAAAGCTGAATTTTTCTGGAAGGACTGATTATCGCTGGTTGTGAATTGCGCTCAAAAAATGTTGACTCTTCTCTGACCAGCTGACATTAAGCATACTACTTTCAATAAACGGGAGACAAATTATATTCAGTTATGAAGTGTTTTCTGTGTGTTGACATCTTTCACGATGTTCTAACAGACGGGATTCGCACACAACGCGTCTGCTAATGTCCAATTCGTGACCTAATGACTCCTTTGAACCAAATAATTTTAACGACTGGTTAGAACAACTGATCTGTCTAACCCTGAACTCATGAATCAGTTTATTAATTTACTCAGAGCGCATCTGAAATGAGAACACAAGTGTGCTTACCCAATTAAGCAAGAGTGGGTAGTAAGAATCATTTTTAATTATCAACAGTATTTCAGCTCATTTCTGTTGACAATGTGTAGTAAAATAAATAGGCCTAGCCTCCAATCATTTAGACAGGAGTGAGGTGAAACCAGAACAAAGTTGTTATTAGCTAGCTGATAATTTCTATTAAATTGCATATGGCAGAAAATTAGACTATTTGTTAATTTGTAATGCTACTTTTTAATATTTATATGATTATATACCAAAACAATTATCTGTAGTGTAAAAATGTTTGGTAACTGTCAGATTACTATTGTATGTTTGACCAATACACAGTTTTTTGTTTCCACTGCTACATTTTATTTATTTAAAGAAGTTTGATTACATTCTATTTTAGATTTGAATGCACAATTGTTTTTTAAATAAATAAGAATTCAACACTTTACATACATCTGTTATTTTGTCTTAATTATGTTTAGTTAGTAAAGTCTGGTGCCTTTAGTCTCTTCAAGGAAGGTATAAGGTGGAAGATATACAGTTTATTATTAATTTAACAATAGTATCGGATCGGTATCGGGTATCGACAGATACACAAAGCCCAGGCATCGGTATCGGGACTGAAAAAGTCGGATCGGTGCACCCCGATTTTGAGTTAATCAGCTGATTAGAGTGTGGCACCAGGTGTCTTCAATATTTAACCTTTTCACACTATTCTAATTTTCTGAGATACTAAATTTGGGATTTTCCTTAGTTGTCTGTTATAATCATCAAAATTAAAAGAAATAAACGTTTGAAATATATCAGTCTGTGTGTAATGAATGAATATAATATGCAAGTTTCACTTTTTGAATGGAATTAGTGAAATAAATCAACTTTTTGATGATTCTAATTATATGACCAGCACCTGTACATTTTAAAATATACAATAAATGCTATATATTGTGCGCTACTATTCAAAGTACTATACTAAGTGTCATCGGCACATTTTTTAAAGAAATAAATACAAAATAATGCAAAAAATAAGACAATTTTGAACTTTCTATTCATCAAAGAATCCTGGAAAAAAAAAATTAGTTTCCACAAAAACATTAAGCAGGAAACCTGTTTTTAACGTTGATAATAAGAAATGTTTCTTGAGCATCAAATCAGCATAATATAATGATTTCTGAAGGATCATGTGACACTGAAGACTGAGTAATGATGCTGAAAATTCAGGAATAATTACATTGTAAAATGTATTACAATAGAACTTATTGGTTATTTTAAATTGTATGTTTTCTGTATTTTTAATCAAATAAAGGCAGCTTTGATGAGCATAAGAGACTTTCAAAAAAAAAAAAAATGTATCTTACGGACCCCAAACTTTTACAGCTACATAGAAATCAAAGACAATCAAAAATATTCCTAATTCAGTGGCATCTTCTTGTTAAATAAAGATAGGAGAAACATAAACATATGCAGAGCAGAATCCACTGTAACACTCAAAATCATCCTGTACCTGTACGTCTTTCTTAAGACTAATGGTGCTGAGATGACTTTAAAGCCAAGAACCCCAGGTACACCTCCATTTTCAACTCCACCACCTGAATACAGGAAACACATAACATGATATTGACGTTTTAAATTCAGATACAAGTTTCAAATTTGAATGTGACTCACCTTCACCGTATACATAAATATGCCCATTGGCTGTGAGAGCTGCGAGCTCATTGGTCCTCCGGGCTTGAGAATGGAAGGTGATCAAGTTGACAGGAACAGGAAGCTGAAGTTCAAATGCACACATAGGTGGAGGGATCACACACTGGCGGAATGTTGTCACCAGAATTTTATCTGCAAAATATGTTAAACACTGAAATCATTCACTTCACTCATCAATTTGACTAAAATGGCTTATTTAATAAAACAATTGAGAAAATATGCATTGTTTACAACATTTCAGAGCTTCGTCAATTATTCAAAAGTTGGCACACCTACCTCCATCAATCACGGCCACATTGGCGTTGTCATGGCAATCATTGCCATGGCTGCGCTGAGTGCTCCAGCCCCAGTCGTAGGTATAGCTGGCCCATCCTTGAGTCAGGAGGTGAAGACGCAAGGGCTTCTCCGGATCCCAGCACAAACACACCGGAGCTTTGAGGGGCTCATTGCCGAAATGCAAACTCTGCTTCAGATACCAGTGATAATTCCCAACAGTCCACAGCTGAACTGGGAAAGAAATAGGTCAGATGTTTAATACAAAGCATGACCCTTAAGTGGGGGCACAATTTAGCCAAAATCTTGTGATTATACATCAATATAATAATAAAACAATACAATTATTATTATTACTGAATATATAAAAATATTAAATAAAATCAAAATAATAATATAATATAAAAAACTACTCTAATATTTCATTGTAAGACAAAAAATGTATAATAATAATAATTTTATATTACATTACAATACAATACTAATATTTATGGATGTCTGATTCTGTTATTAACAAGCTCTTCTTAATACAAGCATGGGAATATGGTTGGAACATGTTGCTTTCCAAAATGCATGTTAAAGTGACTCAAAAGTGATGATGTGAGACACTAAAAACACTGGTGGATATTAACATGTAACATGTAAAAACATTCGAAAAACATGCAGCGCATATATTTATTTAATTAAATATGCCTTTTTGATTTGATATTCGCTCAAAGCCATATTGCGATTCCAGTTTTATTTTGATTAATCATGCAGCCCTAATCAGCACTGATTATTACTGACTTCATCACTGAATATGCAAAGCAGTTTGATTTGCATCTTACGGTACGTGTTGGGATGGTTGTTCTCTCCAGGCTTCAAGTCCTCCATCCAAACACCTAGTACAGTAGAGTCACTGTTCCACAGCAGCTCCTTCACCTGAAAAACACAAACCATTTTTATATTAATTCTCCATGATTTATAGCTTGAATCTTTAAAAAAAAAAAAATCATATATTAATGGAGTTAATATCTACCAGGACCCGGTCCTTTCCAAAAGGCAGTGTAAAATCTCCATGCAACAGTCCGTTCTTTTCCATAAACACCACACTGTGTTTGTTAGGGTGTCGCTGTGTGGAAGCAATCAGGCTGCCAGAGGGTCTACAAGAAAAATACACTTCAGATCTAACAGCAACTTAACTAATAACGACGAAAATGAAAGGTAAAAGGTAAAAGTGGGGAAAAGGTCATAATTTCACTTTCAGTAAATCGTTTAAAAAGTTAAAAGACGTTCAGAATATCTTACTTCCAGCAGAGAGGGTGTTCCAGACCGTTAATAACCTCGCTCGTGGCCTGCAGGACACATTCTCGGTTCCAGATACGAACCTTTCGAGCACCTGAAACAAAAATGTAACTATACTTTAACAGTCACTAACATTTCCATGAAACAACAACAGTAAAAAGGGAAATTCTCACCAGCCTTAGGACAAACAGCACTGACAGCAAAGAACTGCCCATCGCCACGCCAAGTGATCCTTGGCTTCCTGTCGTCCCACGCCAGGGCAGGCTGCACTTCCTGTGAAAGTGGATCAGAACTAGGTGAGAAGAAGCATGGTATCATACTTGCTGGCTGGAGTGGGTTGGTCTGGTAAAGCAGAACAATACTAAACAGAACAAAAACGTACTGCTGCTTTCCGCTGGGCGGCTTGCTTGCCCTCAGAGCCATGAAACTGAGTCTCCTTCTTCCCCCAACCAACTGTGATGAACTTATCTGATGCACAGAAGCAAAATCACCAATCAGGTACTATATCTGCTCATATGCAATGAACACAAGTCACCTGCATGAAAGCATGATATTGAGATTTATATGAAAACTATTATTGGCTATACCTTCGCCAAAGTCATCCTGATTGATCGCAACCTCAGTTATTGGCTCAAAGTCCTTGGTCATCATGATAATGGTCTCCTGACCTGACATGTCATATGAGACACAATACGAAATGTCATTAAATGGCACTTCAAAACAGAACGAACTGAGTTATACAGAAATATGATGAAAGGCCTGGTTTCACAGACAGGGTTTAGACTAAGCCAGAATAAGGCCTTAGTTCAATTAGGGCATTTAAGTAGCTTTTATAAACGTGTCTTAGATAAAAATAAAAATAAACATTTCTGGTGTGCATCTTGAGACACAACAATGGCACTGACATTTTAAGATAAGTCAGTGCAAGTTGCCTTCAGTTAAAATCGGTAACTAAAGACTATATATATATATATACAGTGAGGAAAATAAGTATTTGAACACCCTGCTATTTTGCAAGTTCTCCCACTTGGAAATCATGGAGGGGTCTGAAATTGTCATCGTAGGTGCATGTCTACTGTGAGAGACATAATCTAAAAAAAAAATATCCAGAAATCACAATGTATGATTTTTTAACTATTTATTTGTATGATACAGCTGCAAATAAGTATTTGAACACCTGAGAAAATCAATGTTAATATTTGGTACAGTAGCTTTTGTTTGCAATTACAGAGGTCAAACGTTTCCTGTAGTTTTTCACCAGGTTTGCACACACTGCAGGAGGGATTTTGGCCCACTCCTCCACACAGATCTTCTCTAGATCAGTCAGGTTTCTGGCCTCTCGCTGTGAAACACGAAGTTTGAGCTCCCTCCAAAGATTCTCTATTGGGTTTAGGTCTGGAGACTAGCTAGGTCAAGCCAGAACCTTGATATGCTTCTTACAGAGCCAGTCCTTGGTTATCCTGGCTGTGTGCTTCGGGTCATTGTCATGTTGGAAGACCCAGCCTCGACCCATCTTCAATGCTCTAAATGAGGGAAGGAGGTTGTTCTCCAAAATCTTGCAATACATGGCCCTGGTCATCCTCTCCTAATACAGAGCAGTCGCCCTGTCCCATGTGCAGAAAAACACCACCAAAGCATGATGCTACCACCCCCATGCTTCACAGTAGGGATGGTGTTCTTGGGATGGTACTCATCATTCTTCTTCCTCCAAACACGTTTAGTGGAATTATGACCAAAAAGTTCTATTTTGGTCTCATCTGACCACATGACTTTCTCCCATGACTCCTCTGGATCATCCAAATGGTCATTGGCAAACTCAAGACAGGCCTTGACATGTACTGGTTTGAGCAGGGGAACCTTCCGTGCCATGCATGATTTCAAACCATGACGTCTTAGTGTATTACCAACAGTAACCTTGGAAACGGTGGTCCCAGCTCTTTTCAGGTCATTGACCAGCTCCTCCCGTGTAGTTCTGGGCTGATTTCTCACCTTTCTTAGGATCATTGAGACCCCATGAGGTGAGATCTTGCATGGAGCCCCAGTCCGAGGGAGATTGACAGTCATGTTTAGCTTCTTCCATTTTCTAATGATTGCTCCAACAATGGACCTTTTTTCACCAAGCTGCTTGGCAATTTCCCCGTAGCCCTTTCCAGCCTTGTGGAGGTGTACAATTTTGTCTCTAGTGTCTTTGGACAGCTCTTTGGTCTTGGCCATGTTAGTAGTTGGATTCTTACTGATTGTATGGGGTGGATAGGTGTCTTTATGCAGATAACGACCTCAAACAGGTGCATCTAATTTAGGATAATAAATGGAGTGGAGGTGGACATTTTAAAGGCAGACTAACAGGTCTTTGAGGGTCAGAATTCTAGCTGATAGACAGGTGTTCAAATACTTATTTGCAGCTGTATCATACAAATAAATAGTAAAAAAAAATCATATATTGTGATTTCTGGATTTTTTTTTTTTAGATTATGTCTCTCACAGTGGACATGCACCTACGATGACAATTTCAGACCCCTCCATGATTTCTAAGTGGGAGAACTTGCAAAATAGCAGGGTGTTCAAATACTTATTTTCCTCACTGTGTATATATATATATATGTATAATGGCTGTGGATTATGATTCTAAAATAATTTTGCTAGAGATACAGACCTGTGGTCAGAGTCACCAACTCCTGGTCTGGGCTCCAAGTCATACCAGTTAGACCACTGTCCACACTGCCAACACATTCCAACTGTGTGAGAGAAATAAATAAAGCACAGTAAGTATAAAATCATTTTAAATGTAAGAGCATTTAGATCAAATGAATGATCACCTGACTGGTGTTGAGATTGTAGAGAATGACATCACCATTGGCAGTGGCCACACACACTGACTCCTGATCTGGCAGATCTTGTATCGCCACCACACGCCCACTACCATCCACTGGGAGATAGTCATCTGTCGTCAATGAAACCTCTTTATAAACCTATGAAAGCATATTATACAGCACGATTATTGGATAGCTATTTGGTACTAGACACTAAGTCAGTCTCTAAAACTTCCAGGGTATATATGGAAACTTAAATTTAATCTAGAAATACCTCTCCGGTCCGTGGATCGTACTCTGTGATGGCAAGTTCGGAGGCCACCAGCACTGTTCCTGCCTCGCTTCTGATGGAGAAACACTGCGGGGATCCTGGGATAGGAAGATCCACACATCTGAAGCGCTGCAGCAGACTGAGGTTTCTCATTTTGGGTGGATGCTTTCAACAAGATGAGATCTGAAACAATTGTGCACCTTCTATATTACTGATTGATTTGATTACAAGAAATATTCTAGCATAACAGAGTGACAAAGGCATTGTATCAACTTCATGAAGTGTATCCTGGGATGCTTTTTTAACAGATAGGCTACTATGTATGCTAGAGATTTGCTGGTGACTTCACTTTACTAACAAAATAACGTCTGTCCAAACTTTTGACTGGTAGTGTATAGCATGGTAAGTGATTACTTTATTCATGTAGCATGGTATTTACAATATAACTCGAGAAAATACCATGATATATGTCTAAAAACACGTTATACATCATGATTCTCAATAGAGTGCCACCAAACTGGGTAAAATAGATATGTTTAACTAAATAACAGGTTCTTCTTTATCCAGTAAATAACTAATTTCAATATAAGAATAATGTAAAGGACTATAAAATGGAAAGTAAACGTTGATTTTCAGCCTGTCTTTATTATGGCACAAAATCAAGTCAGTGTATGTCTAAAAGCAGTACGCAGCAAACGCTGCTGTTTTTCATAGTATTAAGACGCAACGATCAGTTACACTTACCTTGTTGTATTTTTATTCCTTTCTATATGAAGTAAATTATCACCTGAGACATATCCATTCACAACACACGCACGTTGTTGTCAGTGCAACCTCTGAAATCGTAGAAAAAGTGGCGTTGTGCGGTGACATGAACAGGCGCGCGCTCTACCGGCGTGGAGGAAACAGTCGAGATTCATTTCCGCGAATCGGTTCTTTTGAATTGGACTCTTCAAAGAACCGCGATTCGGAACCTGTGTCATATTACATGCCCCTAAACTTTCAAGCAAAGACCTAGCTGGTCACTTTTTTCAATGTATTGTTTAAAAAAAAGCACGGGTGTCCTAATTTCATGACTCTTAGGTCAGTTTGTTGAAGCTATTATTAATCTTAGGAAATAATACAGTTTCCAATTACATTAAACAATATTATTTGAATTATATTTTTGAATTGAAGAAAAAAAAAACCTTCTCAAAATGCTGTTTTGGTCCGACCAAACCGATTCGTTCACAAGTCGAGGAAAATTACATTTAGTATTTTATTTTATGTAGGGCAAACAAACGACATTATGGTTAGGTAGGTCTCCCGTAGGCTATATAATTACATGGCTTGATCCCAATAGCCCTAACTGACTATTAAACGTTTGCAGACTACGTTTCTGACAAGTTTGGCGTAGGCTACACATGAAACGAGCAGTGTTTCAAAACGGGCAATCTTGACACGCCTGCCTAAAGACGCAATATACACACATTTACATATTCCTGATGTGTGACATTTCCTGATTTCCTAATGCCGGGACTCTCTGTGAGAAATATGAATCATTCATGAAGTAAGTGTAGCAGTGTGCGAGTTGTTTATATCTATAGTGCCATATAGACGCGCCCAGGACAAGCACATGGACTAAAGAACCTTCAAAAGCTTTTTAAAGACAAGGTATGTCTTTGACTTTTGACTGCTGTGTGTAAATAGTGAACTTTGTTTACTTTCAGTTTATTTATCACAGCTGACAGCACGAACAATGCGCGTGTCACTAACCTACCTCAGGTGTTCAACGACTTTACAATATAGAGAAGGGTACCTTGTTTATTGTTTTATTAAGAACAACATTACCTTATATCATGTTTAACAGTCAATTCTTGTACATTAAAATAATTTGAAACTGTATTTTCTACTTGAATTGTATATGATTTACTGGTATGAACTGAACCTGGGGTTGCAAATGCTGGTGATATTTAGCCTAATGTGAAACCTTTCTATGAGGAAACTGAAATGGGTTAGCCTATATTGTGAAATGCGTTTGAAAGTGGTATTTGTAGTTCTCCATGCTTCTTTTTATTATTTCTAAGTAGGATAAGATAGTCTCCTCACCTTATTTTTTGTTTCTCTTGACCTTATATATCAATGATAAATGTAAGATTTAGTCAGTCAAAACAGTTTTAAGGTTTATTGCACTAATTGTGTGTCTCTGGAAAATAAGCATCTGTGACATTGTATTATGTTGAATATCAAAGGTTCTTATTATTAATTAGGGATTAGTGGACACATTAATGTTTTTAGATTTGTGGAGTAGAATGTTTTTTTTTTATTTTGAAGTAAAATGATTTTGTAATTAATGGGGTTGATATTATTAATTTCCATGCTTAGATGTACATTTCAGACATATTTGCAATTCATTAAAACCTATTTTGAACTAAGTGTTGCTATTATGACACATCTTCAATGAAACTATTGTCAATTAATTAAGTCATAGATTTAAGTTTAATTTCAAATCTATCTATCTATCTATCTATCTATCTATCTATCTATCTATCTATCTATCTATCTATCTATCTATCTATCTATCTATCTATCTATCATCTATTTTACATTTTGTGCTATTAGTACTAATTCACTTATGTTTCTATTTATTTCCCTTAATAAAGTAGTATGGCTGATATATCAACATCTATCTATCTATCTATCTATCTATCTATCTATCTATCTATCTATCTATCTATCTATCTATCTATCTATCTATCTATCTATCTATCTATCTATCTATCTATCTATCTATCTATCTATCTATTTTACATTTTGTGCTATCAGTACTAATTCACATATGTTTCTATTTATTTCCCTTAATAAAGTAGTATGGCTGATATATCAACATCTATCTATCTATCTATCTATCTATCTATCTATCTATCTATCTATCTATCTATCTATCTATCTATCTATCTATCTATCTATCTATCTATCTATCTATCTATCTATCTATCTATCTATCTATCTATCTATCTATCTATCTATCTATCTATCTATCTATCTATCTATCTATCTATTTTACATTTTGTGCTATCAGTACTAATTCACATATGTTTCTATTTATTTCCCTTAATAAAGTAGTATGGCTGATATATCAACATCCTGCACATTCTAAATATGTTTAATTTAATAGTAAATGCACATTGTTCTTAAGTGGGGCATCTTCCCCCCATCTTCCCCTAATTGTTAATTTAGTGTATTAGTATAGCATATAGTTTACTGAAGCTTTTATTGACCACATCCTTCTGATGTGGCTATGCTGATGTACATAATTGAATTACTTGGAGAACATTTTGTCTGATGTCACTTATTCTATTTGTTGCGATAACCAGATGGAGAGCCAGGGAAGCTCCAGAACTCTACCTCCACCAGACATGGACGTATCTCCTGCAGATGAGTGCGTCGGTGCTGAGGAGACCCGACAGCAGACTTTGGGTGGGTCAGATGGGGCACAGGCTAAAAAGGACACCAATATCCATGCTGCTCAGCCTGATGGGACCTCTGCCACCTTCAGAAGGACACCCACTCAGTCCGACAGTAAACTATGTGGCTACCTCAACAAGCAGGGTGGACCTCTCAAAGCCTGGAAGTCCCGCTGGTTTGCCTACGAGGAGAAGAGCTGTCAGCTGTTTTACTACCGCATGGCACAGGATATCAATCCTCTGGGTAAAGTGGACCTGTCTCGTGCCACGTTCAGTTACCCACTCCAGGGAGAGGAGGGAACCTTTCATATACAGACACCAGAGCGCACTTTCATTCTCAAGGTAATGTTATCACATGGTTTGATTTGAAGTAACAGGCTTCCATAAACTGTGATTTTTGAATCAAAAACGAGGATGAGCTGCTTGGGATGGGATGGTAATTGGGACATGAGAAGAACATGGGAACTATACAGGGAAAAATTGTATTATATACTGTAATGGGAGGGAATATCTGGCTGTGTCAATGTCAATGTGACTTTCATGTTGTTCTATCTTCTGTTAAATATTAAGTGTTAAGTTAGGTTAAGGACCTGGGAATGTCCATAAAACATCTACTAAACAAAGAGACGAAAGTGAAACAAAGTTTTATGATTTCTAATAGCAGTTCATGATATAAATCATTGAAGATAAAGGTCAGTTGCTGTTCAAAACACAAGCTTCAAGTGTATACATGAAGGAGGAATATAAAGCCTTACTTCTTTCTTTTTTTCTCCAAAAAGCTTGTTGTTATCAGTAGGATAAAACAGTCCTTACTTTACAAGGGCACAATGTTCGCATGATTGCACTTAATGCATCACATACTTGAGTAACAACAATGCTGAAATTAGGTCAGAGAGAAAAGGCTACTGGCGCTACATATTTTGATAAAGTGTATTCTGAACCGAACATTTTTATTCATTTTTAAAATATACCCACCTGAATATTAAATATGTGGTACTTCCTCCTCGTTCTGTTTTCAGGCAGCTAACAGGGATACCCAGATGTACTGGTTGCAACAGCTGCAGTTGAAACGTGCCTTATACAGGGATCAGCATGCTGAACATCAGTCCATGCCAAGACCAGACAAGCAAACTGTGGCAAGCACACCATCACCAAACTGCCCTGGTAAGACTTTGAACTCTTCAGCGTAGTAATACACGACCTTGAGGAAGGCAATACAAAACCTAGCATTGCTCACATGAAAACTAACTAGCCGTTAGGGCACTTTGGAAATTACCACGTTTATGAAATATGATATGAGGGTGATTTTTCAGAGGAAAGTTTCGTTGTTTGTCATGTGATACTAAGTTAATAGAAAGTGAAAGATTTCCAAGTCAGAACTTGAGGATTATTTCCAGAGTGCTTGAAATCTGTGCACCTAAATAATATTTTAACTGACAGAGGAGTTTCTTCACCTTCATTCAGGTGATAATCTGAGTCTATTATATGTTACATACAGTATACTTGCTACCTACATTTGGTGTTCAAGATAACATCCCAATACATAGGCCATTGTTACTAAACAATGTTACTAAACCTGAGCATGAACACAGCGGGCGGAGAAAGGAAAAGCCAAGGATAAAGGGAGGAAAGCACAAGATTAGCTCAAAGGGAGCAGCTGAGAGCGACCAATCAGAGAGCACGTTACTCAGCTGGCTGCATTGTTTTAGTTTAGTCATCTATGATAGCCCAAGAGGGAGGTTGCAACACCCCAGTCTGATATTTTATTTGTAGAATGCTCACCAGGATTTATACAGTCTCCCAACTATGTTTGCGCATGTATTGTCTAGCAGATCTGTCTATCTGTCGCAGCAGGAGGGTGTGACAGGAAAAGAAATGTTAAGACTGGTAATCATCTGCAAACTGTAGCAATTCTGGAAAAGGGTGGGATGGATGTCGATATCCATCTTATTCACTATGCCGCAGGACAGCTATGCAACTTACTCTGGATTGCAGCGCATATCAGTGCTGCATAGCACTTAGCTAACAATCTGGGGTTTGAACTGAACACAAAATGACTGCAGTTCCCCTGAGCACTTAACCCAAGAGGAGGCATTTAAATGACTGAGCAAAAAGCCATTATCCACTCTCATCTGCTCAGAGAAAACTTTTCTATTAATATATAATGCCTTCACAGATCAGCACAAATCTATAAGTATATATCCTTATTTTAAAATATCCCCAGAAATCTTAGATACATAAACGTAGAGCTGTGTGAAAACCAAACTTCTGCTGTCTGCCAGAGTGTTATTGTTGTTTCGTTAATGTTTATTGAAATAAAATATATAAAATATAATGAATAAATAAAATATAATAAAAAATCTGAGGGTGAATTTTCAGAAGAAAGTTTAGTTGTTTGTCATGTGATACTAAGTTAATAGAAAGTGAAAGATTACCAAGTCAGAATTTGAGGATTATTTCATTTATTATTTCAGTTTTTTGAGGCACAGAAGCCTTTTGGGAATTACAGCGGAGGTGTGGCAGCACTGATTTGATATAAAATCGCCTTCTAATGTTTATCTGCTACAGTATATGACTTATTAATGTTGCACATTGCTCCCTGTCTCCTCTAATTTACAATGCATACATGTCTCATTTTCAGGAATCCAAGTAGGGTTGGGCTTGTCGTTGTGCTAAAAGCACTTTCATTCCTTTTACACTTCCAAACTCAAGCTCTGGTATCCAGGCTTTAGGAAACAGCTGTGGGATGAGACTCCAAAGCAGGAAATGAGGAAGTGAATGTCTGAGCAGCTGAATCTGTAGAAAATCTGAAATACTGTACCACCAGCCAAATATAACCTAAAAGTGTTCTCAGAGACAGAAATAATATTTGTTTGTTTTACTCTGTGCTAGCTAGTGGTTAGCATATGGATCTTTTAAACAGCACTTCTGTGATCATCAGGAATTTCAGGCATGCTGAGACATGAACTAGGTGGAGCAAGAGCAGAATATCACAGTTTCCATAAAGATATTAAGCAGCCTCAACAGAAATAATCAAAATGAGAAATATACCAAATCAGCATATTAGAATGATTTCTGAAGGATCATGTGACACTGAAGACTGGAGTAATGATGCTGAAAATTCACAGGAATAAATTACATTTTATACTTGTTATACTGGACTATCAGATGTATTTAATGCTTTCTGAACATACTTTGTTTTCTTTTATACAGCTAACTTCTTGCCCATTGTGAAGACGCCTTCTGGCCTGGTGGGTGAAGAAGCTGCCAGTCTGCCTGCACCAGGATTAAACAACCCCCTCAATATGTCAATCAAACATCCGCTAATTGAGCTCCAGTGAGTACACGTACTCATTATGTTTTCTCTGTCTGTTCTCACAAAATGGACACTGGCATCATGGCATATTTCTAGGGTAAAATTAAAAATGGGTCAATCTGCGTCAGCACCTTCCAAAAAAAAAAAGCAGTGTCACCCGAATTTCCTTAGAATTATTATTTTAGGGAAGTTAGACCCTTACTCTGTCACACTCATATACTTCTTGACATTTATATGTATGAGAGTAACCAAGTTGTTTTATGAGGGGTGCTCACACTAGACAACATTAGAAAAGAGGGATATTCCATTAAAACATTAATACATTATAATAAAATATAAAAAAGAAATATTACAAATAAATAAAATAACAAATAAATATGTGTATGAAAAGAAGAATGCACCATACAAATGCACAACTTCTTAAACCGCAAACAAAAAGTAAACTTAGTAAGTAAAAAATACAATAAAAAATAAACCAAGAAAATTGTCTTGTTTGGTTACTAAATTATGTGGGCTTTGCATCATATAGTCTATCAAATATAAGATTAGGAAGTGATTGCAGTTTTACGTCTGTCTCAGTGAGGATGTGGGAAGTTGCTTCTATTTCTGAATAAAACACATCATGACAAACACCATTTCATCATCATCTGCAATGTCAAAAATCATTGATTACATAATAGACACCCAAAGGAGGCTGGTAACAAATCTGAATAAATTCCAAGGCAAGCATCACTTGTAATATTGCTCGCATCACTCTATTAAAGTTCAGCACAACTTGTCCTGCACCAACTGTGCTATGGACATAATCCAAATCATTAAATTTGCTTTTACTTTTTAACTTTTTTTAAGTAATTGGACTTACAATTTTCACCTGATGGTTGACAAAATGGGTAGTGAAACCCTTCAGACTTAAATTGGAGGGACAAAGCTGTATCTAGAGACTTGAGAAGACTTAGAACACTTAGAAGACTTAGAACACCTTAGCAACCACATGGCAACAATCCACAACACACTTAGCTTCATGTTGCAACTTTTACACTGGCCTTTTCTTCCAAAAATATGGTTGTTGTTGTTGTTGTTGTTATTATTGTGATTCATTTCTTCAGAGGGGTCTCTGTGTTTGACTTCTAGGAACACAGTGCACAGTTTCCTTAGCCGGCAGTCACAGGAAATTAGACAAAGTGTTTTCCATATTTCCGACCCAAATGACTCCCAAAAAACACCCTCATCTAAGGCATCCAGTAAGCGCTACTACTTTCTCACCAGAAAAATAATAAATTGTTTTAAATGTAAATGCTCATGGCTACCTTCCTCCTTAGCTTTAGCAGTCCCCACACCCGGATCTTCTCGAAACCCAGAATCCCCTACGAATTCCAAGTGTGTGGACCTGCAAAAAAATCGTCTATCCACAGTGTCACAAGACAGAAAGAGCTGCAAAGAAAAGTTCAAACCTCTGGACCTAGACACATCTCAACTTGAAAAACTTTCCCTGGCTGAAGAGGTCAAAGCACAGAAGGTAAAATGAGGACATTAACCACACCTTCATCTTCCTGCTGGATTATTTATTACTCATATAATCAACTGAAACCTACATATGTAAATGTTGTTAGGAGTTGGTGTTGCTGTTGCATAAAGTGCTGGAAGATGCTCAGCTGGAGAAACGCACCTGTGCTCAGTTTCTAGCTGCGGAGGGAGAGCAGGAGCGCTTGGAGCTCCTCAGACACGGTGAACGGCATGCGGCCAAACTGCGAGACCATCTGGAGTCCCTGCAGCAGGAGAATGAGAAACTATGGAGGGATCTGAACCAGAAGGACTGCCATATCGCTGAACTCCAAGAGAGTGTCCAGCTCCTGATGCAGAAGAACCAGGCCAAACAGGAAGTGATATTGAAACTATCTGAGAAGTTAGCCTGTGGGGAAGACCAGCATTACACCAACGGACTGGAAACTGAGACCTTCAAACAGCTAACACTGGAGAATGAGCATTTCAAAGTGAGAAAATAAAAAAATTCTCTCTCTCTCTCTCTCTCTCTCTCTCTCTCTCTCTCTCTCTCTCTCTCTCTCTCTCTCTCTCTCTCTCTCTCTCTCTCTCTCTCTCTCTCTCTATATATATATATATATATATATATATATATATATATATATAGTGTGTGTGTGTGTATATACAGTGAAGAAAATAAGTATTTGAACACCCTGCTATTTTGTTCCAAGTTCTCCCACTTGGAAATCATGGAGGGGTCTGAAATTGTCATCGTAGGTGCATGTCCACTGTGAGAGACATAATCTAAAAAAAAAAATCCAGTAATCACAATATATGATTTTTTAACTATTTATTTGTATGATACAGCTGCAAATAAGTATTTGAACACTTGTCTATCAGCTAGAATTCTGACCCTCAAAGACCTGTTAGTCTGCGTTTAAAATGTCCATCTCCACTCCATTTATTATCCTAAATTAGATGCACCTGTTTGAGGTCGTTAGCTGCATAAAGACACCTGTCCACCCCATACAATCAGTAAGAATCCAACTACTAACATGGCCAAGACAAAAGAGCTGTCCAAAGACACTAGAGACAAAATTGTACACCTCCACAAGGCTGGAAAGGGCTACCGGGAAATTGCCAAGCAGCTTGGTGAAAAGAGGTCCACTGTTGGAGCAATCATTAGAAAATGGAAGAAGCTAAACATGACTGTCAATCTCCCTCGGACTGGGGCTCCATGCAAGATCTCACCTCGTGGGGTCTCAATGATCCTAAGAAAGGTGAGAAATCAGCCCAGAACTACACGGGAGGAGCTGGTCAATGACCTGAAAAGAGCTGGGACCACCGTTTCCAAGGTTACTGTTGGTAATACACTAAGACGTCATAGTTTGAAATCATGCATGGCACGGAAGGTTCCCCTGCTTAAACCAGCACATGTCAAGGCCCGTCTTAAGTTTGCCAATGACCATTTGGATGATCCAGAGGAGTCATGGGAGAAAGTCATGTGGTCAGGTGAGACCAAAATAGAACTTTTTGGTCATAATTCCACTAAACGTGTTTGGAGGAAGAAGAATGATGAGTACCATCCCAAGAACACCATCCCTACTGTGAAGCATGGGGGTGGTAGCATCATGCTTTGGGGGTGTTTTTCTGCACATGGGACAGGGCGACTTCACTGTATTAAGGAGAGGATGACCGGGGCCATGTATTGCGAGATTTTGGGGAACAACCTCCTTCCCTCAGTTAGAGCATTGAAGATGGGTCGAGGCTGGGTCTTCCAACATGATAATGATGTGGCTCTGTAAGAAGCATATCAAGGTTCTGGCATGGCCTAGCCAGTCTCCAGACCTAAACCCAATAGAGAATCTTTGGAGGGAGCTCAAACTCCGTGTTTCTCAGCGACAGGCCAGAAACCTGACTGATCTAGAGAAGATCTGTGTGGAGGAGTGGGCCAAAATCCCTCCTGCAGTGTGTGCAAACCTGGTGAAAAACTACAGGAAACGTTTGACCTCTGTAATTGCAAACAAAGGCTACTGTACCAAATATTAACACTGATTTTCTCAGGTGTTCAAATACTTATTTGCAGCTGTATCATACAAATAAATAGATAAAAAAATCATACATTGTAATTTCTGGATTTTTTTTTTTAGATTATGTCTCTCACAGTGGACATGCACCTACGATGACAATTTCAGACCCCTCCATGATTTCTAAGTGGGAGAACTTGCAAAATAGCAGGGTGGTCAAATACTTATTTTCCTTACTGTATATATATATATATACACTCACCTAAAGGATTATTAGGAACACCTGTTCAATTTCTCATTAATGCAATTATCTAATCAACCAATCACATGGCAGTTGCTTCAATGCATTTAGGGGTGTGGTCCTGGTCAAGACAATCTCCTGAACTCCAAACTGAATGTCAGAATGGGAAAGCGTTCTGACATTCTGACATTGAGCGTGGCATGGTTGTTGGTGCCAGACGGGCCGGTCTGAGTATTTCACAATCTGCTCAGTTACTGGGATATTCACGCACAACCATTTCTAGGGTTTACAAAGAATGGTGTGAAAAGGGAAAACGTCCAGTATGCGGCAGTCCTGTGGGCAAAAATGTCTTGTTGATGCTAGAGGTCTGAGGAGAATGGGCCGACTGATTCAAGCTGATAGAAGAGCAACTTTGACTGAAATAACCACTCGTTACAACCGAGGTATTCAGCAAAGCATTTGTGAAGCCACAACACACACAACCTTGAGGCGGATGGGCTACAACAGCAGAAGACCCCACCGGGTACCACTCATCTCCACTACAAATAGGAAAAAGAGGCTACAATTTGCACAAGCTCACCAAAATGGAAAAATGTTGCCTGGTCTGATGAGTCTCGATTTCTGTTGAGACATTCAGATGGTAGAGTCAGAATTTGGCGTAAACAGAATGAGAACATGGATCCATCATGCCTTGTTACCACTGTGCAGGCTGGTGGTGGTGGTGTAATGGTGTGGGGGATGTTTTCTTGGCACACTTTAGGGCCCTTAGTGCCAATTGTCATCGTTTAAATGCCACGGCCTACCTGAGCATTGTTTCTGACCATGTCCATCCCTTTATGACCACCATGTACCCATCCTCTGATGGCTACTTCCAGCAGGATAATGCACCATGTCACAAAGCTCGAATCATTTCAAATTGGTTTCTTCAACATGACAATGAGTTCACTGTACTAAAATGGCCCCCACAGTCACCAGATCTCAACCCAATAGAGCATCTAAGCCGGGTACGTGTGCATTGCTTACCTGGGGCACCAGGATTCACTATGGGAAGGAGGCAAGCTGACGGAGGCAGTGTGATGCTTTGGGCAATGTTCTGCTGGGAAACCTTAGGTCCTGCCATGTGGATGTTACTTTGACACGTACCACCTACCTAAGCATTGTTGCAGACCATGTACACCCTTTCATGGACTTGACTTGGCCTCCAAATTCTCCAGATCTCAATCCAGTCGAGCATTTGTGGGATGTGCTGAACAAACAAGTCCAATCCATCCAATTTACAGGACTTAAAGGATCTGCTGCTAACATCTTAGTGCCAGATACCACAGCACACCTTCAGGGGTCTTGAGGAGTCTATGCCTCGATGGGTCAGGGCTGTTTTGGCAGCAAAAGGGGGACCAACGCAATATTAGGTCATAATGTTATGCCTGATCAGTGTATATATATATATATACTTTTTTTCCTTTAGTAAGGAAGACAGTAAGGTAAAGATTTCTATTTTGAAAATTCTATTCATCAAAGATTCTTGAACAAATAAATGTGTTATGGTTTCCACAAAAATATTAAGCAGCATTATGTTTTGTGGGTATGATGTGGGTATGATCATGTGACACTGAAGACTGTAGTAATGATACTGAAAATATGGCGTTGCCATCACAGAAATAAATTACATTTTAAAACAGAAAACAGAACAGAAAACTAAATATTTCACAGTATTACAGTTGTTACAGTAATATAAATGCAGCCTTGGTAAGTAGAAAAGACTTCTTTCAAAAACTTTTGAAAAATCTTAGACAATTGAGACACTTTTCAAAGATGGTGTATACACATATGTAATTACGTCTGCAAAAACTCTATGCTTTGTTTTCAAAAAATAATACTCTAAATGTGCATTTTTTCTGAAAATTTTATCTGCATTACATGACGATTCTGAAATGACTGTGCCAAGCATGACTGTACTGCAAGCTTTACTGTAAAGACAATCATGATCATATCTCCATTTCAGGATGATTTGAAAGCATACAAAACCCAGAACCAGTACCTAAACTCTGAGATCTACCAGTTGACGACACTTTGGAGAAAAAGTTCAGAACAGGAACAAAGTCTGATAGTAAAGGTGATTTCGTTTTTCTGTTAAGGTTTCTTGCACCAAAACAGTCATATTTTCTTGCTGCTGTACTGTAAAAATGTCTTTACCCCTTTGTTCTGCTTGGCTAGCCTCTTCATCTGAACACTGAATAAGTCTTCATGAACTGAAAGATTTGAGCTTTGAAAGTTAGAGTGTGCTTTAAGGGAAATTACATCTTTAGAACTTTATGGCATGATTGTTTGGGGAGGGGGGGAATTGATGGTAAATGTCACAAAAAAGTGTTTGAAACAAGATTTACTATAGCTTTACTATGTATATGTGTGCCAGTGTGCTGTTTTAGAGGCCAATAACTGTCAGATGGAAAGCAGATACCTGGGAATCCTCCAGAAACTCCAGGAGAGTGAGGAATTGAATCCGGAGCAGAGGGAAGCAATCAAGAAGGTGATTAAAGATGCGGTTAAGGCAGACCTGAACGCCGTCATCAAAATAAATCCCATCAGGTAAACACAGTCCCATCAGTTCACCCACTATTCAGTCACTCACCCTGTTCATATCTTTGGTGATCTCAATTCTCATTCACACTTGGGAGTAGTAAACCATTCCAGACTTGGATGGAAATAAATGACTTTGGTTCATAGACATACTGAGATCTATAAAGAAATTGTTCAGTTGTTGCTTAGATAAGGCCCCTGCTAAAACGTTTATTAGGAAGAAAAGAGTAAATCATAGAACAGTTCTCCATATAAATGTTTGTTCTGTTTATGTTGGAAAAAAAATTCACACTTCCCAACATTCTACAGTGATTACGATGATTATGGATTTAAGATCGCAGTAGACTACAAAGTTGAGGACCTGAAGCTCCTTGCTAAGATCCAGGCCCTGGATATCCGATCCCACAACCTGCTGAATCAAGAGGAATGCGATGGGCCATTGATGGCTCGTTGCGCTCAGCTCCTGTTCGGACGTCCTGAAGCTGAACTCTCTTCATCAACAGAATTGAAGGGTCTACTCCGGACAGGCTTACCACGCGAGTACCGCGTGAGGGTTTGGCGTTTTATGATACAGACTAGAACCAAGTCGTTAAGAGAGCGTCATCCCGACCGCTATCATGAGCTGTGTGAGAAAAGCAGAGCCTCACCTCACCTGGTGCCCAGACAGATCCAGCTGGACCTGGATCGTACGTTGACCACCAATCAAAACTTTTCCCCTCCTTCAAGCCCCTTGATTCAAAAGCTGGAGAGAGTTCTACAAGCGTTCTCGTGGCAAAACCCCACCATCGGCTACCTGCAAGGACTCAACAGGTAATTACAAGATATGATCAAATAAAAAATACAATAAAATAATAAATGTGGGGGTTGAGTATGTTACAAATTCAAGATAAGATAAAATAAGAAAATTTAAGATGGGGGAATTGAGTATACGTTACAAAACCAAAAAGTGACAAAAAATTTTTGCAAGATTTATTTAATCATTTTTTATAAAAATGTCTATTAAATTAATTTATATTTTATAATAAATTGAGTACACCCCCTTGACACTACAAAGTAGCACAGAAATTACATATTTTACCAATCTACATTGAAATTTGCCTTGTCTGCCATGCTGAACACTGCCAACAAGCTATTCAACAATGTATTAAATTAACAATATGTATTTAATTAATTTATAAATAGCGATATTTTTTTTTGTGCTTAATTTTAGATTTAATCTGTCATAATTGAGTACACCCCTTTAAAGTGTTAGTTCGCCCAAAAATCTAAATTTACTCACCCTCAAGTCATCCTAGGTGTATATGACATTCTTCTTTCAGACGAGTTATATTAAAAATGTCCTGGCTCTTCCAAGCTTTATAATGGCAGTGAGTTGTTGTTTCGTTTTTGAAGTCCATGAAAGTGCATCTATCCATCATATAACTGCTCCACACGGCTCCGGGGGGTTAGCTTTGCCACTTTGCTTCAGCAGGCCTTTATTAACCCCCCGGAGCCGTGTGGAGCAGTTATATGATGGATAGATGCACTTTTATGGACTTCAAAAACGAAAGTCACTGCCATTATAAAGCTTGGAAGAGCCAGGACATTTTTAATATAAGAATGTCATATACACCTAGGATGACTTTATGCTAATTTTCATTTTTTGGGTGAACTATCCCTTTAACATCCCATGAATGTGTCCCTGTTACAGTGTAATTATACATTTTAAGTACTGAGTAATATTAACTAACTACATGGACTTACTATAGATTTAGGGTAGGATTGGGGTTTGGTTTCGGGTTAGTTGCATGTAATTATGCATCATTTATAGTTATTACATGCATTATTAAATACGTTTAACATGTGTAAAAAGGACACATTAAAATAAAGGGTAACACTTTATATATGTTACATGTACTTATCATAGCAATAGCAGTAAATCTTGCATAATTATATGCAACTAACCCTAATGCCACCCCAAACGTATAGTAGTAGTACATGTTGTTAGTTAATATTACTCAGTTCTGAAATATATAATTACACTGTAACAATGACACCTTAAAATAAAGTGTTACTGATATTTGCCTTGTCTGCCATGCTGAGCACTGCCAACAAGCTATTCAGAACCAACATCATGCTGACCTTATATAGACCATACCATGTGATATAATGACATCTAGTGGTCATTTGTTGATCAACGCCTTACAGGCTCATGGGATTAGGGGTAGGTTTGTAAGGGCCATAACACCTACTGTATATGCAAAAAGAAAATTAAATACCACCCTCTAATATGCCACTGTGTGCAGACTGGCGGCCATTGCTCTGCTGGTACTGCCGGATGAGGAAGATGCCTTCTGGTGCTTGGTAGTGATTGTGGAGTACATCATGCCTCCCAATTACTACACTAAAGACCTGCTGGGCTGTCAGGTGAGAACATGAAAAAATGTAAAATAATTAGGCTGAATCTAACAATAAGCGTGTTTTACTTTAATACTTAATCCTAAAACTTGCTGCTTATAGTCAGTTTGAAATTTTCAGAAAAACATTTTTATAAAATGTTTACCTACCAAACTATTAAACAGTAGTGTACAGACTTTGTTTTATGTTTTTGAAAGAAGTAAAGCTGCATTTACGGCATGCTGTATATCATAATGATTCTGAACTGTAAAAAGCTTTCACATGCTTATAGAACTCGTAATTTTCTGAGAGCTAACACTTGTACTACCCGGCTGCTGTACCACCTGACCACTGTAGACTTGAAGCGGCGCTGTGCAGACCAAGCGGTGTATGACATTGAAGTACAGTGAGAGCGATTCGAAGGCATACAGAGATTTAGTTTCTTATGTAAAATCAGTGATATTCTGCAATATTATCGCAATTTAAATAAATATATATATTCCTGCGATCATTACTCCAGTCTTTAAAGTCACATGACTCTTCAGAAATCATTTGGATCAACCGTCCTTCGGATGAGACATTAAACCCAGGGTGTAGAGGTGTAACCCCGGCATCCTGACTAAATTTGCCAACTGGCCTCTTAATCATCCCATATACGGATTGGCTTCATCACTCTGTCTCTTCTCCACCGATCAGCTGGTGTGTGGTGGGCGTTCTGGCGCAATATGGCTGACATCACATCATCCCGGTGGATGCTGCACATTGGTGGTGGTTGAGGAGATTCCCCCTTCCATATGTAAAGCACTTTGATTACCCAGAAAAGCGCTATATAAATGTAACAAATTATTATTATTTGAATATGCTGATTTGCTGCTCAAGAAAGTTCTTATTATTATCAATGTTGAATTCCATCCATCCATCCATCCATCCATCTTCTTCCGCTTTATCCGGGGCCGGGTCGCGGGGGCAGCAGTCTAAGCAGAGATGCCCAGACTTCCCTCTCCCTAGACACTTCCTCTAGCTCTTCCAGAGGGACACCGAGGTGTTCCCAGGCCAGCCGGGAGACATAGTCCCTCCAGCATGTCCTTGGTCTTCCCCGGGGCCTCCTCCCGGTTGGACATGCCCGAAACACCTTCCCGGGAAGGCGTTCAGGAGGCATCCGGAACAGATGCCCGAGCCACCTCAGCTGTCCCCTCTCGATGTAGAGGAGCAGCGGCTCTACTCCGAGTTCCTCCCGAGTGACTGAGCTTCTCACCCTATCTCTAAGGGAGCGCCCAGCCACCCTGCGGAGAAAGCTCATTTCGGCCGCCTGTATCCGGGATCTTGTCCTTTCGGTCATGACCCAAAGCTCATGACCATAGGTGAGAGTAGGAACGTAGATTGACCGGTAAATCGAGAGCTTTGCCTTACGGCTTAGCTCTTTCTTCACCACGACAGACCGGTACATCGACCGCATTACTGCACCGATCCGTCTGTCAATCTCCCGTTCCATCCTCCGCTCACTCGTGAACAAGACCCCTAGATACTTGAACTCCTCCACTTGAGGCAGGAACTCTCCACCAACCTGAAGTGGGCAAGCCACCCTTTTCCGACTAAGGACCATGGCCTCGGATTTGGAGGTGCTGATCCCCATCGCAGCCGCTTCACACTCGACTGCAAACCGTCCCAGTGTATGCTGAAGGTCCTGGTTAGAAGGGGCCAACACGACAACGTCATCCGCAAAGAGCAGAGACGAAACCGTGTGGTCCCCAAACCTGACACCCTCTGGCCCTTGGCTGCGCCTAGAAATTCTGTCCATAAAAATTATGAACAGAACCGGTGACAAAGGGCAACCCTGCCGGAGTCCAACATGCACCGGGAACAAGTCTGACTTACTGCCGGCAATGCGGACCAAACTCCTGCTGGGACCGGACAGCCCTCAGCAAAGGACCCCATATTGCCCGAGCACCCTCCACAGTGTTGAATTGTGCTCCTTAATTTTTTTGGTGGAAATTTTTTTCATGATTCTTGAATGAATAGAAAGTTCAAAAGAACAGCATTTATTTAAAAATAAATTGTAACAATGTAGAAATCTTTAGTCAATTTGAATAAATTGAATTTGTTGTTTCTGAAAAAAAGAAAGAAAAATTAACTAACCCCAAAGTATAGTGTATATTCCTCAAGTTCTAAATGGGCCATCTTCATTTTACTGTCTCTGACCCACACTTCTATCCAGGCCGATCAGCGTGTACTAAAGGACCTCATGTCAGAGAAACTGCCTCGACTCACGGCCCATCTGGAAGCGCTAAAAGTGGACGTATCGCTCATCACTGTTGAATGGTTCCTGGTGCTGTTCGTTGAGAATCTGCCTACCCGCATACTGTTTAAAGTATGGGACGCCTTCCTGTATGAGGGCATCAAGGTACCTTGGATCTATGACAGAGCATTCTGAGAAATGGTGTATACATCAGTACAGGGTTCTCTTGAATTATTGAACAGATTTCAAACTAATAATAGTTTGATGTTTCTGAATACTCTGCTGCTGAACATTATGCAGTAGTTTTGTTGACTGAATCCCCCGTTCATCTTTTTCATAGGTGATATTCCGATATGCACTGGCTCTTTTCAAATACAGAGAGGAAGACATCTTAAAGATTCAAGACAGTGTCGAAATGTACCAGTATCTCCGCATCTTCCCCAACACCATTGCAGATGGAAGGTGAGATGAAGGATTGAAAAGTACTATAAACTGTGTGTATAAAAAAAAATAAGAGTAACATATATACTGTATATAGATAGCTATATTTATACATAAATATAGAGTAATGTACAGCAACGGAAGTTGATGCATTCTAAAGGTATTAAAGCATTATACATGTATTCATAAAAAACATTTTTGTTGCTTTAAATAAAATAAACATCAACTGAAATAAATTATAAAAAAATACATATTTTATTCCAGCTAGTTGCTAAGGCAGCATTTCTCATTTTCATTTAGTTTAACTGCATATACTAAAATAACTAGAACTAAAACTGAAATAAATATTTATAAAAACTATATATATACTAAAAATAAATTATAAACGCTACACTTTTGTTTTTGCCCCCATTTTTCATGAGCTGAACTCAAAGATCTAAGACTTTCTCTATGTACAGAAAAGGCATATTTGAACTCAAAGGAGAAGTGCTCACTAACACAGCTTTAGACGGATTTGTGAACAATATTTGAGAGAAATAGGCATTTTGTGTACATGGGAAAAGTCTTAGATCTTTGAGTTCAGCTGATTAAAAATGGGGCAAAAACAAGTGTATATAATTTTGTGTAATAAAAAGTGTAATAAAAAAACAAGCGTTTATAATTTTGTTCAGTGTATAAGACAAAATTACTGTGTGTGTGTATATGTGCTAATAATTTAACTTTGAAAGGAGCTCCTGTTATTGTAGACAGCTATTTTTGCAAGAGAAGTGGTCTCTTAATATAGTAAAACAAATCAATCTGAGCAGCAATCACACAAATAGAAACAGAATATGGGTCAGATGCCTCTGTGGTGTGGCTATTTTAAACGTTGAGCACCTGCTCATTCCTGCTTTTAGCACATAGATGGCATGGTTTCAAAAACACAAAGTAGTAAAGCTTGTTTGGGGAGCGTCTTTCCAAACCAGAGGTTTCTACAGGAAATAAACATATCAGCTAGTTCACTACTGTAGTTTTCTTGGATGCAATCTCAATATATCTCATCTTCCTTTTCCACAGGAAGCTGACAAGCATTGCCTTCAATGACATGAACCCATTGCCCATGAAGCTGCTCCGGAACCGCCGCGCCGTGCATCTGGAACACCTCCGCGCTGAGATTAGAGAGCTGGAGAACTTACAGAAAGCATACAAAGCTGAACACGTCCAGTGCAAAGACAAAGAGCTGGACACCCTGGCTAGTGAAGATGAAGAGGAGGTATAGAGGAGTCACACATAAGCTCTTGATGCATGTGCTGAATGAGAAACACTAAATAAAAAAGTAAAGGAGATGGATTCTGTCCAAAAAGGCACCATAAAACTTGTGCACAATATTCCAAGTCGCATAAATTGCAAGAGGCACAAACCAAAAAAAGTCATTAATTGGTGACATTTTTGCTCAACTACTTTTTGTTGCTTTTATCAGGATGACATGAAGGTGCGTAAATGATGACAATTTCATTTTGCATAAGACAATGCACAAACGGCTTGAACAAAAGGGTCAATTCTTATCAGTAGGGGCGGCAGAAAGCTGCACTGACCTCAGTATTGGGCATGTACAGGCCCTACAGATTTGCACAGATGCGTACATATGCAACTACGCTACGGTTCAAAAGATTTGTGTCTAAAAGATTTATTTACAGATATTAATTCAGGAAGGATGCATTACATTGATCAAAAGTGACAGTAAAGAAATGCTGTTTTTTTATTTTCTATTCCTCAAAGAATCCAACATTCTTGAGCATCAAATCAGCATATTTTGAATGATTTCTGAAGGATAATAATGCTGAAAATGCAGCTTTGCAAGACATGAATAAATTATATTCCAAAAAGTTATTTTAAATTGTAAAACCATTTCACAATATTAGTTTTTATTGTATTTTTGATCAAAGAAATCCAGCCCTGGTGAGCCTTTCTTTCATTAAAACATTTCACGAGCCCAAACTTTTGAACAGTAGCGTGTATATATAACCCCGTCAGCAAAGAATTGTTTTTAACATTGAAGTGTTTGCGTTTTCTTAAAGATTTTGTTCTGCTACTGTATTTAACACTTGCGTACATATATTAGCCTCATGCACAGTTCACAAACCAAAATATTATCCCGGAAACATGCACATAATAAATATAAAACTGTTTTTCACTCCAGTTTGTCTTCATAATTGATGAAAATCCAGTGTAAAGTCTGTCTGAACAGCGGACACTGAAGAAACATTGTCATTTTTTCCCCATTTTATTACTTTAAAAAACAGGATACATATGAAATCATAAATATAAAAATCAAACAAATCAACAAAAACTTAGTTCAATGTTACAAACACCTTTACTGCAGGTAAGAGCTAATAGCTAATATCACACCAGAGGAGTAAACTGATGTATTGCCTATCCATGACTGTATCTGATAACAGAACCGGCCTATTCCCCCGTGTGACAAGAACAGAAGCACAGTTTCCCAAAATAAAGAGGAGAAACGGACTCACAATCTCACCTTGAAAAATAAAAACAGTGGCTTGTCGCATAATAAAGCTATTGTTCTATCGGTGTTAAGTCACATGTATTCTAATGCCAAACAGTTCACGTTTCTACAAAAATGGCTCATTGTTTTAAAGAGTTAGAAAAATCCCAGGTCAGGGGCATGCAGGTCATGTGCGTGTGCGTGTGTGTGTAGTTATGGGTTTTACTAGCTTGCCTCTAAGCACAGCTCGTCTGTCTCTTTCTAATACACACTGACAGGACTAGCGATATCACAGCTGTTACTGAGATGCGTTCAGTGATTTAAAGAAAGAAGGAAAAGGCTGTGAACAAAAACAAGAGCTAACTGCTTTTCAGTTTGTGCACATTTGGCAATATAAAGTGAAGAGCCAAAGCCAATGTTCGAGGCCAAAAAGATTCACTGGTATCCATAATAATTTAAAATAGAAAAACCTTTCTCAGGCAGTAAATGCCCATTGTAAGGTCCGTCCAATCATTTTGAGTCAAAAAAAAAGCATTAAAAGATGCATCTCACAAAACCTGTAATTTTGCATAAATATGTATTTTTTTGCATTGTGACACTATTGTATGACAATTAAGCACAATTCTCAAGATCATCATAAATAAATGATTACAAATAAATCAAATGCAATAAGGGATACACACGCACACATGTACGTGTGTGTATGTGTGTATACATGTTCTAAATTGCATTTGCACCTCATATAAGAGCACATATACCTGCCCTTGTGCTGATTTCATTACAAATATATCATTTATATAATAAAAATAATAATAATTGTAAAATAATAATAAAATAGTAATTAAATTTAAATGAAAATTAAGCACATTTTCGAATTATCATGAAAATAATGTCACAATTACAAATAACCATAATGTTTCTAATTTTCTTCATGCAAAATCATTTATTTTTTGTTTTCGGGGTGACATATTTTTGTGAGATTCACCCTAAAAAGCAAGTTCCACCATTCATATTTAATCACAACCTGCTTGTTCAGTCATCAAGTTTATGTTACCTGATAAAACTGTGGGTTGCGTAACCAGAAACTGCAACGTCAAGCAATTTGTTGACGGAGAAGATTCTTTTGAAACATTTATGAAACATCTCTATATTGAATGCGCTATAAGACAATCTGAACTATAAATGTTTTACAGATATCTTTAATTCATCTCTGCATTTAATGTATGCCATCTTAGTGCAATATTTAACATGCTTTCAGCATAAGTTTTGTGTGGCGAATGTTAAAATCTCCTAGTTTCTTTTTTTTTCTTATTTCATGCTTAACTTAATTCATTTTAACACAACTCACAACATTTCCCTCCAATGCAAGACACGAAAACATGGAATAAAAATAAAGGGGGGGGGGGGGGGGGCTTCCTCAGTCAATATTTATCAATATGTAACATGACATGTTCAAAACATCCATACAAAAACTGCACACACCATAGACATGTTTGCTAAATCGGACATTTGTTTCAAAAACAAAAACTAAACAAAAAAAGATTTCTCTGTGCGTAAATAACTGATATATATTCTCCTCAGCCGCATCTACCACGTTCTGGCATTCGATGGGTTAAATTACTGTGAATGGTTAGATCTGTTTAAGGCTTATGAACAGTTTCCCTTCCCGAGTCCTGTGTTGCAATGAACTGTGATCCAGCAGGGGGCGACATTCACTCAGTTGGTTAAGGCAAAATGCAAGTTTCATGTGACTCTCCTCTCCCACTGTCTAGCAGAAAATAAAACATTCTAAATACTTTGCACGAGTAGGAAGACTTAAGTTTGATGCAGATATGAAAGTCGGTGCCCCTAAACATCTCACTATTGCTTAAAGCGACCAAACTCTCCATGGGTTGCAAAGCAAAAGAGAACAAATGCAAACTAAAGATACAGCTACAAAACTACGCAAAAGCTAACATTAGTACATAGCTCGCAAAAAAGGAAAGGCAACATTTCGCCATTTTACCCCTACAGGTTGGATGAGGAATCGCACCCATGAGAGATCGGCGCTTTATGCTGTGGATCATAGATGCTCATGCACTCAATTTCAGTCAAATGAGGAAAAGTCATGTTACTTTAACAACCAAAGACAATGTACAAGCCACGTTACAGCACCAGAATTGCCCCACTGCGTTTCTTTGAAGGATGAATTGCTCTGAATTGCTAATAAAACCATTTCTCTGTGCACTACCGGTCAAAAGTTTCTGAAGGAAGTCTCTTGTGCTCATTAAGGATGCGTTCAATTGATCAAAAGTTACAGTCACCACATTTATAATGTTACAAAATGTTTCTATTTCAAGAAAATGCTGTTCATCAAAGAATTCTGAGGGAAAAGTATCACGGTTTCCACAAAATTATTATGCTAAATGTTTTTTTGTTTTTTTTAAGAAGTCTCTCATTCTCACCAAAGCTGCATTTGTGGAATTTTATTTGAAGAAAAAAAAAAAAAAAACATTGCTATGATTTATTTTTAAATGTTATTTTCAGCATCATTACTCTGAAATAATAATAAAATAAATAATAAGAAGAAACATTTCTTATTATTATCAATGATGAAACATTTTTGAGGAAACGGTGAACTATGGAAGCTTTGTTTCCGCCACAGAATTAAAAATAAAAAAAAATCTCACTATTTCTCTCACAATTCGGACTTTTTTTTCTCACATATGTGAGTTTACATCTCGCAATTCTGACTTTTTTTTATAAAGTCAGAATTGTGAGTTTAGTCAGAATTCGGAGTTATAAAGTCAGAATTGTGAGTTATAAAGTCAGAATTGTGAGTTATAGTCAGAATTGTGAGTTATAAAGTCAGAATTGTGAGTTATAGTCAGAATTCGGAGTTATAAAGTCAGAATTGTGAGTTATAGTCAGAATTGTGAGTTATAGTCAGAATTCGGAGTTATAAAGTCAGAATTGTGAGATATAAAGTCAGAATTGTGAGTTATAGTCAGAATTCGGAGTTATAAAGTCAGAATTGTGAGTTATAGAATTGTGAGTTATAGTCAGAATTGCGTGATATAAACTCGCAATTGCGACTTTATAATATAACTCACAATTCTGACTTTATAACTCACAATTCTGAGAAAAGAAGTCAGAATTGTGAGTTATAGTCAGAATTCGGAGTTATAAAGTCAGAATTGCACGATGTTAAGTCAGAATTGCACGATATTAAGTCAGAATTGCACGATATTAAGTCAGAATTTCGAGTTATAGTCAGAATTGTGAGATATAATCTCACAATTGTCAGATAAACAGTTGCAATTATCTTTTACCAGAGAAATGTTTGACTACCAGTCAAACATTTGCTGTAAGATTTTTTTTTAAAAAGAGAAAGAAATTAATGCTTTTATTCATTCAGGATGCATTCAATTGATCAAAAGTTAAGCTGTGTATACAGTGTTTCAAGTAAATGCTGTTTCATTGAACTTTCTATTCATCAAAGAATTCTGAAAAAAAGTATCACTGTTTCCAGAAAAATATTATGCAGCATAACTGTTTTCAACAATGGTAATAATCAGAAATGTTTCTTGAGAATCAAATTCCGACTGGAGTAATGATGCTGAAAATTCAGCTTTGCATCACAGGAATAAAAAACATTTTTAAATATATTCAAACAGAAAACAGATATTTTGATTTGTAATAATATTTCACAATATTACTGTATTTTTTTGTTCAAATAAATGTAGCCTTGCTGAGCATAAAAGACTTAATGCTTCCGAACTTTTGACTGGTGGTATAACTGACCAGGTGAAGTCACCATATTGTGTAATATTAGTTTTTTGTATATGATTTTTGCTGTATGTCACTCATACTCATAGTCGAGTGGATTCTAGTTCGAAACCATTAACATCTTTCTCCCAGTTTAAGGTAACCCGACCCAGTTTCTTACAGTTCCAGCACTAACATCCACAGCAGGGAAAAAAAGATGACCTTTTTGACCAGTTTATCACAACTCAGAAACAAACTAAAATCACCACCATTGGAGGGAAAGCAACCAACCAATCTTTTTACACAGAAGTGAAAGGCATGGTAATGTTATTTGAGTTCAATAACAACCAAGCATTTTTTTTTTTTAAAGAAATAAAAAGCGTAGATGCTTCAGTATTTGGATTAAAAGAAATAAAAAGAACAAGTGCTGCACTGCAGTATGTGGGTTTTTCATAAACAAAACAAAAAAAGTTTGTTATGAAAAATTGACAATAAAAACAGTGATTCTAGACATTATTAATACTGTGTTTCACTAGATGGCAACTGGGTTTTTTTAGTCTTATAAAAAGGACATCACTACGAAAAATGCATCAGGCTTTTTAAAATATGCAGCGCTCCAATATAAAGTGCTTCATTACATTGTTATTTCATTTTTTTACAGTTTCTTATTAAAATATTGTATTCCCTGGAGTGAAACCATAGTAAACATGTTACACATTGGTAAAAATAAACATTTTGGAATGTCTTTAAAAAGTCCCATGGGCTGATTTTGGTCAAGCAGAGCTTGTCCCGGGAGCCTACAGGAAAGAAACACGGCATTAGTCTTATTACTCCCAAACAAACCAACAACCAATCATCTGATCTGGATCTGGAGGAGTTAGTCCACTTCATCAGTTTTCAAGGAGCAGAATGCCAAAAAAACAAAAATGGCACTGCAAAATGAAAAAGCAGGTGTGAGAAGCCATGCTTATTGAGAGGGTGTTATGATGGATGGTAAAGCCTGTCTTGAAACCAGATTCTCCCTCCTAAAAAAACACCAACAACATTTAGAACAACAGATTTCAGGAACACAGACAGTATATGGGTAGTTGAGAAATGATGGGAACTTCTTCAGCATCAAGAGTTTAGGGTTAGATAAGGATTTAAAAGGAAAAGTGTATATTTTAGGCATTTTTCTTGCATGTAAAAAAAATAAAAATTATAATTATATATATATATATATATATATATATTTTTTTTTTTGCTCAGCCAAAGACTTTCATGATATGAACATGTTTGGAACAACATGAGACATTTTTCATTTTAGGGTTAACTATCCCTTCAAATAATCTTCAAACGATATTTTAAAGTTTTTTTTTGTTTTGTTATTAAATCGAAGTAATGTTTTTAAAGTGCCCTTAAATGCTAGTTTAAAGGTTACTAATTGTTTTTAGAGGTCTCCTACAATAGTTTTACATTAGAATTTTCTCATAATATACAGTCTTATTCAGATTCAGTCTCTCTAAACCCGCCTTTCCGAAAGTCGACACTTCTCTTATTGGTCAGACGGCCCAGTCTGTTGTGATTGGTCTTCCGCTTTAGCCTGACGTCGTCATACTCAATTCTAGTCAGAATATGAGTCTGATTCTGCTCCGTTGGGCTGTGATTATGGGGCATGTTTCAACCGAACCAGGAAAGACCTCAATTGGATAGACCTACAACCAATCAGAGCAACGGAGCGACGCATAACGTTAGTTGTCAAATGTCAACAGAACTCAACTACTGTGTTGCCAAGTCCGCGGGTTGAAGCGACCCTGATTATGTGATATACCGACCCAGGAATGCGATTTTTAGCTGCCAGCCCTGCCAAAATAACACATATTTTACCCCCCAAATGCCATTTTTCCCGGAGAACCCCCTCTGGAAAGCTATTGGGCTTGTTTTTGGCTAGTTTTGAGGAACGTTAACAATTGGGCGGGTTTTGTTGTAAAAACTTGGCAACCCTGCACCTGCACGCACGCTTGAATAAGTAGCCTAACGTTAGAAGAAAAAGATGACTGTAAACGATCTTTGCCGGTGTTGTAAAAAAAAGGATACACAGAGTACTTACCAACACGATCATCATTTCTGAGAGAAATAGTAAAGGTGAACGCATATACGAACAAGTTCTCCGTTTAGGATTAGAACAAACTCAACCCAAGCGCCTTTGATGACGTGGATGATTACGTTACTGTTTATCATCTGTCCATCATCGTCTAAAGCCCGCCCTGACAATTTCATTGGTCCGAACAGTTTCTGTTCGGGCATAATTACTTCTCTACCGATCAAGTCCAGACCGAACTGCCCGTGTAAAAATGTTGTGGGCGGGGCTAAGTTCGGCTGGCATCCAGGCTACTTCCGCTTACAACCAAGCCTGCAACACGAGTCCTGAAAACTGAAGCCGATGCATCTCGATCGCCCCCAGGTGACTGGAAGCAGTTTATGTCATAAAGCCCTGCCCTCTCCATGTATTCTAATGGGACATCAACTAAACTGGAAAAAATTTATTTGAAGTGTTATTTTATTAAGGATGGTTTTCGTCATTTTAGGCAGTTTTTAATCACGCCGGTGTTCGTTCTTTAAATAAATTTGGTTCTAGTAAGTTATTTGATGCTATATAAACAGGCGTGTGACGTTGTGATTGACAGCTGAGATTGTCAGCTTCTCTGAGCGATGTGGTCACTGAGGCACTAACGGACATTTTACGTGAACTTTAGCTTTAACGTTAATCTCTACTTTCCATAACTGTTTATTTCACAAAAAGTTGTTGATTAGGCGGGAGTGTGGCCGGGACTTTGATATCGTGGCTCAACTACGCGCTCACTACCGACTCGAGACCTAAGATGTCAGCGCCATATTTGAACACTGGTGGCTTCAGTTACGTCAACGGAAGAAAGTGAAGGCGCGTCATCCGTTTTTTTACAGTCTATACTTGCAACGCACATCGGAAAGCAAACTTCCATTACAAAATCCGAATTTCAGCTGCGGAGTCTTCCTCAGTGCTTGATTCACAGTGACGTTGCCGTCAGCTTTACTGTATCAATTCAAGCACTCTTGGAGCGCTCTTACTTTGGAAGTGCATGTAAAGTGGATTTGCTTTTGCAGTGCAGAAAACAGAGTTTTTCCACATGTCGACAACACGAACCGAACTCTTCCAGTCTGCAGATACAGTGTTGGAGAGCGGGCCAAAGTAGACGTTGTTCTCGGGCAGCCAATGAAGACCATAGGCTGGAATTATGCAAATTTATAACAAACCTACGTAGGTTCGAGCAGGAAGTATACTGACTCGTTTCCCAGTTCACAATCGGTTCTTTCCTTTGGGAGACTATAGCCACGTTTCCACCGCAGGAACTTTCCCCAGGAACTTTGGGGTGGTACTCGGTGTGTTTCGACCGCAGGAACCAGGGTCTAAACGAAGTTCTGGGTAAATATTTCCCCCTCCAAACGGCCCTGCTCATGAGGTAGTACTTTTTCAAAGTTCAGGAACTTTCAGGGGTGGGACTTGGGCGCTCAACATGCTGATTGGTTGAGCTCACGCAGCATTTTATTTCAACCGGCATTTTTAAAAGTCTAGCGAGGTTTCTTCGTTCAGTAAATATCAGTCTTGCTCTTTCTGTCCGATGGCGAGCGTTCGTCTCAATAATGTCAATAATAGCTGATAATAACATACGTTGTCTTATTTTAAATCTAGCTTTACGAGCTTTCAGAATACGCTTTAGTATCAGTGCTCGTCTCTTTTCCGCCGTTTTGTTAATTACATCTTTAGTAAACCAATACATAACTACCAAAAGCAGCGCTGTTTGAATCTCCTCCATACTAGTTATTGTTGCAGACAGTATCGCACAAAAATGATTCCTGTCCGTCGGTGACTGGGAGGAGCAGTCGCGCGCAGTCCCACGTCTCTGGACTAATTTGCCTAATCGTCACGGTACTTTAGACCGCAGTGGAAACGCAGACAGTAGCAGATCTGGGGGGAAAAAAGCTCCTGGTACAAATTGTTCCAGGTAATTTCGGAGGAAACGGGGCTAATAACTGTGATCTTTGAAATTTTGTGAATGTAAAAGCTCTGCAAACAACTATATCACACACTGCATAAAAAAAGTAATATCCAAAAACAGCATAATAGGGGCACTTTAAAATACATATTCTGGACCATCTCTCAATTAGTGTCAGGAAAACCTCATGTCTAACAATAATACAAAAACTTAAAGTGTTGTATAATATATAGTTTTAGATTCAATTCAAACGGGTTCCTTAAAAATAAACTAGTCATCCTACAATACACTGAATAGTTTAAAAGCATGTCACACAAAAGGACCCGGGTTAAACATTTCATGTCAACGACCCATATACAGTCAGCCCCAATCTTATCCTACTAAACAAACCCAGTTTGAGTGTTTAAACTGCACAATTTGCAGTGGTTTATCCAGGAAGCCAAGAGTTAAAGGGATACTTCCATATGAGTTTCACAAAAGAAGATATTTTGAAGAATGTCAGTAATCAAACAGTTGATGGACCCCATTGACTTCTACAGTATTTTTTTTGTCCTACTATGGAAGTCAATGTGTCCATCCACTGTTTGGTTACCGACATTCTTCAAAATGTCTTTTTTGTTCAGCAGAAGAAAGAAACTCGTACAGATTTGGAACAAATGTAGGGTGAGTAAATGATGACAGAATTGATATTTTTGGGTGAACTATCCCTTTCTAAGTGTCACCAGCTAAATTGCTGACTGAGAATTGTGGAGAATCCCTTTAAAATATAGATCATCATATGACAATCGATGTGAGAGAGTCTTCCCCTTCCTCTCCTCCTGTTTTTCCAGCCTTGCCGTTTTAATGATCTTTCCTCCGAAGAGCAACATGGTGTTTTTAAGGCCGCAGATATACAAGTACAGTTTATAGCTGCCATATGAGTTCAAGACAGTCAGTAAAAAAGAAGAGGCAAGAATGGAATGAAAAAAAAAGATGAAAAAAAAGAATCCACAGATAGAAAAATAGATGCTCATGCTCTGTTAGTGCGGTGCATAGAAAGATGGATGAAATGATGGAAGGAGGTGAGGAAGCATTAGTCAGCATGCAGCAACAGGCACCGGCGTGTTCTGGAGCAATGTGACCAAGAAGAAGAGGGTGGAGGTGGGCAGGCAGACAGACAGGAAGATGATCATGTCTTGTGTGAGGCAGAGCACCAGATTGTGCTCCGTCAGGGCCCAGTCCAGCAGCACACACAGCAGCAGGTAGTACAGGTGGAACTCCTGCAAGTCCTGCCATTCCGCCCCTGCCACACCCACGTCACCACTCACCATGGCCTTAACCTCCGTCAACTCTACCTCTTCCTTAGGACGGGCGCGCTTGCTGCGCCCCCGCTCCTCCATCGCCATCGACTTCCTGCTGTTCTCCACAAACTCCTGCAGGAGATGAAAGTAATACATCAAACTACAGTCCTGTACAGCTGCTTCCTAGAGGCTTTTTTCCATGTCTCAGTCTGAATTCAAGTTTGATTTGCATAAGAAGCATTAAGACATTCTAATGATAATCACATTTGAAATAACTTCTGTCCCTTTAAGACCTGACGCACGCATGGATCCCAAACACTGTTCCTGTGAGCTGGTTACGACTGTGTTTACGTTAAAACTCACCAAGATGGGCATTGAGACATTTTTGAGTGTATTTGACCATTAATAAGCTGGAAAAAGGAGCTAATTTTTGCACTTGTATGTCCGAGGCGGCTTTATTACGGGTGTGTGTGCTTCAGATGCGAGCGTGAAAACTGCGGGAATTAGTAGAATTAACGTTATGTGCAACCCAGCGCGAAATTCAGACCGGTCACACCAATACTAACAAAAGTCCAGCAGAACACCCGTTCGCAATGTTCAGAGGATTAACCGGACTGAATGAGAGGAGGCGGGTACGTGTCACTCGCCGTCGGTCGGAGAGGAGAGCGTAGCTGATATATCGATACTGTAGAAAATGAGTATTGTATCGTTTCAGATATTTCAGTATCGATACATAGCGAAATATGAATATTTTTAGTAAGCATACACACACAGGTTCGAAGTGCAATTCGGCTAGGTGTACATCCGCGCTAAAATATCAAGGTGAAAGTCATCATAGCTTGCGTAGTATAGACCCAGCTCCCAACCCAACTTTGAGAATAGATTAACGGCGATATTTTTTTTTTAAATCGCCCGATAAGAGTCTCACGTTAACGCCGATAACGGCCCACCACTAATTTTGTTCTATACCTATAAATCTATATACACTGCCCGGTCCCAAAAAAGTTTTGATCAAAAGCAAATGCGTAAGAGTAGGGGACCTATTATGCAAAATTAACTTTTATAAAGGTGTTTGAACACAGATGTGTGTCCACAGTGTGTGTAAACAACCAGCCTATAAATGGTAAAAATCCACCCGATACTTTTTTTTATAATCCCCATCGATCATTATCAATCTCTCATAATGCGCTGTTCCATATTTCAGTAAGAGTAGAGAAACCCCGCCCATGACTGTTGATCATCTGCCCTTTTAGCATAGACACACCCCTGAGTGAGAAGCACCGAGACCGCCATTTCTGTTCACTCGCTGTATCAGCTAGCTAGAGTATTACAATGTCTGCGCCAAAAAACATTACAAATGTTCTGTTGTTGGATGTACCAAAGAACATACGAGTCTCCATAGACTCCCGGCATCTGAGCCACTGAGGACACCGAGGTTGAATTGAATTTTTGAAGGAAATGTCCTGAAGAATGTCGGTAAAATGTTATACATTTGCGCAAATCATTTTACGCATGATTGCTTCACCAACGAGGGTTACTACAACAATGGATTTGTGAAAAAGTTGTTTCTGAAGGATGGGTCAATACTTTGTGCTCTAACTGAGGATGGCACTTCGTATTTTTTGTGAATGTTTCCTTTCTGAATGAGCTTTCTAGAACGCTGTACAGCTGATATTGCTAAAGTTAGCATAGTCTTTCTATATTGTTAGATTTAACTCGAAAACGCTCACCGTCTGCGTAATTCATAAACACACATTTATTATGCATGGTATAGATTAACATGACGGTATATGCTAGTCGATGAGTAGAATCAACGCAACTCCCCAACACAACAACTAACGTTACATAAATGTATCCACTAACCATTCAAAATTGTGCAGTCTAAAAGTCTGCACTCCACAGCCGGTTATTTCTGATATTTCGGCTGTGTGAGATTCGCCTGTTTAGTTGTTTACAGAGTATCTGTGTAAAGGATCCGCTTTAAGAAGAGGGGTGGGGAGCAGCAGCTCATTTGCATTTAAAGGGACACCCACAAAAACGGCACGTTTTTGCTCTAACCCAAATAGGGGCAAATTTGACAAGCTATAATAAATGACCTGGGGGGTATTTTGAGATGAAACTTCACATTCTGAGGACACCAGAGATGTATACTACATCTTGTGAAAAGGGGCATAATATGTCCCCTTTAAGAGTCTATGATTGGATCATTATTGCAGTGATTATGATATTTCTATACATTGAAAGTCTTTGGGATGTGCTGGAGTAGACTTTACAGAGTGCTTGACTCTTGCATTGCCAATACAAGATCTTGACCAAAAATGTATGCACCTCTTGATGGAAATAAATGTTGTGATGTTATTTCCATCAAGACGTGCATACATTTTTGGCCATGATGTGTCTTCCTACATGGTTGTTTAAGAAATGAAAAACTACACGCTACTCAATTAGGGTTAGAAGAACTGTTGCCAAACATATAACATGCTAGAAACAAAATAATCACTGCATTAATGATCTATTTATATATCCACATTTTCGTTAAATATATTATATATAAGATTTTGTTTATTTAAATCAGTATAAATTAAAGGCAGAACAACAAATACTACAAACACACACACACCTTCACAGTATTTTAATACATTAAAAATGAATGTATTACAGTAATGAGAATCACCACTGAGAATAATTTGAATTATAAAAAATCTGGATGCATGATCAACGGACAATTTGGGGGAATATGTGCTTAATTATTATGAAAATATTATCAAAAACAAAGGAAATGTTCCTAAAATGTATACTGTCTGTTTATTGCAGATGCATTGCAAATATGATGCAAAAAATAAGATGCTTCTAAAACTACTTCTAAAAAAACAATTCGTTTTGTTAATAACTTGTGGAATGATGATTTTGTGAAATAAATAATTTGTGGAAATGATCTGCTGTTGGTGCTATATTATGTCAGATCGTTTTCATACCAACTGCAAAGAGTATTCCAAATTTCTTACACCAGAAGACCCTTTTCAAGCAGACTAGGGTACAGTTCCTTAGTGTGCAGTTGGAAAACAGCCTCCCCACCAAAAATGAAAATGTTCTGAAATGGTGCCTGTTACGGCCCTTTATCTAATTTGGCTCGTTTAAATCACACATAAGACAAGGACCGAACATATTAGAAATCACAGACGGTTGCGGTGGAATCTCTGACGTTAATCACGCCATACGTTTTAATGAAGTCCATGGAGACAGACAAGAGGGAGTGCACCTTAGAATAAACAATAAACTAATTAATAGCACAGGTAGGGCAGCAACAGAAAACAGAAGAAACCTATCATTGCAGGAGAGATATTACCTATACTCCCGACAAAACAACAAACAGGTGAGTCTTCCGGGCCACTGCTTCCCTACGCTATTCTAAATAAATAACAAAAGTGGACAAAGAAAATAACCACTACCTGGCTTTAAAATAATAAAACAAAACTCAGGACATGACCAGAAAGGTCGCTCCAGCATGGTGAAGTGAAGCGAGGCCAAGAGCGTTCTCGCCACGAGGCAAGAAACCCCAGCTGACTCAGGAACAGAGGCGGCCCGAGAGTCAGGAGAGAACAGGTGACCAGAGAGAGCCCCGCCCTCACCACCGGACCGGCTTAAATGCAAGGATTCCCATGACGTCACTCATTCCGCAAATCAGAGTAAACCTCATAACTCCACCTACGAACTCGGAATCAAGCAATCAATAACGCACTCAACAGATCACTGCACACCCACGTAACAGTGCCAATAATTGCAGACTGAACAGATCGTTTTAACCAAAGCAGCTCTCAGAACGAAAGCAGTTCCAAAGTCAGTTGCTGTGCTACAACCTTTACGGCTAGTGACTGCATATCTGCATATACGGCTCAAACCTTCTCTTTTGATTCCACAAAGCTGTTGGCTACACGATTTGGCTGACTATGTGAAAAGGAGAAAGCAGCTTTCATAAGAGTGTGCAAGAAACCAGCCTTGTGCGAGTTTTTTTCCCCCCTAGCAAAATCAACCAGCTTTTCAAAACAAAAGCTGAAAGTTGTCCAAAAAGAATATCTGGGACACCATCTGAATCTTAAAATATTAACGTATCGAGGCCAGCAGAGAGCCTGCATTCAAAAGAACGAACGAAGCTACAACACAAAACAGAAGCGTGACTCAGATGGCAAGTGCGCTCTCAACACTGAGACTATTTATGGTGTTCTCATCCAGAACACAGAAGGAGACAGAAGGAGAGATTGCACAGATAGTCTGCAACCTTTCCTTCAGCGCCGACTCACCATCAGGGCCTTGTCCATGTAGAACTCCCTCCCAGGTGTGCCATTGTTGTATTTGGTGTCGATGGCAAAGCAGAGGAAGAGCACGTCCACTACGATCTCGAAGATGGACAGGAAGCAGTGCGCCACCAGGAACGCGAACAGACAGACGATGATGAGCGGCAGGACCCACTCGGTGTAATCTCTCTGATAGTTCAGCGCTAACACCCCGGTGAACGCCGTGCACGTCACGATCAGGATCTGCATAACAACCAAGAAAAGATTTTGGTTTACAGCATGGGTTGCTAAACCATCAGAAAGATGGTGAAACGGCTGTACACTGGTGCAGTCCATGGGTGTCCAATCTTGGTCCTGAAGAGTTTAGCTCCAGCTTGCCTTAACACACCTGTCTGGAGGTTTCTAGTATGCCTAATAATACCTTGTTTGACTGGTTTAGGCGTGTTTGATTGGAGTTGGAGCTAAACTCTGCCCTCCAGGAGCAGAATTGGACACCCCGGGTCCAGCCACACCAGCATAAACCAGCTTGAACTACCATGAGAATTCATGCTGGTCTAAACTTGTGTTAAACTTGTGACTTTTAGGCCCTGTTTACACCCGGTATTAAGATGCATTTTGATCGATCGGATCAGAAGTAGACAAGGGAGACACACACCCGTTTACACCTGGTGTTTTAATCCGTCTCTTTTGTCCACTTTCAACCACTTCTGTCCTGATTTCTGTCTTTAGGGTGGGATGAGGGGTTGCTATGAGTGGGTAAATAGCCTTTTACAGATCTTTCGATCAAATGGATGAATTATACTCACACTCTTAACATATGAATGCGTGCGGATACAACAGAAAAACATACGGAGAGCAGCAGCAGTACTTTTTTCAAAGTTCGGGGGTGGGACTTGGCCGCTAAAATGTCTGATTGGTTGACTCCACGCAGCATTATATTTCAACCGCCATTTTTAAACGCCTGTGGCGGTGCGTGCAGTAAGAGTTGTTTGCTATTAGAATCAACCATGGAGTTTAAAAAATGTGGCCGGTGGACCGACATTGAGGTTTAGGGCTTTATTAAGCTTATATGCAGAGAACAAAAACCAGAAGGAACTGGAAAGTCATGCTTAGTCCTACGTAACCGGACTAATTTGCCTAATCTTCCTGGTACTTTAGACCAGGGGTTTTCAAGCTGGGGTCCGGGGACCCCCAGGGGGCCGCAAAGGAGTGACAGGCGGTCCGTGGAAAACCATAACAAATTTAAATAAATAAGATTAAAATAAATAAATAAGCAATTAAATGTAAAATGAACATATAAAAGATACACAAAAATAAATAATAAAATAAGTATATTTGCTTAATTTATTACTTGAATTAATTAATTTATTAATCTTATGTATTCATTTGCTTATAAGTGTAGAGAAAAGTACGTATACAATTAAGTAAATAAATGAAAATAAATAAATAATTGAATGGTAAATTAACATATGATAAAAATGTAAAAAGTAAATAAATAAATGAGATGTATAAATAATTAAGTACTTTCCTATTATTTATTCCCATTTCCTATTATTTAAATAAATAAATTAAATTGAAAAAAAGTGATTCAATTTTAAATTAACATATAATAAAATGTAAAATTAGATGAAAATAATGGATTTATATATACAAATAAATGATTCAATTAATAGTACATTTTTATAGTGAGTAGAAAAGATATATAATAAAGTAACTTAATAGAAACCAATGTTAGATATATTAATATTAATGTTCAATTGGGTGTTTATAAAAGACTTGATGGGGGTCCCTCACACGAGGATGTTCATATTTGGGGGTCCATGGCATCTAAAAGTTTGAAAAGCGCTGCTTTAGACCACGATGGAAACACAGACTGCAACAGGTCTGGGGGGGAAAAAGTTCCTGGGACAAATTGTTCTGGGTAATTTCGATGGAAACGTGGCTCGCGTTAGAAATCAGGAATGGTGAAAGAACAGAAGTTTTTCATCTTCAAACCAAACTTGGGTCTCCAGCAGACAAAGTTTAAATCTCATCTGGCTAGATCACTTCCCATGTTTACCCGATAGATCAGTAGCCGGAGAGAAGGCGATGTTTTTGTGGCTGTTCAAACACATTCAACCACATGAGTGTTTACACTACGAACGCAATCCGGTCAAATTTGTTTTCGACTACCTTTAGAAGTGATCAAAAGTAGACAAGCTCAAAACATTGTAGACCACGTTTACACCGGTTTTTAGTGTCATCCACTTGTGATCCGATCTACCAAAATGCATCTCAAGACCAGGTGTAAACAGGGCCTTAGTTCATGTCTGTAATCTAAAAAGATTATTAAAAATGAATAAATAGATTAATTTACAAAAGGTTTTTAATGTTTATCTTCTAAAACTATATCTGTTCATACGATTTACACTTTTTAACAGATTTATTTTTATTAATAAATAACGGTTTTGCTGGATGTAGGACGTATAGAAAGTTTGGGGTCAGCAAGTTTTTCTTTAAAGAAATAATTCTTATAATAAAACTTTTAGTTAAGTTGATCAAAAGCAACAGCAAAGACCTTTCTAAAGGCATTCAAATAAATGCTGTTCCATTGAGCTTTTCAACATTGATAATAATAAGAAATGTTTATTGAGCAGCAAATCAGCATATTAGAATTATTCCTAAAGGATCACATGACATTGAAAACTGGAGTAAATATGCTGAAAATTCAGCTTTGCATCACATGGTTAAATTGCATTTTAAAATATGTATTAAAATAGAAAATATGTATTTTAAATTTTAACAATATTAATTTTTACTGTGTTTTAGACCATTTTAAAAATCTTGCAGAGCCCAAACTTGAATGTTAGTGTACGTCAACATACAAAAGAAAAAACACTCCTCAAACCACTGAATGGAACAGTTCACCTTGCATTATTTATCTTTCTTTAAATATTCAACTAGCACTATCAATACTCATCAGTCCTTCACCTTGCCCAGAAAGAGAACAAAATCTCCAACGGTGTTGATGGTTGCCACCCTAAGGGCGTTTTCCACCAGGATCATGAAGGCATCACGGGCCGAGGTGCAGAAACTGGTGCTGTTTATGGCCGTTGCCGCATAAGCATTCTAGAAACAGATTACAAGAATGAATACATCACAGTTCTTTTAATAGAGCACAAAGAACATTTCTGAGTAATCCATCAACTGACCTACCTGATTCAAATAGTTGAGGCACTTCTCCAGACACCACAGACAGCAGATACAGGCCTTCAGCATGCAGCGTGCACAAGCGTTTTCCTGTGGGGTGTGTAACATGGAACAGAATCAGAGCAAGCGCAAACGTTACCCCACAGTGGATGTCTGTTGCACATTTGTCAGCCGCTTCCTTAATGCTCCAAATCTGCCTCTATAAAGCTGGTGCTGATATCTATTGGAGTTCATTATATTCCCAAGATCCCCAGCCATATATCAAGTAAATGATACGTCACCTAAGTGGAGCCCAGGAGGACAATAATAAATAGCTTGCAGCATTAACTTCGAAAGACACACACCCAAAACACTAGAAAATGCCAAAGTAAGTATTTAGAAAAACATTTTCAGACAAGAAAAGTAATGATCATCTGACTGTTGACTCAAAAAGCCACAGCAACCTTTTTCAATTTAAGCTATTATATATAACTAGTATTCTCCAAGACAGCATGAAGTCAAAATTGAGCATATTTACTGACAGTGGGTTTTAGGGGTGTCACAATATTTCACAATACAAAAATGCAACAATATTTATCGTGGATAGTGGCAATCTGTATTGTGTACAGTTCACTCAAAATTAAAATTACTGCGTGAGAAAAAAAATCTAGTTTACAGAGTTTTAATGTAAGTACTATATTATATACACTCACCTAAAGGATTATTAGGAACACCATACTAATACTGTGTTTGACCCCCTTTCACCTTCAGAACTGCCTTAATTCTACGTGGCATTGATTCAACAAGGTTCTGAAAGCATTCTTTAGAAATGTTGGCCCATATTGATAGGATAGCATCTTGCAGTTGATGGAGATTTGTGGGATGCACATCCAGGGCACGAAGCTCCCGTTCCACCACATCCCAAAGATGCTCTATTGGGTTGAGATCTGGTGACTGTGGGGGCCATTTTAGTACAGTGAACTCATTGTCATGTTCAAGAAACCAATTTGAAATGATTCGAGCTTTGTGACATGGTGCATTATCCTGCTGGAAGTAGCCATCAGAGGATGGGTACATGGTGGTCATAAAGGGATGGACATGGTCAGAAACAATGCTCAGGTAGGCCGTGGCATTTAAACGATGCCCAATTGGCACTAAGGGGCCTAAAATGTGCCAAGAAAACATCCCCCACACCATTACACCACCACCACCAGCCTGCACAGTGGTAACAAGGCATGATGGATCCATGTTCTCATTCTGTTTACGCCAAATTCTGACTCTACCATCTGAATGTCTCAACAGAAATCGAGACTCATCAGACCAGGCAACATTTTTCCATTTTGGTGAGCTTGTGCAAATTGTAGCCTCTTTTTCCTATTTGTAGTGGAGATGAGTGGTACCCGGTGGGGTCTTCTGCTGTTGTAGCCCATCCGCCTCAAGGTTGTGCGTGTTGTGGCTTCACAAATGCTTTGCTGCATACCTCGGTTGTAACGAGTGGTTATTTCAGTCAAAGTTGCTCTTCTATCAGCTTGAATCAGTCGGCCCATTCTCCTCTGACCTCTAGCATCAACAAGGCATTTTTTCCCACAGGACTGCCGCATACTGGATGTTTTTCCCTTTTCACACCATTCTTTGTAAACTCTAGAAATGGTTGTGCGTGAAAATCCCAGTAACTGAGCAGATTGTGAAATACTCAGACCGGCCCGTCTGGCACCAACAACCATGCCATGCTCAAAATTTCTTAAATCACCTTTCTTTCCCATTCTGACATTCAGTTTGGAGTTCAGAAGATTGTCTTGACCAGGACCACACCCCTAAATGCACTGAAGCAACTGCCATGTGATTGGTTGATTAGATAATTGCATTAATGAGAAATTGAACAGGTGTTTCTAATAATCCTTTAGGTGAGTGTATAATGTTAAATATAATGTATAATGATGCAATGGGGGAATATTTGTGGGTCTTAATAAAATGATAATGCCAAATGTCTTGTTTCCAGTAAAAAGCAGCCTACATTATTTTAAATATATCTAGTCAGTGACAGAGTGCAAGCGTATTCATCTAAAATGATTCTGTATTTTCAGCTTCAGAATCATGAATATTTTTATTCTGCCATCACCATTGTCCTGTGCATTGGGTTACCAGCACCAAGTCCAAGCCTCTTCATTTCCACCCCCTATGTAATACCAAATTTAGCTTTTTAATCATCATTATACATTTTTTGTTAACATTTTACCATATGTCTTGGAGTATCGCAATAATATCATATCATGTATCGTGATATGTATTGAAACGTGACATGAGGGTACCATTACATCCATAGTGGTTGTATTTTGCACGATTTATCAAAAAATGTTAATCTATAAAATTGTTTAATTCTACATAAAAATTTTCATCTAGGATTATTATCAACTAAAATAATTACAAAAACATTAAAAGGAATAGTTACTCTAAAATGAAAATGAAGTTTACTCACCCTGGTGTTGTTCTAATGCCGTATGCCCTCGTTTCTTTTTCGGACCACAAAGGAAGAAATTTGAAAAAATGTCCCGCTGGCGCATATAATGGCAGTTAATAGCAACCAACATCAAGCTTTAAAAAAAAAGACGATTCCATGTGACATGTGCTGTATATTCCAAGTGTTTTGGGGGTTTACGACAGGGTTTGATGAAAAACTGAAAATGTATGTATTTAATGAAAATCCTGACCTCTGTTGGTCTTCTGTGCATGGCTGCACAACGTACTGCAGTTCACTCGGTCTCGCCCAGAAAAAGCTCTCAAGTTGTGAGAAATCAAGATTAACAAAAACGCGACATGAAATACAACTCATGTACCTTCTTCTCTGAGGTGAATGTGTCTGTTGTGTTCATCGTAACAAGAAGTCATTCAGACTGTCATCAGACAAATGGAGTTCCGGTCCAGTGATATTTGACCCTATAATGATACACTTTTTGGGGATTTTTTATGTTTTTATTAATCTTGATTTCTCACAGCTTGTGTGCTTTTTCTAGGTGAGTCGGAGTGAACTGCGGCAGTAATAGAGTCTTACAAACACACGTGTCGCATAGCTGTGTACAGAAGACCAAAGTCAGGAATTTTGTTAAATAATACATTCAATTTCTGTTTGTTTTTCACTAAACCCTATCATATAGCCCAAGAACACATGGAATTTACAGCATGTGTCGCATAGGATCATTTTGTGATACTTTTTTAAAACCTTGATGCTGGTCGTTATTCACTGCCATTTTTTGGACGAGCACGAGCGGGACTTAAAAAAAAAATTAGTAGTCCGAAAAAGAAAGAACAGCACAGCGCATTAGAACAACACCAGGGTGAGTAAATGGTGGCTTAATTTACATTTTAGGGTGAACTATCCCTTTAACTGAAATAAAATATTTAAAAATATATAATATAGTTGCTAAGATAACATTTCTCATGTTTGTTTAGTTTACCTTTAAGTATTAAAATAACTAAAAGTAATAAATAACAATTAATAAAGGCTATATATAAATATTTAAAACAAAAAAAATAATTAAACATGACAAATAAAAATGAACAACAAAGTCTAAAATGAATGTGAAAATAAAAATATAATTTAATTTAAAATATGAACAAAAACTATAATAGCATATCAATAAAACTGAAAGAACAGTCTCCACCATGAAATAACTTAAAGGGGTAGTTCGCCCAAAAAGGAAAATAATCCCATAATTTACTCACCCTCAAGTCATCCTAGGTGTATGTGACATTCTTCTTTCAGACGAATAAAATTGAAGTTATATTAAAAATGTTCTGGCTAATCCAAGTATTATAAAGGCAGTAAATGGCAGCCCAAAATCTGAAGCCCAAAAAAGTGCATCCATTCATTATAAAGTAATCCACACTGCTCCAGGGGGTTAATAAAGGCCTTCTTAAAAGATAATAAAGGTTATAAGTAAAATATCTATATCTTTTATAATGGATGGGCTTCAAATTTTGTGCTGCCATTCACTGCCATTATAATGCTCGGATTAGTCAGGACATTTTTAACATAGCTCCGATTGTATTCATCTGAAAGAAGAATGTCACATACACCTAGGATGACTTGAGGGTGAACCATGGGGTGATTTTAGTGTATAAAATTATAATACTAGCCCACTTCTTACTATTAGATAATCGCTTACGTAATTGTCCCAAGCACAACATAAGCACTTTTTTGTCCTAATGAAAACTGCCTGCCATTAGCATAAATGTGCATGACGTCAGTTAAGATTCTTGCAACAAGAGAGATTTGCAATTTAGATCCAACAACCCAAGGACATGTCAAGTGAGCTGTGTCCCTACCTTGCCTTTGAGTTGGTTGTGGATGTACATGAGAATGAGGCGTGGGATCTTGACAAGGGTAATGATGAAGGAGCCCTTGGCCACAGTGCCCAGGTGATACCGCACCAGCCGCAGCACTGATGACAGGATGGGTGTCACCGGGAGTTTGGTTTTGTCCCTAAATGGACATGAAATACATGACTCATCTTTCAAGGTTATAGCTGTGAGTTACTTTAAGAACAACTACTTCAAGAACAACTCCATGAATACAGGATTAGTTGAAGACAAATGCAATTATTGGCTTCTTCCAGTTTATTCAATGCCATTATATAGGGATGCACCGATACCACTTTTGCCAGACCGAGTCCGATACTTTTATTTTTAGTACTTGATACCATGTAACCGATATCTATATTGTCATTGCATTTTTAATTTTTGGGCAGGGAAACCAAAAGAATATGAATAAAATGAGTTTGCTTAGCAAATAAACATTTCTTTCAGTTATTTTCATGCCTTATTATTAGTAGTGGTGCACCGATCCGATATTAGGATCGGATATCGGCCGCGATACTGACAAAATAGCTGGATCGGGGATCGGAAAAATGAACAGATCCACAAGACGACCCAGGTGTTTTTTTTTCCGTCGCAACAGAACCTACGTCATTCGTCAGCTTCATGTGTGTCGCATGCTAGAAGCAACATGGAGCGAGCCAGAGAGTCGGCTGTGTGGAGGAGATATTTCACGCTCGCCACGCCAACTAGTTCGTCGGCTGTTTGCAATGTCTGCAAAGTAACTTAAATGTTTCGAGAGGAGGTGGTATTACTGCAAAGTCAGGGCTTTTCCTGCATTGAAAAATCCAAAGCCTAATTTGATGAGTTATTGTGATTTACGAGTGATGGAGAATAGATGCTGCGCTTGTGACTGAGTGACAGAGAGAACGATCAGAGAGCTCCTCCCCCGCGCACACTCTCTGGGTCTTCAAAATAATCAGTTTTAGCTGTTAGCTCTTTCTCATATTTCACATATTAATCCAAATCAAAAGGTCGGAAGATCGAAACCATATTGCACGTGACACATTCTGACAATTTTGTCCTTGAATTATCGCTGGGTGTGAATTGCGCTCCAAAAATGTTGACTCTTCTCTGACCAGCTGACATAAAGCATACTACTTTCAATAAACGGGAGACAAATTATATTCAGTTATGAAGTGTTTTCTGTGTGTTGACATCTTTCCCGATGTTCTAACAGACGGGATTCGAACACAACGCGTCTGCTAATGTCCAATTCGTGACCTAATGACTCCTTTGAACCAAATCATTTTAACGACTGGTTAGAACAACTGATCTGTCCAACACTGAACTCATGAATCAGTTTATTAATTTACTCAGAACGCATCTGAAATGAGAACACAAGTGTGCTTACCCAATTAAGCAAGAGTGGGTAGTAAGAATTATTTTTAATTATCAACAGTATTTCAGCTTATTTCTGTTGACAATGTGTAGTAAAATAAATAGGCCTAGCCTACAATCATTTAGACAGTGAGGAGAAACCAGAACAAAGTTGTTATTAGCTAGCTGATAATTTTCATTAAATTGCATATGGCAGAAAATTAGACTATTTGTTAATTTGTAATGCTACTTTTTAATATTGATATGATTATATACCAAAACAATTATCTGTAGTGTAAAAATGTTTGGTAACTGTCAGATTACTATTGTATGTTTGACCAATACACTGTTTTTTGTTTCCACTGCTACATTTTATTTATTTAAAGAAGTTTGATTACATTCTATTTTAGATTTGAATGCACAATTGTTTTTTAAATAAATAAGAATTCAACACTTTACATACATCTGTTATTTTGTCTTAATTATGTTTAGTTAGTAAAGTCTGGTGCCTTTAGTCTCTTCAAGGAAGGTATAAGGTGGAAGATATACAGTTTATTATTAATTCAACAATAGTATCGGATCGGTATCGGGTATCGACAGATACACAAAGCCCAGGCATCGGTATCGGGACTGAAAAAGTCGGATCAGTGCACCCCTAATTATTAGGGATGCAACAGTTGACCGGCCAAAAATCAGAACCGGATGATTTTCTTTGTATTTTTCTGCCGATTTTTCCAGAAGTGTGCCCACGTGCACATACGCCTATATTGCAATCATTCGCAAACATGTCACTTGTGTATTACAAACGGAAACTGGAGAACTGAGGGAAGAGACGAGATGCGCTAAAGGGAATGTAGAGCCGCTTTCCTGCACGAGCTGAAGTTGCGCAAGCTTACCTCTCCATGCCCTGCACAAGCGTAGATAGTGGGCGTTTGTTCAGCTCAGCTTCTCTCATGTTGGATCGGATGAGAACGAAACAGACTAACTTGTGACAAAGCCGAAATACTTCTTTTTGTAGCCTAAAGAAGAACATGCATGCACTTTTGAAATGAAATACTATCAGTTCTGTAGACTATAGGATGATCATTTTGATTTTACCTTAAAATGACATTGACTTAATTTGATTTAAAAAGCACCTGCTGTAGCATCTTAGTTTTTTTTCGTTGCACTAAACATTATTTGGTTTAACATTTTGGAACAATTATATACTTTGGTTTTATTTAATTTCACTGGTAAAGACTTTTTTTCTTTACACTGAATTTAAAAACAAATGCTGATTTAAGTAACATCTTTGTTTGGATTGTAGAATATGCAGGTGTTGCTCTTAATTTCACCTTTCAGCCTTTTAATTTCCAATTCAATTTCCCGTTAATTTCAGATTGCAGACTTTTTTTCCATTAGCCAAAAGCCAATTTAGCCTGTTAAATACCATCTCGTTCATTTATACTTTCATTCTTTTATTGTGTAAAAAAAATAAAATAAACTAAAATATTGGAAATCGGAATCGGCCAGTTTTCTTGAAGAAAAATCAGAATCGGCCATGTAAAATCATGCTCGGTGCATCACTACTTATTATGCCTGTTAAAATATATTGTAGGAGCTACTGTAACTTTCACTGCTCATATTTTATCTTTAATTTAACAGTGATTATTTAAAACTTCTCCAACAGGGCTCAACCAGTAAAGAGCAGAGAGTGATTTTCTCAGTTTTTTGTTGTTAGATTAACATTGAGGACAAAGACAGCTGTAGATTTATTAGGCTGCTGTCACTTTAAGAGCTGCACGCATCCAACATACTGTTACACGTGCGTTTTCTTTTCAACTGTTTACGTTCACTTAAGACATAACCGACTATGTTTCACAAGGATACTTGCATATAACAGGCATTTTGACAATTTTGTGTGAATTTGTCCGTTCAAGCACAAGAGGACATAAAAGAGAACTCGATTTAATAGGCTAGTCGGACATTATCTGAGAGGCAGCGTTCTGGGCTCGCACTTCAGATGTTTGCACACAGAAAACTTGTCATGTGATTACTGTATCGCCTTCCTGTAATAATGTAGGGAAACACTTGTTATACATAAACCATGTAACAGTTCATGTTTTTACTTGCACATACGATTTAGTTTTAATTCAAATGACGCATGTGTCTCAGAGCACGCTACAGAAGTGCACTCTCTCCGATACGGATACTGGTATCGGAATCAGTGCATCCCTTCCTTTACAGTATATAACTAGTATTCTTAAAAGGTCTTGAATTAAGAAATCAAATGTCCTTGATATTTTGACATGTAAGAGGTAACTGTACTATAAAAAAAACATCTGGTAAGTTTCAGAACTCAAAACTTCACATGAGTTTTTTTTTTTTTTTAAACATTCAAGTCATCATTTTTTCACATTATGGCGTAATAGTGTGACAAAAGAGTGCCTTTGCAGAATCAGATCAACGCCTACTTATACATCATAGCACCTCTGGCAGGTTTTTCAAACAGCCTTTTACTGTGAGATATGTGAGTAACGGTGTTCATTCTTATGCCTATTCTGTAATCATTGATTTCTGATATGATTCATGTAGTCAGACATTCTTTGTCTCAAAATCCTTTATTGTTGTTTATGCGTCAGTAAATCAAGCCAGTGACTAAATGGTAAACTTCTCATTGTTTCTCTTAGTAGCATGAAAATAAAATGATAAACATTATATAAATTATATACAGAAAGCGATCAAAGAATCCTCCCTTTATAATTGCCGGAGCTGTCAATCACATGCGCAAGTTTATCAGTGAAAACTCCCATTATAATCAATGATGTGGTCTACACTGCACAATGACTCTCATTTATATTGTGCTTGCACTGTTAGTTTTGATGAAAGCATTTGTGAGAGTGCAGAAATTGTGTTGCAATGATGAGATCATTGCATTCACACGCTCAACAGACTGTCTGTCATCGGCTACAATGATCAGCGCTGCAAATGTTATGCCATGGGAGTAGATCTATATATAATTCTATAATCAACACATTTCACAATTAGTTCATCTCAACAGCTGTAATAGTAACAAGTAACAACGTAGTAAATGTTTGAGAGAGTTACACATGTAATGCTTATTTCATATGCAAAGATGTCAGCCAATCAGAGCAGTGGGCGTTTACACTGAAGTCTCAAAGCAGACACACCCCTTCAAACAGAGAGTTCAAATCAGAGGGATCAAAGCAGTGTTAATTTTGACAGCAAATTTTGCTTTAGTTTTAGTCATAGTCTTCTGACTAAAATGCCATTTAGTTTAAGTCATATTTTAGTCACCTGAATTGTTTTTAGTTTTAGTCTAGTTTTAGTCGACTAAATCTACAGTAGATTTAGTCTCCTAAGATCTAATGAGTTTAGTTAAATTTTAATAATCTAATGCAGTTGCAGTTGCCTCTGTTGCAACTGATTAGTCAGGACATTTTTAATATAGCTCCGATTGTATGCCTCTGTTGCAGTTGCAGCTGCTCATTCAGGTTCAGATGAAATAAAATATGCATTGTTACAACCGTCTAAAACACATTACTATATAAACATCGTAAAGTAAACATTGTCATTATTCATCAGCATTAGTTCATAAACAATTGCATGGCATAAATGTGTGCTAATGTTCATTGATTGTGAGCCGCTCTGGAGCGCTGGATTGGGGATGTGTTTTCCAGCGGTTAGATCAGCACGTTTAAATCAAATGTGCGCATCTGTTACACAGGATATCAGTTCTGACTGGATCTCTTCCCTAATCGACCCTCCCTAACATTTTCGTCTCGTTTTTATTTGTTGACGAAAATGACAGTTGATTTTCGTCATAGTTTTTGTCATCCAACACCAGTTTTTATTTAGATATCGTCTCGTTTTCGTCAGTGAAAAAAGGTTGTTGACGAAAATGTTGACGAAAATAATGACGAAAATTATTTGTCAATGAAATTAACACTGGATCAAAGAATGCCATTTATTTCTAAATTATGACAATTTTTTAATGTAAAAATCATACTAACATTATAAGTGCACTACAGGAAACATTGTAAAATGTTAAATGAAATAAAATATTTAAAAAATATATATATAAAAAAGAAAAAATTCTGTCTAGTTTAAATTGAAGCATTAAAACAACTAAAACTAAGTAAAAATGACTAAAAACAATAAAACCTATAAACTCATATTCCTCTGAGCTTTTCTCTTTTCCCCTTCACGCTAGGGGTGGCACGGTACATGGAAAAAAACCGAACCGCTCGGTTCGCTTGTCTCGGTTCGGAGTGTGTGCGTCGCACGGTTCGCACATGTGCAATGTATCCTCGTGCCCGTATGTTACCCCAGACAGTGGGTGTCCTTTTCGCGCGAAATAAGAGGTGTGTGTGGACATACAGGGAGTGCAGAATTATTAGGCAAATGAGTATTTTGACCACATCATCCTCGTTATGCATGTTGTCTTACTCCAAGCTGTATAGGCTGGAAAGCCTACTACCAATTAAGCATATTAGGTGATGTGCATCTCTGTAATGAGAAGGGGTGTGGTCTAATGACATCAACACCCTATATCAGGTGTGCATAATTATTAGGCAACTTCCTTTCCTTTGGCAAAATGGGTCAAAAGAAGGACTTGACAGGCTCAGAAAAGTCAAAAATAGTGAGATATATTGCAGAGGGATGCAGCAGTCTTAAAATAGCCAAGCTTCTGAAGCGTGATCATCGAACAATCAAGCGTTTCATTCAAAATAGTCAACAGGGTCGCAAGAAGCGTGTGGAAAAACCAAGGCGCAAAATAACTGCCCGTGAACTGAGAAAAGTCACGCGTGCAGCTGCCAAGATGCCACTTGCCACCAGTTTGGCCATATTTCAGATCTGCAACATCACTGGAGTGCCCAAAAGCACAAGGTGTGCAATACTCAGAGACATGGCCAAGGTAAGAAAGGCAGAAAGTCGACCACCACTGAACAAGACACACAAGCTGAAACGTCAAGACTGGGCCAAGAAATATCTCAAGACTGATTTTTCTAAGGTTTTATGGACTGATGAAATGAGAGTGAGTCTTGATGGGCCAGATGGATGGGCCCGTGGCTGGATTGGTAAAGGGCAGAGAGCTCCAGTCCGACTCAGACGCCAGCAAGGTGGAGGTGGAGTACTGGTTTGGGCTGGTATCATCAAAGATGAGCTTGTGGGGCCTTTTCGGGTTGAGGATGGAGTCAAGCTCAACTCCCAGTCCTACTGCCAGTTTCTGGAAGACACCTTCTTCAAGCAGTGGTACAGGAAGAAGTCTGCATCCTTCAAGAAAAACATGATTTTCATGCAGGACAATGCTCCATCACACGCGTCCAAGTACTCCACAGCGTGGCTGGCAAGAAAGGGTATAAAAGAAGAAAATCTAATGATATGGCCTCCTTGTTCACCTGATCTGAACCCCATTGAGAACCTGTGGTCCATCATCAAATGTGCGATTTACAAGGAGGGAAAACAGTACACCTCTCTGAACAGTGTCTGGGAGGCTGTGGTTGCTGCTGCACGCAATGTTGATGGTGAACAGATCAAAACACTGACAGAATCCATGGATGGCAGGCTTTTGAGTGTCCTTGCAAAGAAAGGTGGCTATATTGGTCACTGATTTGTTTTTGTTTGGTTTTTGAATGTCAGAAATGTATATTTATGAATGTTGAGATGTTATATTGGTTTCACTGGTAAAAATAAATAATTGAAATGGGTATAAATTTGTTTTTTGTTAAGTTGCCTAATAATTATGCACAGTAATAGTCACCTGCACACACAGATATCCCCCTAAAATAGCTAAAACTAAAAACTACTTCCAAAAATATTCAGCTTTGATATTAATGAGTTTTTTGTGTTCATTGACAACATGGTTGTTGTTTAATTATTAATGTTGTAAAATTAATCCTCAAAAATACAACTTGCCCAATAATTCTGCACTCCCTGTACAGTAAAGTAAAAGTGAAGTGCTGCAGGTCACGTCACATGTAGAAATGAAAGTGGGAGAGATAAGGAAGGCTGCCCGGAGTTGGAGGATGCGCTAGCATCGTATAGCAGGGCAGATGCAGTGCGGGAGCCGTGCCGCGCGTGCCCGTTGCGCATACACACACTGGCAGTGTTTGTCTCGCGAGTCGCGCAGCTGAACCGCGGCTCGTGGATTGCAAATACAGGCAAATATAGTCCACTCTGTCACATTTTCCGGTGTTCTCCTCTGACCCCTGTCTGTCCCGTGCTTTGATTTATGATGGGCAACATATATCTGCTGTTAAGATATGCTTCTAGTTCTAATAATTTAAACATGCCTTTGAAGTTTGGGCAAAAACTTCTGGCAGTGTTGTGTTTTCGTGTATTTTTTTTTTTTTTCTCACAGCGCTGGATATGGTGATTGTGAAACACACGGGACACTTCATGGTGAAATTTGTTAATCAGGTCAGCTGAATTAAAGCCACAGTGCATTGTTCTGATCAAAATTGATATGATTAACATGAAAAATGTTACGCCAATGTGTCGGACTCGGTAGATAGCTAGTTAAGAAACAACTTGATATAACAATTTTTAATACTGTATCCTAAATTGTGGATGATTAAGCCATATATACCATATGCTGAAGTAAATTTCTGGAGTGTTAACGATTAAAAAAAACAACAACAAGAACCGTACAGAACCGAAAACCGTGACCCTAAAACCGTGATACGAACCGAACCGTGGGTTTTGTGAACCGTGCCACCCCTACTTCACGCTCTAAGCATTCAATAATCACTCCGCTCCAGCTCCGCTGTGGGTTCACCATTTCCCACTCCCCGCTCCACTCCTCGCTCACTGATATCAGAAACACAGCTCCGTCTTCGCTCCAAGGAAATTTGCGGCTAAACGCTAGTCTATATATGTAAGCTCTGAAATGTCACAAAAGTTCACTTTATTACATACATTAATTGAAAAAATGAATAAACAATAGGCGATAGTTTCAACGAGGTTTATTGGAACATAGTGTGCAAAAAAATTTTCCTACCACATGCCAAGCTCATTAGGCTTTATCAGCGTTACAAGTTAAATATCACTGCTTTTTGCAGTGCAAATTTAGTTGGGAAAGATGAAGATAGTAGGCTACTACGTTTTCATCCGTTATTTTATCTACGGGTCACTATACATTACAGATTTCTGCTCATTCAAAATCAGATACAGATAACTGTAAGCAGATAAGCACTGTAATGCTGTGTTCAAACCAAACGCGAATAGAGCGTCAAAATCGCACCTACCGCGTCTAGTTGGACGCTTGAACATTTTGAATCCATTCCAATTCGCTGTGGACGCACGTATAAATTGAGCGTTTGAAGCGAAATAGACGCGTGTTCAAGGTGTTCCAGGAGAAATATGTCATAAAACACCACTCTGCCTCTTTTCATTTTCATTAAAAATATATATTAAACATTAATAGCCACACAAATGAGGTCCAGGCAACTCCTACATTATCTTCACTGCATGTATATTTAAATATCCTTAAAAAAAATAAAGTTATAAAACTTCTCTTTGCCCTCAGTCAACACGATTTGGCAGACAACAAATTATAGATACATGACACCAAAGATCGCCCGTTAGATCCACACAAGACAAACCACTACAGGACATCAGAGCCAGCGGCAGACGTCAGAAGGACTGGCCGAGGAAAGGCTGCTCTCGCTGGTGTTAATGAGCGCTGAGTGCCCTCTTTATAAATAAACCACAGATTTGAGCTTTAAACAACTACATTCTCACCTGAAAGTCTTAAAACTACATTTTGTGACACAATAGTAGTATTTTTAAAATATGCAGTAGTATTTCTCATCACGTCACTTTACCACGTGACAGCAGCAAGCAGGCTCCTGATTGGTTAACGCTGCGTGAATTGAAGGCAAAGTTAAAATTTTTCACCTCGGGCGTCAGACGTGAATTTGCTTCAAACGCGTGAATGCACAAAAAGCACCATTCGCGCGTATCGCGCAAGACGCTCAATTCGCGTTTGGACTCGAATCTGGACATGCGAATGAGGTGGAATCACGTCCATCGCGCCACGTGAAACGCACCTTGCGCGCCGCAGGACTTCCAGACGTGCGTCAACGCGTCTTTACATTGAAATCACTCGCTCCAGACACTCTATTCGCGTTTACATTTTTACATTTATGCATTTGGCAGACGCTTTTATCCAAAGCGACTTACAGTGCTCTTATTACAGGGACAATCCCCCTGGGGCAACATGGAGTAAAGGGCCTTGCTCAAGGACACACTGGTGGTGACCGCTGGGATCGAACCAGCAACCTTCTGCGTATCAGTTCCATGGTTTAACCCACTGGACCACCATCTAACACATTCTTTCTGATTTGAATGATCCATCTGTATCAAGCTAGTCAGCCCCGCTGCTGGCCGTCGTGATGCCCTAAGCGCAAACTTTATGATGGCCACGGTGGAGAGAGAATTTTCTTGTGGTGCCCCCCTGAGCACTTGGTGCACTACGCGCAGCGCGTGGTGGGAGCAGCGGCACTGAAGCTAGTTAAACGTGTTTAACGTGTGTGTTCTGGATAAAAATGCAGTTATATTATGGGCCGTTGACATGAATTGCACTCATGATGGAGCGATAGTGGAGCGATCTTGGAGCAAATGAAAACCACGGCGCTCTGACTTTTAAAAAATCCGCTCCTCACTCCATTCAAAATCACGCTGGCTCCACTCCACTCACATACTCTGATTCCAACAGCATTTGTCAGAAATTGTTTACTGCACTTTTAACAACAAAATGTTGACCAAATGTTGGCATTTGAGAAAAATTTTCACTGAAAATACCGACCTTGTGAAATAGTAGGTTACCACAGCACCGGCTACAGTCATCTGCTGACAGGCCAGGATGAACTCACTGATCCAGATCAGTCCCACTGCGTGGTACCAGGTCATGTACTGCAGCCCTCCAGTGAGCCTGAACTCAACCAAGCCAGTATCCTCATTTTTCTCTGGGTTCCCTGTGGACAGGACAAGCTGCAGTCTGAGATTTTTGCTTTTAAAGAACTTTCTGCAATAATAATAATACACCATCAAATTGAGAACGGGGCGCCCAAGCAAAGTCCGCTAATTTGTGCTGGAGTACGTAAATGTCCCACATTATCTGTACAAAATGACTAGTACAGAAGGCTGTTTTAAGCCTTGTACACATTATATCCTGTGGGAAAAAAAATGCACAGCAAAGCAATTCCTAAAATTATATTAACATGCCCTTTTCCATATCTTCCAAGCACACATTTTTAAGGGATGACCTATTTAACTATATGAGTGATGGTATAAATCTATATACAGTGAGGAAAATAAGTATTTGAACACCCTGCTATTTTGCAAGTTCTCTCACTTAGAAATCATGGAGATGTCTGAAATTGTCATCGTAGGTGCATGTCCACTGTGAGAGACATAATCTAAAAAAAAAAAATCCAGAAATCACAATGTGTGATTTTTTAACTGTTTATGTGTATGATACAGCTGCAAATAAGTATTTGAACACCTGTCTATCAGCTAGAATTCTGACCCTCAAAGACCTGTTAGTCTGCCTTTAAAATGTCCACCTCCACTCCATTTATTATCCTAAATTAGATGCACCTGTTTGAGGTCGTTAGCTGCATAAAGACACCTGTCCACCCCATACAATCAGTAAGAATCCAACTACTAACATGGCCAAGACCAAAGACACTAGAGACAATTGTATACCTCCGCAAGGCTGTAAAGGGCTACGGGGAAATTGCCAAGCAGCTTGGTGAAAAAAGGTCCACTGTTGGAGCAATCATTAGAAAATGGAAGAAGCTAAACATGACTGTCAATCTCCCTCGGACTGGGGCTCCATGCAAGATCTCACCTCGTGGGGTCTCAATGATCCTAAGAAAGGTGAGAAATCAGCCCAGAACTGCACGGGGAGGAGCTGGTCAATGACCTGAAAAGAGCTGGGACCACCGTTTCCAAGGTTACTGTTGGTAATACACTAAGACGTCATGGTTTGAAATCATGCATGGCACGGAAGGTTCCCCTGCTTAAACCAGCACATGTCAAGGCCCGTCTTAAGTTTGCCAATGACCATTTGGATGATCCAGAGGAGTCATGGGAGAAAGTCATACGGTCAGATGAGACCAAAATATAACTTTTTGGTCATAATTCCACTAAACGTGTTTGAAGGAAGAAGAATGATGAGTACCATCCCAAGAACACCATCCCTACTGTGAAGCATGGGGGTAGTAGCATCATGCTTTGGGGGGGGTTTTCTGCACATGGGACAGGGCGACTGCACTGTATTAGGGAGAGGGTGACCGGGGCCATGTATTGTGAGATTTTGGGGAACAACCTCCTTCCCTCAGTTAGAGCATTGAAGATGGGTCGAGGCTGGGTCTTCCAACATGACAATGACCCGAAGCACACAGCCAGGATAACCAAGGAGTGGCTCTGTAAGAAGCATATCAAGGTTCTGGCGTGGCCTAGCCAGTCTCCAGACCTAAACCCAATAGAGAATCTTTGGAGGGAGCTCAAACTCCGTGTTTCTCAGCGACAGGCCAGAAACCTGACTGATCTAGAGAAGATCTGTGTGGAGGAGTGGGCCAAAATCCCTCCTGCAGTGTGTGCAAACCTGGTGAAAAACTACAGGAAACGTTTGACCTCTGTAATTGCAAACAAAGGCTACTGTACCAAATATTAACATTGATTTTCTCAGGTGTTCAAATACTTATTTGCAGCTGTATCATACAAATAAATAGTTTAAAAATCATATATTGTGATTTATGGATTTTTTTTTTTAGATTATGTCTCTCACAGTGGGCATGCACCTACGATGACAATTTCAGACCCCTCCATGATTTCTAAGTGGGAGAACTTGCAAAATAGCAGTATTTATTTTCCTCACTGTAGTTTAATCTGTTACAATTTAAATACAAATACAATTTAAACTGTTTAAGTGAAATCGGATTTAGTTCTTTTTTAAACGCTTTGAATATATTTTTGGAGAATAAAAAATAAAACAACAAAATTGAACAAAATAAAATGAATAAAAACAAAGCAAAATGATTTGGTTTTAGTACATTGCAGGTTAGTATTTCAAGCAAAAACAACATTTACCCACCCTCAAATCATTTCATTACCCATTTTACTTTCTTTCTTCCTTGGAAAACAAAATAAAAAATTTAAAACAATGTTCATGCTGTTATTTCCCCATACACTTAAAGCACTCTGTGATGAAAAATTATGGAAGAAGCATGTAAAACATAGTTAAATGAGTTTTTAGGTTAAATATCCCTTGAAAACCCAAACATCTTCATCTCACCAGTGGTGCCGAGAAATAGGAGGACCATGATCCAGTAGATCCAAAACAGAGAAAGAGCGAGGAAGGTGCAGAAGGGCTGCAGTGCCAACAGCGGCAGGTGGATAAACACTTTTCCTGCCACGTGGAACAGGGCGATGGTCAGGGCAACCCTCTTCCTCATAAACAACATCAGAAGCAACAGAATTCCCTGCAGGAGCAGAAAGATGGAAATTAGCAGCATGACACAGCCAAAAACACCAGCCGAGGTGACATTTTCTCATATCTCTGAGAGCTTACAGTGAATACAGTCGCTGAGACTGCGTAGATGAGCAGTCCTTGAGCGTGGTCTTTGGTGGTCTTCATGCCACCGTTGGGTTCTTCCATTTCCCTCAGATCCTTAGACATGGTCTCATTCATCGTCATTCTGTAGTCTATATATAACCACCACAGAACGCTGGTGCCTCCTGAGAAAGAACGCATGCCAAATTCACATTCAACACTGCAAAAACAGGATTCAACTTTGTGTGGGTCTAGATTACTGTGCATCCTTTTGGAACAGATATATAATAATAATTATGGCTGACAGTCAATATGACTATATGAAGAATGATATTATAAATCTATATTGTTTAGTCTGTTTTTCAAGCAAAAATATAATTCACACTAAACTTTGGAAATAGAAGTGAAATCAGACATCAAAATTATAAGAATTATATGATATCTTGTCTCTGCCGTGAAAAAAAGGGTATTCATTAAGAGGATCAGATTTTTTTTTTTTTAAGATGTGGCACCCTTTTATTGACTAATAGTTGATAAGTGTGTTTTCTATATTTGTTTTATTTATTTACTTTTCTTCCAAATGTGTGTGCATTTATCGGTTTCTATATTCGGTTATTTTGAATTAATGGACAGTATGGACGCTATTGATGGGGAGGGTTGGGGGATTGTTAAATGTGATTTTTATTGTAAAAATCAATAAAATAATTTTTTTAAAGAAAAATGATACGTTTAAGTAAATTGCAGTATTTAGATGTATAATTGTTTAGTACTTTTGAAACTGGCAAAGAATATATTGTTTGAGAAAAATAACTAAACAAAACATAACCGAAGGAAACGGAATACAATCGAAACAAATTAAAATCTAAATTAAAATAATAAAACAATAAAATCACAAATACAAACAAAATACAATAGAAAAACAAATTGTAATATTGAATATATAAAAAATATAACAAAATTATAAAATAAAACAAATTAAAATATAACAAAAGTAAAATAATAAAACAATAAAAGTGAAAAAAAAAACGAAATACAATAGAACATTTTTAAACAACAATATTAAACATAAAAAAGAACAAAATTATAAAATCAAATACTACAAAATTATAAAATAAAACAAATTAAAATATAACAAAAAATAAACAATAAAATTAGATTAAAAATTCTAAACAAAATACAATAGAAACTTTAATACAATAGAAACAATAGAAATTTTAAATAACATTAAATAGAAAAAAAATCTGCCATGTGATTGGTTGGTTATAATTGCATTAATGAGAAATTGAACAGGTGTTCCTAATAATCCTTTAGGTGAGTGTATACATAAAAAATATCTAAATAAATAAGGGTGGGTTGCACCAACAAGGATTAAATTAAACTCAGTTTAGAGCTAATCTTGGATTTGTTGATCTTGGATTTGTTGATCAGCCCATCCCGTTTGATCGCCGCGCAGCAGCCACGCGTGGAGCGGGCATGAGAAACGTGCGGCACGGCCGTGATCACTGGCGCTCACCTCATCATCAATAGTAAAGTAAATATAGCCTACTCCTCTCTTCTTTTGTTTGTCCGACACCTAGGTGCACCGAGATGAATGACAGATCCGCATCCTGGACTCGTAAACTTATTTTTCATTTTTATTAGTAATAAACACCTCTCTGAGACCTGACCACACACCCACTGTTTCTATATCTGTTCAATCATCTGCATAGTTTAATTGTAGGCGCACTTTACTTTATTTAAACCTCCTCACATGTAAGTTTAAAATTAATCCATAATTGAGATTTAAATCTGAGTTTAAAATTATGGAGCAACAGGATTAAAGTTAATCTATTTTAAATATAAATTAAATCCAGGATCAAAATGATGGTTTAAATGTAAACCTGCTTATTTTTAAAGGGGTCATATAATGGTACATGCACTTTTACAAGTTGATTATACGGAAATGTGTGTTGGCAGTGCCTGTACACAACCATCCTATAATGATAAAAATACATCCAGTGTTTTTTTTTTAATCTCCTTATATATTTTCCCCTGTCTCAAATCGAGCCGTCTGACCGTGTGACGTTACACGGTGTACGCCCCTCCTAAGATTGTTGATTGACAGCAGCGTTTCAACACAGACCCGCCCTGAGCGAGCTGTCATCAGTCCGCCATTGTTGATACTCTGGAACAGAATGGCGTCTAAGCGATTGTGGTGTTGTGTTGTTGTTGTGTGTAATAACGAACACAGCAGTCATTTTGATGTTCCTAAATCCGAACTGCTGAAGACCCAGTGGCTGCTGAGTTTTGTTTTAGAAGGGAATATTCCCCCCGATCAACGTCAATGTTTGCGCGAATCATTTCTCAGCAGACTGCTTTATAAACGAGCGTCAGTATAAAGCAGGTTTTGCTAATAAGCTGCTCTTGAAAAAAGGATCGTGTTCCTGCTGCACCTCAGGAAGATGTGAGTGTAACGTTTTATTAACCTTTATATTAATCTTTGCAAATCGCTTCACGATGAATGAGGGTAAAGTTTACAGGGTAAGTTACATTACGGCATGCTTTCTGTGTATGATGTTCTCAATATAATTCATAATCCCACGTTTATAATGAACAACGCGTTATGTTTGTTATTACAAACTGTGTACTCGGGTGATAAAGTTAACGTGGTAACACTACACTAAGCTTACTTTTGTACATGGTTTATAACGGTGTCTGTTACTGATTAAGAAGTAATGTAAAAAAAAAACCTTATAACATAACATCAATCTGTCAATGAACTAACACATCAGTAAACACATAGCAACTACACTACTCTGCCAGTACAAAGATAGATCAAAGTGACATGACGTTAACCAACCATTCAGAAACGTCCTGTTCGAACTTCGATGGGTTCGTCATCTTGTTCCTAGTCCGACTCCGGTTCAAAATGATAAGGTTGCTCAGATGTTTCCTCAGAGACTCCCGTTGCCATTATTTCTCGAAAATATACCCTCAAATGTTGTCAAGGCAACACTCCACGTGTGTTGTTGTGTCGGGTCGAACCGAACGCCCCACAGAGCAGAGGGGGCGGGGTGAGCAAAGCTCATTATCATTTAAAGTCACATGCACTGAAATGACTTGCTGAAAACTGAGCTGGTTTTGACCAGGTAAAATTTGTGTTTTCTTACAATACTAATGAGAATTTTTAATTAAAGTATATTACAAACTTTTCATTTAGACACTAAAGAATCATATTAACTTGTACAAAAATGTCATTCTATGACCCCTTTAAACAAGGTTTAAAGTTTGGTGCAACAGAATTATTAGATAAACCTTGATTTAATCTAGATTTAAGATTAATCCTTGTTGGTGCAACCCACCCTAAATAAAACTGGTATGCTCATATGCAAATATATTGGGCATCCCTAGTATCCTTAATAACTGGCTAAACTGTTCAATTAATCACTCAGATTGCGCTATTCTTCCATATTGCTCTCAGGAATAGTACGTGCAAATGAAGAAAGGAGGGAAATTATTCTCAGTTTAGGAGGTGAGAAAAGATCAGAGAAAGCAGAGACTTGCCCAAAGAACCCAGAACCACCATTGCAGTGAGGATCCAAACCAGGACAGCAGAGATGTAACGAATGACCACCATGAGAATCATAGACAAAACTGCAGCATGCACAAAACAGGATCAGCGGTTAGAGGAACAAAATCAGATTGAGATATTCTTTTAAATGAGTTGCAAATGCGGTTTCATGTTATCAACTTCAGCCTTCATCTGATAGTGGCTCAGAGCACTGCAATAGTGAGCCTTATATTTAGATGCTTGTTTGTTAATGCGTAATAGTATAGAAGTTAATCATGGATATGGTGTTCAATTGATTTGGATATCAGGGACCGTAATTATCCATTTCAACTCATTTTACAGATAAACACATAATAAGATAATTGAATCAAATGCGCCTCAGCAGCAGCCAGAGAAAGTAGACGGTTACCTAATGCCAGCAGGCACAGCCCAACAATGATTTCTTTGCTGGCCGCCACCCCGGCAATCAGCCTGTTTAGCATGCTGTTATCACTGACAAACGTGACCACCGCTTCAGCAAACTTAGCATAGCAGGAGATATCCACCGGCGTGCAGCGGTTAAACACCGGAAGAGCTTTGCTGCAGAGATAGAAAAGGCCAGAGGATAGAGGACAGATCAAGGAGGAAAAGAGCTGCGGTTTATAGGGAGAGTTTGTTTGTCAAGAGTTTGTTTCATACCTCTCTGGTACTGGAAGTTTGGGACACTTTTCGAAGCGCTCGGGAAGTTGTGGGTACTTATGACCAGGTAACTCATACGAACAAAGCTCAGACCCTAAAATAGAACAAAAAGATGCATTATATACAACATCACCCCTATAATGCTAGCTTAAAGGGATAGTTCACCCAAAATTTTTAATTGTCATTTACTCACCCTCAAGTTGTTCTAAACCTATTTGAGTTTCTGTTGAACACAAAAGAAGATATTTTGAAGAATTTTGGTAACCGAACAGTTGCTGGCCCCCATTGACTTCCATACATTTTTTTTAGAACAACTTGAGGGTGACTAAATGATGATAGAATTTTTATTTTTGGGTGAACGATACCTTTACTATGAACAATAAGTCGAAACAATAAATTGAGATTAGTCTCAATAAGATGAAACAAGCTTCACTAGGTGACCCAACTAGCTTAAAACAAAATGGTCAATCAGCTCTAACCAGGTTGTAACATGTAACACACTCCTGTTTAAAAGTTGGGGGTCAATATGATTTTGTTTTTCTTTATTTGAAATAAATTAATACTTTTATTCAGCAAGGATGCATTCAGTTGATCAAAAGTGAGAGTAAAAACATTTATAATGTTCAAAATAATTAACTAAAATATATAATATACATTGAACAAAATTATAAACGCAACACTTTAGTTTTTGCCCCCATTTTTCATGAGCGAAATTAAAGATCTAAGACTTTATCTATGTACACAAAAGACCCATTTCTCTCAAATATTGTCCACAAATCTGTCTAAATATGTGTTAGTGAGCACTTCTCCTTTGCTGAGATAATCCATCCACCTCACAGGTGTGGCATATCAGGTGGGGGGGGGGGTTAATTTTCCAATAAAAAAGTCAAAATCTAGTGCAACCACCATTTGCCTCACGCAGTGCAACACAACTCCTTCGCATAGAGTTGATCAGGTTGTTGATTGTGGCCGGTGGACTGTTGGTCTGCTCCTCTTCAATGGTTGTGCGAAGTTGCTGGATATTGGCAGGAACTGGAACACGCTGTCGTATACGCCGATCCATAGCATCCCAAACATGCTCAATGGGTGACATGCGGTGAGTATGCTGGCCATGCAAGAACTGATGTTTTGCATGATCCTTGATCCTTGCAACATGGGGCCGAGCGTTATCATGCGGCAACATGAGGCGATGGTCGTGGATGAATGGCACAACAATGGGCCTGAGGATCTCGTCACAATATCCCTGTGCATTCAAAATGCCATCAATAAAATGCACCTGTGTTCGTTGTCCATAACATACGCCTGCCCATACCATAACCCCACCGCCACCATGGGCCACTCGATCCATAACGTTGCCATTAGCAAACCGCTCACCCACACAACACCATATACGCCGTCTGCCATCCACCCTGTACAGTGAAAACCGGGATTCATCCGAGAAAAGAACACCTCTCCAAAGTGCCAGATGCCATCGAATGTGAAAATTTGCCCACTCAAGTCGATTACGACAACTAACTGCAGTCAGGTCGAGACCCCGATGAGGACGACGAGCATGCAGATGAGCTTCCCTGAGACGGTTTCTGACCGTTTGTGCAGAAATTCTTTGATTATGCAAACCGATTGTTGCAGCAGCTGTCCAGATCTCAGAAGATCTTGGTGGTGAAGATGCTGGATGTTGAGGTCCTGGGCTGGCGTGGTTACACGTGGTCTGCGGTTGTGAGGTCTGTTGGATGTACTGCCAAATTCTCTGAAACGCCTTTGGAGACGGCTTATGCTAGAGAAATGAACATTCAATTCACGGGCAACAGCTTTGGTGGACATTCCTGCAGTCAGCATGCCAATTGCACGCTCCCTCAAAACTTGCAACATCTGTGACATTGTGCTGTGTGATAAAATTGCAAATTTTAGAGTGGCCTTTTATTGTGGCCAGCCAATAATCATGCTGTCTAATCAGCATCTTGATATGCCACACCTGTGAGTTGGATGGATAATCTCAGCAAAGGAGAAGTGCTCACTAACAGATTTAGACAGATTTGTGAATAATATTTGAGAGAAATAGGCCTTTTGTGTACATAGAAAATGTCTTTGAGTTCAGCTCATGAAAAATGGGGGCAAAAACAAAAGTGTTGCGTTTATAATTTTGTTCAGTGTATGTTAGGTTAAAGAAATTACTAAAACTAAAATTGAAATTAAGAGATTTAAGCTAAACATAAATATTTGAACTGTCCTCATAAGCAGATGCACAGAAAACACAGAGAAACTCCAGGGAAACAATGATGTCATTCATATTCCCCCTTGGTGTCAGATGGAACGTGTCAAACCCTATAGACAGCAAGACAGGACTGTAAACAACAGAGACCCTACAGCAAGATGGGTCAGTGGAATCTTTGTTTAAGTAACTCCCGGGTCTTACTGGCTGTGCCTGACAGGAACATATGTCTATGTCTATATCTATGTGTGTGTGTGTGTGTGTTGCTCTTGTTGGAGCCCCTGAGTAAAGAACACTGTGAAAAGACACACACTGGGGGTCATGACCATATATGAGGAACGCCTTTGTCTTTCCCATGGGTAGATGTCCTGGCATTATATCTGTGACAATGACGTTACATGCTCACAATACCTAACTGGGCGACCAACTCACCATTCATCATGGCAAACCTCTTGAGGTCGTAGTAAGTCGCCAGTTCCTCTGTGGGACATTGTGACACACACAGCGCCATGGACTTAATCTTCCTCTGAATGATGTCTATGTTGCATGGATCCAGGAAAAAGACGAATCTGTGAATAAAACCACAACAAAGTCTCATTTTTCAAGACAGGAAGAGTATCTAGCCTCAAATCTGATGACAAACAAAATATCAAAACAGGTTGTTTATTTCATGGAGTCCGATACCACAGTGGGACTTAAAACACAGCATTGTGCGATAAAGATCAACTCTGAACAGCAGATATTTTTTGTCACAGGACCGTTCAGCCCAGTTTTTTGGCAGAGGGGAACTGAGAGCTTGTTTATGAGCCAAGCCTCCTCTGTGGCAGTGGCTTTGCTTCATCTTTTCATGTGGTGTGAAGTGGGAACGGCGCCCACGCGGGGACGAGGGATCCATTGTCTTGTGTGCTCAGCACAAAAACAGACTGTCAGTAGCAGGGGACGCACGCGCTTGAGGAAAGAGCACTTCAGCATTAGCACAGATCCTGTCAAAACAGCCTGGCCACAGAAGAGGTTTACAGTAAGCACGGAGCCCAGACCTGTCCTCAGGGAAGTTTAATGTGAAAAGATTTGACAGGAAAAGCATTCAGATATGCAATGTTCACAGTGTGAACATAGCCTAAATTCCTTGCTTCATTTCATTCATTCCTTGCTGATATAGTGCACTCAACTGCCATGCACTATAGAGATTAGATATTAAAACCAAACATTAAATCTAGGTAAACTAGTCAACCATCCTGACCTGTCCTCCTATATTGAGGAGGAACAGTATTTGCCATTAACTTACTCAAATAGCTAAACAAGAAGTTCAGTAAATGTAAATAGCACTAAAGTAAATACTAGATCAAAATCCCGTCCAGTACAAGAATCAGACCACAACTATTCTCGTCCCTGACAAATCCAAACCTGACAGTCAATTAAGTCTAGCATCAACAAAACAGGCTAAGATCAGATGTAAAATCCTACTAAAGATGCATTTAATTACTACTTGCATGGTAAGTGGCAAGTAGAAATGTAAAAGTCCACAGAACACAATCTTCCAATCCAACATGAGTTAACACAAATTAAGGCTCAAGAACAACAGAAATTATGAGAACAATTATGACAAGTCCAATAGCTAATGTCTTTCTCTTTCCTTTGATTCACAAAGGCACTTTCATTAAACAATGTGTCCGCAGGGAATAGCGATGTGCAACCCAGGTTCATTGGAAAACTGTGCCTGTGGAGACGTTTCTGAAAAATTATATAACGTTGCTTCTTGTACATTTCACAACACTCACGAAGGCAGATGAAAGTGAATTTGGCAACATTTATTAAGCTGGTTGTTGTACGCCTCAGCACGTACAAAGCAATTCTGAAATGAAATGTCTGGTGAATGGTGCTACAAGGTTAAAGGGGACCTATTATGCAAAATTGAGCATAAATGTGTCGGCAGTGTGTGTACACAATCACCCTATAAAGGAAAAAAATCCACCCACTTTTTTTATCCCCATAAATCATAAGCAGTGTCTCAGAATAAGCTGTTTGCAGTTTCTATGCAATGTGATGTCACATTGCACAGGCCCCGCCCATGACTGCTGACGGACTCTGCCCCGAGTGAGCTGTACACCATGTTTATCTTCTCGCCACAGCATTTAGCCTAACACCAGCATCCAATTAAGAAATGTATTATTTTTATATTAGTTTTAGTAATATAGTTATATAATGTGTAAGTTTTAATAATATGTACTAGTTTTAAGCTACTAAAGTTATTCAATCAAGAGCAGTGAGTGATTTTCTGTTTTCTTTATTCATATTAACAGCACATACAGCAGTAGGTACTTTATATTACCCTGCTTTCACTTTAATACACAGATCTAATATACACATGCTATTTCTTTACTTGATTTCTTCACAGACACAGTGACTTTCTTCATATGAACTGTGTTTTTGACATAACCTTGTGTGTATTTGACGGGAAAGAGAACTTAGTTTAATACTCAAGGGATGCGCTGTCTAACATCCAGCTTTCTGTCTACGTGCTTCGGATGTGTGCGCTCAGACAAACCATATATCAGAAGTTTACACTGATATGGCTTTAAAACGCATGCAGATAATAAACTTTCATGTTGATGAAGAATTTAATTGTCATAACTGCGATAGCGATGTTAATCAAAACCAAACATGTTTCTATTGGAGGCACAAGCTATACAGACTCCGCCCTTTTCTGGAAAGAGGGGTGGGGAGCAGCAGCTCATTTGCATTTAAAGATACATGCACAAAAACAGCAGGTTCTCCTTCCACTCAAAAATGACCATTTACAACATGGTTCTGGGGACACCTGAGACTTACATTACATCTTAATATAGTTTCCCTGTCGTATTTGTAAATATCGTACCACCTACACTAAACCCTACCATAAACCTAACCAATAGTAACAAAAAAGTTTAATGAAAGCCCATTTGCTGAAGCAACCATGCCATTTAACTTGCTTCTACAAGCTCTTTTATCATGACTCTTTCATGGGGCTCGCGCCTGAGCAAGTGCAACGCTGTACCAGGTGAGCTACCCGAGCAAGTTTACTATGTCAGACAAGCCGTATATATGGAGCTGATTGCCTTAGAATGAGTCATTTCTATCTCCATACACCGTGGGTCCCTTTACAGTGAAGTCACCATTTTGTGCCGTCATGTACAGTAGCCCTAACCGGACAAACTTCTCTATAGAGCGTTAGCTACTCTCTGCTGTCTGAGACTCATCTTTGTCATGTGACGGCCACTGTAGCTTCTCTACGTGCTTCAAAAGAGAGGGGTGAGTATGGGGGTAGATTTGTTGCGTTATTCCAAACAAATAGATTGTTATCCACAAATAAATGTAAATAGATTCACAAAAATTAAATAAATTCACAAATAAATAGAATGAGATCCACAAATATATGCAGGAGTTTCACAATAATGAATTCGATTCACAAATAAATACAATGACATTTGTGAATAAAAAAATATCCACACATATGTTTTTATGTCACAAACACAACTCTGCCTTGCATTCATTTGTGAATCGCTTCCTCTGCATTGGTGGATCTCTTCTTGCGCATTTGTAAATCGCAGCACAGCGCGTGGATTTTGAAACATCTGTAGATTCTACACTCACACAAATCCTCAAATAAGTGGACTCCACCCACCGTCTACTTAAGCCAATCAGATAACGGCCATATTGTGCTGACTAGAGCCACAGAGCTCTCAATAGTTCTAAACAACTCCGCGCTGTCAATCTGTTTTAATAGGATTAAGCAGGATAGACAGCATTTTCACTGTATTTGCAGCGATTCCTGGCAAACATTAACACAATATGTGCATTGACTTCGATTAGGCTTTACAGTAGCATTTTATTCTGGGGAGAGATAAAGAAAAGACAACGTTAATTTTTTTTTTTTTTTGAGTGATCTGGTCATTTTATTTGGGTCACACGATTTTACAGTGTTGAGTATTGTAGTCAATCACGGGCATTTCTGTTGAAAATAATAACCAATCAATCACAGTGGTTCCCACACATAGACTAATTTTTTTAACGCTATTTAAAACTTTCAGCTGCATTTCCTTTCCCTGCTCTCCCTCCGTCTCTCTGTCACTCACGCGCGTCTCTCGCTCTCAAATTACCAAACCTGCTTTTGATATGAAACAAAGTCTAAGCGTTTACATTTTTTCAAGTTTTAATACGAAATTCAAACAATAAATAGCGTTGTGGCACTAATGTGTAAAAGTTAAAGCCAGAGGCGTTGAAAAACAGAGGTGCGACCTGCTCTCATCTCCCGGCGGCGCGTGCAGTCACGTGGTTCACGGAGCTCTCATAGAAACGCTTTTGACAGAAAGATCTCAGATAATCTAAAAACTGTTGAAATGACAGATAGCATCTGGATATAGTTGCTGTTGCAGCAGAGTCTAACGATATATTATATAACACTAAACATTAAATCTAACGTGCTTCATAAAATACATCTTCTATCAATATTCCTGAGAGGTCAACTAGATGTGCTTGAGATAGCCTACACTGAAATGAATGGGGTTCAACGCTGGAACTATTATTGGTCACTCCATGACACGCTTTACTTACGCATTAAGTCTATGGGAGGGGTTTTTCAACGTGATTGGTTGGAGCGAGAATGTGCTACAATTGGTCAGCACAATATAGCCGTTATCTGATTGGCTTAAGTAGACTGTGGTTGGAGTCCACCAATTTGTGGATTTGCGTGAGCGTAGACGCTAGAAATGTTTCAAAATCCACTCGCTGTCCTGCGATTTACAAATGTGCAAGAAGAGATCCACCAATGCAGAGGAAGCGATTCACAAATGCACAGGAAGCGATTCACAAATGAATCGAATTCATTTTTGTGAAACTCCTGCATATATTTGTGGACCTCATTCTATTTATTTGTGAATTTATTTCATTTTTGTGAATCTCTTTACATTTATTTGTGGATAATAATCTATTTGTTTGGAATAACGCAACAAATCTACCCCCATAGGTGAGCAGTGGGCGGTTGCAATTCGTAACCTTGCCACTAGATGCCGCTAAAATGTACACAGTGCGCCTTTAAAGCAGCACTAGGTAACTTTTCAACCTTCATAATATATTTTCAAGACTCTTGTGAAGATGCATCGACTTACAATAGGTTGAATGGCACGTCTGCCATAGCCTGACGGGGTCTGTATCGTTTTTAATCGTACTTTTAAACTTCGGGTTTCGGGTAGTAACCCGAGAAAAAAAAAAAACTACAAAATTCGACTGCTTTACGGCATATACGTCACTTCCACCATCACCCCCACTTCCTTAAAGGGTTAATTCACCCAAAAATGAAAATTATGTCATTAATTACTCACCCTCATGTTGTTCGACACCCATAAGACCTCCGTTCATCTTTGGAACACAAATGAAGATATTTTTGTTGAAAGCTGATGGCTGAGAAAGGCCTCAGCAAGCCCTCCATAGGGATTCAGTACATTTACACTCACAAGACCCATAAAAGGCACTAAAAACATCATTACAAAGTCCATCTCACTACAGTGGCTCTACAATAATTTTACAAAACGAAGACAATAGTTTTTGTGCGCAAAAAAAATCAAAATAACGACTTTATTCAACACGAACTTTGGCCTCTGCCGTGAACTCATGAAGCACCATGACGCATGCGTGAGAATATTACGCAGATCTGGCGTTTGGACACATAACCCAGAAGCGAGGAGGAGATGTGTTTACAAGCAGAGGAAGACGCACCGTATCTAAGCTGTTGAATTCTACATTGATCGTGCTTTAGGTCTCGGCGTAGTGCTCAAAATGGGACTAAAGTGTGCATTTCATGGATTCCCGAACGCCGGCGCTACGTCATATTCTCGCGCACGCATCATGTCAACAAATGCACGTGCGATGCATCCCCTGATGCAGGATGACAGAGTTTACGACAGTAGTAGAGGACAATACTGTTTCCCAACTGTAGGGGGACCCAGAGAGCAAAACCTACCTAGTGCTGCTTTAAGTGATAATTTAAGTGAGTGGAAAAGGAATAAAAGTTGGTGTTTCACTGCCCACCTCTGACTACCAAATAATGCCACTAAAAATTTTATTAAAAAATGGCAGTGTGTGTGTGTGTGTGTGTATAAAAAGAGGATAGTGTAGTTCTGCTCAGGGGTGATTGCACGTCTCTAATGGTTCTGTAGTTTAAGCCAAAGTTAAAGCTGTAATAAGAAGACGACAAGAAATGAGCAGTCACGCCTTCCTGTAGGAAAAACTCACTCTAGGTGGTATTTACCACATCAGTCTCTTTTATAACATGAATAAATTAAGCAATTAGTCCAAGCTATATGTTGTAATAGAATATGCAAACACCTGGACATGTACTAAATCACATACAGGCAAATCACCCTCATGAAAAACCACTAATGTGAAATGCCAATATAAATGTAACACCAATATAAATCTCTGCTAATCACAAAATTATTCTGTAAATGGGCAATTGACATGACTGTAATTTTACTGTCCTCAAAGTCTATCATTTGTAACTCATTTTCATCATGGCTGAGAACTTTTTTTATCATAAACATAAAATGATCTATTCAAACTGTGCACTGTTTTCTTAACAATTTTAAGTCAAATGTTAATTTTAATTGTCCAATGATGAACTGTGAAATACAGACACCTATCAAAATGATCAAAATTAGTTTGGGGTCTTTAAGATTTTTTTTAAAGTCTCATGCTCACCAAGGCTGCAATAAAAACACATTACATTTTAAAATCACTGTTTTCTATTTGAGTACATTTTAAAACGTAATTTAAAACAACATGAGGTATAACATGAGCAAATAAAGACAGAATTTACTTTTCCATGTACGTTCCCTTTAAAATAAAAATAAAAATATAGCATTTGTGTAAAGCCTAAAGGTAATTTAAAGTGCCCCTATTACACTATTTTAAAGGATCCTGATTTGTTTTGGAGGTCTCCTACAACAGGTTTACATGCATCAAAGGTCATTTTCTCATAATATACATTGCACATCACTACATTTTTCAATGATTCTCAAACGACTCGACAGAACCAATCTCTCTAATTTTATCATATCAATCCAAGCATGAGTCCGATGATGAAACATTGGAAGAACTAGTTGTTCTCCCGAACCTCCATCGCAAAGACAACTGGGTACTGACCCATCTTTCAAGAGCAAGCGTTTTGCAAATCCTGCGTTGAACTGCAAGATTTGAGACGCAGACGTCAGTAAAATGACCTTTGAGGGCTGGTCAAGTTGTTCGCGGATGGACAACGTACAACATAGGCGGGCATTATGCTAATGTATTTTCTAGTGACGTAGAACCATCACGCAGTGGGATTGGAAATACAAACAACTCATATAGGCGGTTCAGAGTCGATTCTTTCTTTTCGGAGTCAATAGCTTTATTTATCGTGCACTTTCGACTTTACTAGTTTGCAGGACGTTTACATTCACTTTCACATTACGCACTAAATGAAAGGGAATATTCGAAAAACCATAATAGGGGCGATAATGCAAAGGTAAACCGCATCCCCTCCCCCAGCACAGCCATCTCTCTGACAGCTTTAGCAAGACATTTTCAAGCCATTATTAAGTTCACGTCTGCTCTGACAAGCCAGTGAATGCTCCATCAAATGAATCTCGCTGCCTCGTGATGATTCAGATCTCAGACCCATCTCTAAAAAGCTACGTACAAATTCAGTTCAACCACACTGGAGAGCCAAAAAAAAAGTAATTTGACAGTGCTGCAAATGAAATGGCCTGCAATACCTGTCTTTCCTGCAGGCTAGCACCCATTAAGGGCCGCACACTGTGACAGTACCCGTCCTCAGGGCCTGTACTGAATTATTCAAGGCTCTATGTGTGTAGCTCAGATAGTCCTCAGCCATCTCGAGGTGAAACGCCAGCCGTTTGACATTTGCATTGATGTGATAATCAAAGGGCAAGGAGCTGGAGTGCTTTGATTTCACTGCTGACCACTTTACGACAGAGAAAAATGGGTGTGCAATGAGGAGAGGAAAAATTAGGATAAGGGACGGTGCAAAAAACAGGAGAGAGAGGTATGAAAGGCCAGCTGACTCACTTTCTGTCAATATGGTCGAGACCGCTCAGCCGGACCCCTTCGATGGGCTCGTTGCGTTGCCCACACGTGTTCCCATAGCTGTCATATCCGAAGACGAGCCGCGCCGCCCCTCCAGTCGCGATGGTAAACCCACAGATGCCACACTGGAATGAGAGTGAATTAGCAGGAATCAGGAAAGTGTTTGTTTAAAAAAAAACCTACAGGCAAAGATGTGGGAAAAACAGCAAAGGCTAAAAAAAATATCAAAACCTAATTATAAAAACTTTCACCACTAAATCTAGAGATTCCTGTGATTTTCTTCATTTGGTCAAAAACCAGCATCTTCGTATAAGACACGTTTGTTGAGACATACACTAACAAAATGTCCAAAAGTTTCCAGTGACAAGCATTTTGCATGTGCGAACACAACCAGTCAGAAAATATTTGAAGTACATATACTATACAGTTATGTGGAACAGGATTTTGAAGCAGTGAGATTTCACACTGGGTGGAGGTACCCTGCACAACACCACAGAAATAGAAACCAAGTGACACTCATTGTGGCTGGTTTGGATGAAAACTCGGATTTTCATTGGAAGAGATGTATTGCTTATTATTGCTATGTAATGCTTTATTGCATTGCACTGGTTAGGACTTGATTTAGTTCAGTGTCAGTGTGTAGAGCTAAACTAAAGGTTCCCATACAATTAACTCAATTAATTTCCATAATGTTACCAATTGTTTGTGGATGATTCATTAAAAAAAAAATGACAAGGAGACAAAAACCCTATAAATCAAAAAGGTAATTTAAAGCAAAAAAGCTGGGCCATAAAATATATCCATCACTAAAAATGAATTAGTATGGTGGAATGTTGAATTATATGGCTATTTACTAAAAAAAATAATAGCCATTAATTATTGCAATGACTCGTTATTTATTACATTTTAAGTCCTTTATTTTTATTGTTTTATTATGAGAGTGTCCAGGAACATTGAACTCCACTTCTGCTTCACATCATAGTCCTGATTTATTTCTGTTTATTTTGTTACAGTGACCATCTGCTTGTACACTATTCTGCTTATTACAAAAATAAAAGCATGAAATACAGTAGAGCACCCACGCAATCTTATTCCTAACTGACAACGATTAGGCTGTGTCTATTAAACCTTTGACAAGTACGTTCACAGCGGACATTCAAATCTGCATTAGCGCTGCCGCTCACCCAGAGAGAGCAGTTGTCATATATAGGCATGAAACAGGTTCACAAACCTTTTTATCAACCACACAGTATCATTATTTCTGTCTAACAAACATTCAAATTATCACAGAGGTACTGGGATAAAAGTTAATATTTCACATATAAACACTGGTATCTATGGTAGCGAGCAAAATAGAGAACGCTTCTTGCTCGACGCTTCAAATAAAGACTTTATGAGTGAGTCATTGAATCATTCATTCAACCAGATTTTTTTAAGGGTGCAGTGTGTAAATTTTAGCGGCATCTAGTGGTAAGGTTGTGAATTGCAACCGCCCACCGCTCACCCCTCCCTTTCGAAGTACTTAGACCGCATTTACACTGCAGGTCTTGATGCACCATTCCGATTTGGCGACTATAACGACCCGCTTACATCTCTTTTAAAAGCGACCCGTATCCGATATTTGCATTTACACTATACACTGGTGAAACGGCTCAAGACGTTCTGACCCGGAAAAGGAAGTTAAAAGGCGTGACACAATGGATGCAGACAAAATGATTATTCAATGTTTTGCTTTCCGCACTATCTTTAAAGGTCAGCAAAACATTGCTCTCGTAAGGCGGAGAAAAAATAGGAGAGCCCTTGATCGCAATTCGCGTCCACCTGAGTCGACGTCATTCGCCTCAGTCTCTTTTTCAATGACGTACGACTCGCATTTACTGGGCAATATCCGATTTAACCGCTTACATGGCAGACGCAAATGCACGTATCCGAAATCATATGGATTTTTTACCACATATGAGTGAGGCCTGAATCCGATCTGTGGATATCGGAATTCATGCGTTGTTTTCCTGCTTACATATTCACGTGTCATATTCGATCTGTGTTCAAGTGACCGGAATTGGGTCACTTGAACCATGCAGTGTAAATGGGGCCATAGAGAAGCTACGGTGGCCGACACAGGACAAAGATGCCGTCGTCTGAGAGAGCAGAGAGTAGCTAGCGCTCTATAGAGAAGTTTGTCCGGTTAGGGCTACTGTAGAAACATGACGGCACAAAATGGTGACTTCACTGTAAAGGGACCCGTGGTGTATGTAGATAGAAATGGCTCATTCTAAGGTAATAAAAACATAACGGTTCATTATGTAAGGTCTTTATACTCCACTGAAAACATAGTTATGTATATTATATTGCATTTCTGTCAATAGATCCTCATAAATACTAAACACTGCACCTTTAAAAGGTCCCGTTCTTCATGTTTTTTTGAAGCTTTGATTGTGTTTACAGTGTGCAATATAACATGTGTTCATGTTTCGCGTGTAAAAAAAACACAGTATTTTTAACACAATGTACTTATCTGTATACCGCTGTTTTCACTGTCCTAAAAACGGGCTGATGAGTTCCTTGTTCTATGAAGTCCCTCCTTCAGAAATACGTAACGAGTTCTGATTGTGCCAGCGGTTCCCGTGTTGTGATTTGACCGCAGCTTAGCGAACGTGGCACGGTTCCTGTGTTGTGATTCGACAGCAGCTTAGCGCACGTAACTTGCACGGAAAGGTCACGCCTCTTAACGGGAGATGCATGCGCTTAATGATCTCTACAGCGTCCCTGGGAAAGCCAAACAAAGGTGATTTGACTCCGGGATGAAAATAACAGCGTCTCGACGACATGGCGACAAACACAGTCAAACGCAACAATTCCTTTTCTCCACGCGACACTTCCTCTTCTCCACGTGGGACAGCAACAAGACCACGCCCCCTTTTTTCGCGTATTCTTGTGGGCGGAGGTTAGTCTGTTCTACTGACGTCATTTATGTAGGAAGTACCAGGATGTAGTCCAAGCCGGCCGTTCGCTGTAGGCTTTGAAAGGGAACTTCTGTTAAATAAAATATCTCGCTTGGCATTGAACTTTGAGCTTTATAATTTTACAGGTATTATTTATATACTATATTATTTACGATACTGTTGTGAAGTACTCGTACTCGTAAAACTACCCCGATACAACCGCACCCGATACCACATTATGGCAACGCATCTTCGGATGCGTAGCCGCGCGGAAAATTACATAATTCGCCGTGCACACCCGCACACCGCCGCGCCAAGTGCAAAGGGGTCTCGTGCTCTCAAAGCACACGACTGCCATAGTATGGCGTCATTTTTGCCATGCTCACCCGAGCGCTAGTGCGGACGCGGCGAGTATAAACCCAGCTTAACCGCTCGTGAGGCAGAGACCTCTCGCTAGTGAGTGCTGAAAGTGAAGGGCTGTTTAGTAGGGATGTGCGCAATGGCTAGCCTAACCCCGGTACTAGTATAACAAGCCTAAGCTAGCTTAATTGTTATACTAGTTTGACATGACATGGAAGAAAATGGAAAACTTGTGTAAGCTTTCAAAATCCTCCTTCACCCGAGTGGAGATTTATCTGAAGCCTCCGCGAGCGCCAGAGAAAACCAATGCAAAACCTGAGGTAAAATTAAATGATTTTGTTTTGCTGCAAATATACACTTTTCAAAATAATATATTAATTTCAAGATATAACATTAACACTACAGTAATTTAAACATAGCCTTTGTAAAAAAAATATAAAAATATATTTAAAGCAAAACCTTAAATGTGCCAAAAAAATTTGACAAGTATTTTCCAAGTCGTCTTGCAGCAGCACTAACGTTTAATCGACTAGTCTCGCACATCCCTAGCTCGGTGTCACACATTGTAGATGAAAACAGAAACAGGCTCATAGCTGATAATGCAGAGAAGCTTCTTTTCATCAAAAAGAACCAGCCTCTCACTTTTCCGAAAAGGGCTGTATGGGTATGATAACATATAATAATTGAATTCAGTTGTTCTGCTACTATGTTGTGTGGTACAGGAATCCACTTAATGTTACAGGTTACATTTATGTGAAATGGGCAGCAGTGCCATGTTTGTTCAGGAAAACACCAAGTTGAATGTTAAAATGTCAGCAACAGCATCAATTTGTGTATTTACTTTGTTACAGTCAGAAAGTGAAAAACATCTGATGAAAATAAAACATTGTTAGAAGAACTGTAATGGTATTATTAAGTACTCGTATCAGTACTCGGTATCGGCAAGTACCCAAATGTAAGTACTTGTACTTGGTCTGAAAAAAAGTGGTATCGGTGCATCCCTATTAATTGTTGCATGTTGTCTATTTGAAAAAATATATATATCTTTTTTAATCAGTTTAAATGAATGATTCAACGAGTCACTCATAAAGACTAGATTCATTACTGGATGAATCAGCGTTTTTGAACAAACCTCTTGAATGAATGATTAAATGATTAAATGATTAAATTTTAGCAGTCACTTACTGGTGTAATAATGTAATTGATACAATCTGTATTTGAAACGTCAAGTTACATTCAAAAGGTGATTTACTCCATATTGCTCACTACAGTAAACATCAGTGTTTATATCCAAACTATAAACTTATCCAAGTTCTTCTGTAATAATCTGAATGTTTGTAACACAGAAATAATGAAGCTGTTTCATACCCATGACTGCTCTCTCTGTGTATTTGACTGTTCTCTGAGATTGTACTTTGAAAGGTTTAATAGACAGAGCCGAATCGTTGGCATTTAGGAATAAGATTGGGTGGGTGTTTCAATCGAGATCGCAATGTTTTAATGATTAATTGTGCAGCTCTAGCGCAAATATATGTAAATGCACAATAACAAGAACACGTGTGACCAGAAGCACTTCCACAACATGCATATATGAACATAATATTGTATAGAAATTATGAATAAAGTGAATTGTTGACTTACCATTCCCACAAGGAACAATGTAAATAACAGGAACCATGGCAGATCCGTGCAGCTTCGGTCCTCCAAAGGTTTCCATTCTCTTTTTGTCCTCTGCAAAAACAAAAACACAGTGCTTCTTGTTCAGTCACACTTAAACGGATTATCATGATTAAAATAAAACGCCTTCACATTAAAGATAAACTGATAATCAAGTTGATTAATACTGTCTACCGATGGTTCTTAAAAATTGTGTTTACTGATAAATCATGCCTTTCGATAAGTCTTAAAAAAAAAAAAAAAACATTAATACCACATTGCATTCAAAAAGGGAAGGTGTTTAATTATTAATAATCATTTTATTATTTGATTATTATCCATACCTTCAATACATGTATTATTGAATTAAAAAAAAACAATAATAGCACAATAAATAAAATCTGAATTATTTATCGGTTATGAAACATTTAAACAAAATGAATCATAAAAAAAATGACATTATTCAATCTCTTCTTTACATAACTACTTAACACGCTGCAAGTGTTAATTAGTAATTTCATATGAATGTAACAAAATGTACAATCAATTTCACATAAGCATCGACCACATTATATCCAATTATAAGTAACACCCTTTGTGTAACCAGTGTGTTGTAAACGGACAGCAGTCCCTGTAAACATGTAAACAGTGTTATGAAGATCATCAGTGTGTGCTGCTGACAAAGGTCTAACGGTTTGTCTTAAGGTGCACAGGCGAAATCATCATCTTATAATTGTCATGGTCAAATGCATGCACCGTTATGTGCGGCCGCATAGGACATAATAATAGGATTACATGCACGCAAAAGACAGTACAGCACTTCACTGGCCCGTCAAAGGCGATCCGCCGTGGAACAATGGAACAATGTATCAACACATCCGCTCGAGATTCGATACACTGTATCGCGTTTTGTCGCGGGCAGCATCGCTTACCTCTGCGCTTTCACAGCATCCCATTGCCGGAGGGAGGTTAGGACCGCAAAAAAACTAAATGCTACACCGCAGGAAAACAATAACCCCAACTTGCAGGGAGTTGACGGTGTGTTTTTTACCCTGCATTAATCGCGCGCGTCGATCACATGAATCTAATCGGAGGGCTTTCCCCGGATACACTGCATAATAATGTTTGTTCTCGCCTCTCGCTCCAGGTAAAAGGGATTATTACTTTAGGATTTATCGCCCAGCACTTCCTGGTGGGATGAGCAGGTGTAGCCGGAAAAGAACGGCAGCCGTCCATTCACAGCACGAGCTGGATGAGGCGGATCTCGCGCTGAATGAAGGGATGCTGGAGGAACCCGGGAAGTTTAAACCACACTGCTTTCATTCGGGAATAGGTTTTTTTTATGGGATTTTAAATTGTTGTAATTCAATTTTACTATATTATATTATTTGATGTTGAGTAATATATTATATACACGTAGCCTAATCATATTTTAAAACATTTTTCAAAACTGTCCCTTACGAAAATTAACCATAGTTTTATTGTAGTAAAAATGTAGTAACCATGGTTTTTTGGCTAATTGAATACCATTTATAGAACTACAGTTTTACCACAAATACCATGGTAAAACTGTAGTTAGAGAAGCAAAACCATGGTTAATTTGCGGTTACCATGGTTTTACTACAATAACCATGGTTTTTTGGTTTTATTTGTAGTAAAACCATGGTTTATTTTCGTAAGGGGTATGCCAATATTTCCGACCTTAAGCACAACTAAAATATCAGGATGAATTTAGAATGATTGTTCATTATTTTTAACAATGTTTCCAGTTACTACAGTTTCTCAAAGTCATGGAAAACCTGGATGGAAAAAAATTTAGTAATTAACCCATAAAAGTAGGGTAGAGTGGGGGAAAACGCCCCCCTTAAAGGTCCCGTTCTTCGTGTTTTTTTGAAGCTTTGATTGTGTTTACAGTGTGCAATATAACATGTGTTCATGTTTCGCGTGTAAAAAAAAAGAAGTATTTTTCACACAATTTACTTATCTGTACACCGCTGTTTTCACTGTCCTAAAAACAGGCTGATGAGTTCCTTGTTCTATGAAGTCCCTCCTTCAGAAATACGTAACGAGTTCTGATTGTGCCAGCGGTTCCCGTGTTGGGATTTGACCGCAGCTTAGCGAACGTGTCACGGTTCCTGTGTTGTGATTCGACAGCAGCTTAGCGCACGTGGAAAAGTCACGCCTCTTAACGGGAGATGTATGCGCTTAATGATCTCTACAGCGTCCCTGGGAAAGCCAAACAAAGGTGATTTGACTCCGGGATGAAAATAACAGCGTCTCGACGACATGGCGACAAACACACTCAAACGCAGCACTTCCTTTTCTCCACGCGACACTTCCTCTTCTCCACGTGGGACAGCAACAAGACCACGCCCCCTTTTTTCGCGTATTCTTGTGGGCGGAGGTTAGTCTGTTCTACTGTTCTACTGACGTAATTTATGAAGGAAGTACCAGGATGTAGTCCAAGCCAGCCGTTCGCTGTAGGCTTTGAAAGGGGACTTCTGTTAAATAAAATATCTCGCTTGGCATTGAACTTTGAGCTTTATAATTTTACAGGTATTATTTATGCTCTAACAGCAACATTACACACTAACTAAAGTTTGAACAATGGGATCACGAAGAACGGGACCTTTAAGGAAAATGTGACATTACAGTGAAACAAAACATAAATGTGACTTGAATTGCCATCCCGGTTTTGAGTGACTATGGCAGGAGTTATTCACCAAATATTAAAATTGCGCAGCCTTCATAATTAATTAGTATTTTGACTGAAAATATTTTTGTACAAAGGGGGCGTTTTGCCCCAGCGGTGGGGTAAAATGCCCCCTTTCTTACCAACCAGTTTGCTTCATAGATCAACAGCAAAATGAGCAGACTATAGTTTTTAATCTCTCAAAGTAAAAGGCAAGTAATGTATCAACATGTATATAAATTAATATTTATTTAATATCACTATTTATGTAGTGAAATATATTCAATAAATGCATTAAAAGCCACTATGTTTTATCATTGGGTCACCTGGCTAACCACCTTCCATCAGTGAGCTAACTGTGCTATCAAGCTAGCCTAATGCTCACTTGAGGTAATTTTTTTTTATTTTGTTCAAATATTTTGATTTTACCACCTAGTTATACTGCATTAAGTGTAAAACAAAGGATTTGATAGACAGAAATATGTTATTATAGTTATTATGATAGAGAGAAACTATGCCCTTTGTGGGGTGTTTTACCCCTCAGCGCAGGGGGCATTTTACCCCACAAGCTATGACTTTTTTTTTAAATGTTTAATTTTTAAAATATAATTATATTCCTTATAAATAACATTTCCTCTCAAACTACAGACTTCACTATTCATCTATCATACATCACTGTGATATCCTGCAGACCAATATTCTCTTAAACACTTGTTTACTAATATCTGAAAATTATAGCGCTTGCACTGTAATCCTCTTCTCTTCAAATACGTCGCTGGTGTCAGCTTCTCCAAGGAGATTTGTTTATCCCCGTTGTCAACGAAGTGCATAGCAACAGTGAAAATGTATCTTGACTCCCTCTAGTGGTTATTTTGGGAAAAACAGGTGGGGGGCGTTTTACCCCAGGGGGGCGTTTTCCCCCACTCTACCCTAACTGAAATTTCTGTCAGATATTTGTGAGTGTAATCTCTGATAAATCATTTTGAGGCACTATTTGTGCTTCCTCAGATTGTCACATTGGATCGCTTTGAAAATTCTCTACATCCTTTTGAAGGAGCCACAAATAGTTGTGTACAGGAACGTCGTTACTAGGGCTGTAACAATATATCGTGTCACACTATATCGCATATACAAAAATGCAACAGTCTGTATTGTGTACAGTTCGCCCAAAATAAAAATTACAGTGTGAGACTTTTTAGTGTCAGTACTACATTAAACTACTATACATGTAAATATAATGTATAATAATGCAATGGGGGAATATTTGTGGGTCTTAATAAAATGATAATGCCAAATGTCTTGTTTCCAGTAAAAAGCAGCCTACATTATTTTAAATATATCTAGTCAGTGACAGAGTGCAAGCATATTCATCTAAAATGATTCTGTATTTTCAGCTTCAGAATTATGAATATTTTTATTCTGCCATTGTCCTGTGCATTGGGTTACCAGCACCAAGTCCAAGCCTCTTCATTTCCACCCCCTATGTAATACCAAATTTAGCTTTTTAATCATCAGGATACATTTTTTGTTAACCGTTTACCATATGTCTTTGAGTATCGCAATAATATCATATCATGAGTTCAGTATCGTGAGATGTATCGAAACGTGACATGAGGGTATCGTTACACCCCTAGTCATTACATATTGTATTACATTATAATCTCAGCAAAAACATGTCATATTTTCATTATTGTAATATCGTTTAAAACATAAATATTATTATTATTAAACAAAGCATTGGTATTCCTTTACGGTACTGTAAAGGAATACCAATGCTTTGTTTAATAAAAAATAAAAACAAATAATAATAATTGCATGAATATTTAAATGTTGCATTTCCCGGGAAGTTTAATTATGACTGGATTTAGATTTTTTTAAATGTACTGTAAGGAAATACTTTTAAAAGCTATTACAATAATGAAACTATGACTTTTTGTTGAGTTTATGATATAATAATTTTCTCATAATGTAAAAATTGTTATTACATTATGAGCTCAAGATTGTATTACATTTTGAGAAAATGTTTACATTATGAACATTTTATTATTATAATAATGCAATACTCATTACATGATAAGCTGCTACAGCATCACAGGAGGAACCACTGACAAAGAATATATGGGTTCTATTTTGTACTTGTCCTTTTGGAAAGAGTGACAAGAGGTTCTCCAGAGGTTTGAGCCAGTGTGTTGCAATCTGACACTCCCAAATGGCGCATCAAATATCTTTTTATTTTTAAAACATGGAAAGATCATGGAAATTCACTGTTCCAAATTTGTCCGGACTACTGCCATTTTTACTTCTGTAAAATAAAAAATAAAAACATTCACTCGTGTCCCTAATCTTGAGACAAAGTCTGCAAAACTGCAAGCACATTATCTGCTTTACACTCAGTTTGCAATTGTTAAAAAAACAGTGTGCAAAACTCTAAACATGTTTCTCCACATTAGACACATCATTCAAATGTCTATATTGTGATGATGTGTCTACATTCATACGGGGGCAGTTGTGGCCTAATGGTTAGAGAGTCGGACTTGTAACCCGAAGGTTCGAGTCTCAGGTCCAGCAGGTGGGGGGAGTGAATAACCAGCGCTCTCCTCCACCTACCACGACTGAGGTGAGACCCTTGAGCAAGGCACCAAACCCCCCAACTGCTCCCCACATGTGGCTGCCCACTGCTCTGGGTGTGTGTTCACTACTGTGTGTGTGCACTTGGATGGGTTAAATGCAGAGCATCAGTTCCATGTATGGGTCACCATACTTGGCCACACGTCACTTCACATTCACATTCACATTCAAAACTAACAGCTCTTGTGTTTCATTTAGAAACCACTGCCATTTAAAGGGCACAATAATTTCCAGATTACCGACACCCAACAATCGTGTGTGAAAACACTCGATACATATTGATCACTTAGAAATCAAAACTCAATGCTTTCAGAAAGAAATACATTATTTTAACCCTCTTGCATTTCTGTTTATAGTGTAAATATGCAAATTTGATCATATCAAGCGTTCCCCAGCGTCACTCAGAGTCTGTGCGCGGAAATCTGGAAAGCGGAGACGACAGTTCCAGAATGTCGTTGCATTAACAGTAGGCTATGCATTACAATCCCCGGAATTAGCAATTTGGTAGTTTGTTTTTGTATTTCTGTCAGTATTATTTTGTTCCTGATCTTCTAATAGTGCTAACAACTTGTACAAAATACACGTTCTTGGAAGAGAATTATAATTCTTGTCTAATCAAGTTTGATCTAATATAAATAACATCAACTTTGCTGTCGATGGCACACTTTGTAGAATACAGGGAGTGCAGAATTATTAGGCAAATGAGTATTTTGACCACATCATCCTCGTTATGCATGTTGTCTTACTCCAAGCTGTATAGGCTGGAAAGCCTACTACCAATTAAGCATATTAGGTGATGTGCATCTCTGTAATGAGAAGGGGTGTGGTCTAATGACATCAACAGCCTATATCAGGTGTGCATAATTATTAGGCAACTTCCTTTCCTTTGGCAAAATGGGTCAAAAGAAGGACTTGACAGGCTCAGAAAAGTCAAAAATAGTGAGATATATTGCAGAGGGATGCAGCAGTCTTAAAATAGCCAAGCTTCTGAAGCGTGATCATCGAACAATCAAGCGTTTCATTCAAAATAGTCAACAGGGTCGCAAGAAGCGTGTGGAAAAACCAAGGCGCAAAATAACTGCCCGTGAACTGAGAAAAGTCAAGCGTGCAGCTGCCAAGATGCCACTTGCCACCAGTTTGGCCATATTTCAGAGCTGCAACATCACTGGAGTGCCCAAAAGCACAAGGTGTGCAATACTCAGAGACATGGCCAAGGTAAGAAAGGCAGAAAGTCGACCACCACTGAACAAGACACACAAGCTGAAACGTCAAGACTGGGCCAAGAAATATCTCAAGACTGATTTTTCTAAGGTTTTATGGACTGATGAAATGAGAGTGAGTCTTGATGGGCCAGATGGATGGGCCCGTGGCTGGATTGGTAAAGGGCAGAGAGCTCCAGTCCGACTCAGACGCCAGCAAGGTGGAGGTGGAGTACTGGTTTGGGCTGGTATCATCAAAGATGAGCTTGTGGGGCCTTTTCGGGTTGAGGATGGAGTCAAGCTCAACTCCCAGTCCTACTGCCAGTTTCTGGAAGACACCTTCTTCAAGCAGTGGTACAGGAAGAAGTCTGCATCCTTCAAGAAAAACATGATTTTCATGCAGGACAATGCTCCATCACACGCGTCCAAGTACTCCACAGCGTGGCTGGCAAGAAAGGCTATAAAAGAAGAAAATCTAATGATATGGCCTCCTTGTTCACCTGATCTGAACCCCATTGAGAACCTGTGGTCCATCATCAAATGTGCGATTTACAAGGAGGGAAAACAGTACACCTCTCTGAACAGTGTCTGGGAGGCTGTGGTTGCTGCTGCACGCAATGTTGATGGTGAACAGATCAAAACACTGACAGAATCCATGGATGGCAGGCTTTTGAGTGTCCTTGCAAAGAAAGGTGGCTATATTGGTCACTGATTTGTTTTTGTTTGGTTTTTGAATGTCAGAAATGTATATTTGTGAATGTTGAGATGTTATATTGGTTTCACTGGTAAAAATAAATAATTGAAATGGGTATAAATTTGTTTTTTGTTAAGTTGCCTAATAATTATGCACAGTAATAGTCACCTGCACACACAGATATCCCCCTAAAATAGCTAAAACTAAAAACTACTTCCAAAAATATTCAGCTTTGATATTAATGAGTTTTTTGTGTTCATTGACAACATGGTTGTTGTTTAATTATTAATGTTGTAAAATTAATCCTCAAAAATACAACTTGCCTAATAATTCTGCACTCCCTGTATATATAGGCCTACTTTCAGATAATAACCCATAAACTGTTGCAGAATATATAAATTACTTTTGATCTAATTCTTATTAGCTACTATTTAGGCTATACATCTTCCGTGTCATAATGTAAAATACTAAAAATAATCTACTTAATTTTATTTTGACAATTTAGTCGAATAATTGAATAACTGATCAAAGAAAAATCTGAATCCCAGTCATCTGAAAGGTATTTTTTTATGACTTATGTACAAGCATATCAATATTTACTTATTTAATTGCCCATATTTTAATTGAAGATATGTCATAATAAAAAAAAACATCATAGATTTTGTCATAATAGAAATCACTCAATTAACCTATAGGTTTTAATGAAAGTGAAGATGCCTGAAATGTACATCTAACTCATGAAAATATTAAATAATAGCCTCGTTAATTACAATAAAAAACAATAACACCAGTAACAACATGCCACTTGGGGCCTTCTGTGCCAAATATGGTTGCGTCATCTTACCCCAAGAGTGTAATTTTATGTTTTTTCTTCAAAATTAAAGCTATAACATTTACTCCACCAAGCCAAAAACATTGTGTCCACAAATCCTTCATTAACAAATAGACACAAAAACTTGGATATTCGACATAATACTATGTCATATATCACTATTTTTGATATTAGATCAAGATATTAGATTTTGAATTAGATCAAAACTGTTTTGAAAGAGTAAGATGGATCATTTGTATGGACAAGCACCCAATCCTTGCCCCAGTGCCCCTTTTTTTGGTTTGGTCTGCCCCTCAAAATGTCTGTGCACGGCCCTGACTGAATAGTCATCACCTTTATTTCTATAGTGCTTTAAACAATACAGATTGTTTCAAAGCAGCTTCACAACAATAACAAATTCTGCTGTAAAGGAGCTCTAACAAGCCAATAGTGTCATTATTCAACTCAAGTCAGTTCATCAATTGTTCAACAATTGTGCATGCATACTGTATATACAGTGTATTTGTGCCCATATACAAACTCCTGTCCACTCCACTGCACACTGAACAAGCAAAAGACACAAGATAGCAGTGTTTTACATTTTTCACATCAGTGCGCATGTTTGGCATCTATGTGGCTAATCATTTGATGGTTTGTGTGTAGAGTTACTGTACAAAAACAAAATTTCTAGAAGAGTTTTGAATGAAGTGTTCGCTTTTTCAAGAGATTTGGGATGAGTTGCAAGTTGTGTGCGTGTTTTGAGGCTTTGTGTGTAGGGTTTAGAGAAAAAGAGCCATAGTTTGAGAAAATGTGTGTAAGCAATTCAATAAAATTGTAATCATAAGCATTCATATCTTCTGGTGATGTACCTTCTGATGAACATTTCACATTAGCTGAGAGTTAAAAAAAAGAAAAAGAAAAGATTTGGCTTTGACCCCAATGCATATGCCTACAGATTGCTATGAAATCAGGAGCAAAAGGTCAGTGCTGCTTGACCACTATGAGCAGCACAAAAACACAAACGTCAGTCCATATGGTCATCATCACCACCCAGTTGGGAATCTGCGTCACTACTGCCTCTCAATGTGCTAGTCACTGTAAAAAACATACACTTTAACTGGAAATTAACTGCCTATCACAATTTTGACTTTGAACACCAATAAACATTACTAGAATAATAGTAAATTACCATTAGCCTACTGCAATAATTGATGGAATTTGTACGAATAGTTTGAGAATTCCTGAAAGCAACTCTCAATGTTGTAGCCTAGCCCAATGCAACACAATACAGTAAACTTCCTAAGTTTCCCAACACTTAATTGTTGCCTTAATTTCTACATTAAATCTAATTGGTGGACGTCACAACATGCCTTGAAAGTTCATTACACTTTCAACTTAAATACTGATTGAGAAATTCCGTAAAATCGAGTAGAACTGACAGAAATTATTGACAGGTTAAACAGATGTCAACAAATATTCATGTGTATTGCTGTGTATAAGACCGCCTTTCTAGTAGAAACGAGCCCAGAACAGAGAGGAATTATTATGTCGAAGCTCTAATACATCTTAGAAGTTCTAAACTCGTAAAACGTATTACAACAACAATGTCCCACCTTTATCCAGCTGGACCTCGGCCGATAGGAGCTGGATGTTGACCGTCTCACCTCGCTCATCACAGCGCTCTGTCTGTGAGGGGTAGAGCCTCAGCTCAGAGACCACAGAACAGCTGCATTGTTCCATTGTTCTCTATAGTACCAGGGAGAGAGTGAACATAGTGAGTTATTGTGTGTGTGTGCGTGTGTCACGGAGAGAGATAGGGAGAAAAAGACAAAGAAAGAGGAGGGGGAAAACCCTCACAAATTACTGTAAACAACAGAAGTGATTTTGTTGTCAAAACTGACTGTACTTTAATGTGTCTGTCCACTAGAGGGAGCTCAGACACAACAAACAGAATCAAAACGGACCATTTTCATTCCAGGAATAAATTAAAAGACAGTTATTTCAAATTGAAATAATATTTTACAGTGTTTCTGTATTTTTGAGCATTAGAGACTTCTTTCAAAAATCATGAATAAAATATTACTGAGCCCAAACTTTTGAACGGTAGTATAGCCTATATAAAATACAACGAATGGGATCCAAAAGTCTAAAAAGGTGAATTTTTTTGATGTTGTTATAATTTAATCTTTTAATTTATAGAATTTTATAATATTAAATTAATATAATTTATGAATTATTATTCAATTAAAACAGTCATATTTATTATATTATATCAAATTATATAATTTGCTCATCAATTTGAGTGAAACATTTAAATGAATTCAAACAGTGCAGAATCTTACATATTTAATCATTTTATATCATTAAGTAAATCATAAACTTAAAGTGTAAAAGAATAATAATAGCACCTTACATTAAGTTTATTTCTATATTCTCTAAAATTTCGGTGATCTCAGACGTTTGGACCCCTTGTATTGTATATTATAAAGTATATCTATTGTACATTATAAAATAATACAATTCAGAGTTTTCTTAAATTTCGTTTTTTACAAAAAAATTTCCGGGTACTTAGTTAATGTCAGTAGGGTGATATCAGGTAAAATGGGCCATCAGGTAAAATGGGCCATTTAAGGTTTGGGGGTCCCAGCCCCTCTGGAATTTAGAGCCAATGACTGAAAAGGATTTCAAACTGTTGTCATAACTGTGCTTGACAAGTAACAGGTGATTTGATTAGTTTATGGTTGCGATGGTGGGCGGGGCAATAATTCAAATCAAGACTGCACCAGAAAGCTGCATGGTAAGTAGCCTGGCATACCAAATCTAACTAAATTATTATAAGGGATAATAAATCTATAAAAAAAAAAAAAAAACATGCACATAAAAAACTAAGCATAATATCGGTCTTGATGGCATCCATCAGAAATAATGCTGTTAGTTTGGTATATGAACATATTTTTTGGAAAAGTTATGTTTTTCTTGACGGCCCAATTTACCTTAACCCACTGAGCTAAAATGGGCCACATGGTTTCAGCTAAAATGGGCCATCCTCTGTGTCACTCACAAACACATGTGTGTGAGTGTGTGTCGGTGTGCAAGTACACACACTCACACACCGACACACACACACCGACACACATATGTTGGTGCAACAACATTATGAGGACTCTCATTAGGTGTAATGGTTTTTATACTGTACAAACCGTATTTTCTATCCCCCTACACTGCCCCTACCCATAAACACAACCATCACAGGAAACATTCTGCATTTTTACATTTTTAACAAAACATTGTTTAGTAAAGCAATTTGATTTACGGGGACATTTAGAAAGTCCTCATAAACCAGCTTGATGTTGTAATACCAGTGTAATTGGTAAATGTCATTATACAAATTTGTGTTATGCACACACCGACACCCCCACACGCACGCACGCACGCACACACGCACACACACACACACACAACTGACCAATGATCTATGCTGTTACAAAATTTACTTTTTTAATTGTACATTTGAATATGTGGGTTTGCACCCAAAAAAAATTTTTTTGTTTTTTTAATGACATGTTTTTATGTTTGTTTAATGCAGTTTAAATTTATGTGGCTACATAAAGTTAAAATTGATGATAAATCACTATTTCCCTTTGCAGTTTGACTGGCCCATTGGTTACCTGAAACAGTGGCCCATTTTACCTGAAACAGCGGCCCATTTTACCTGAAACAGTGGCCCATTTTACCTGAAACAGTGGCCCATTTTACCTGAAACAGTGGCCCATTTTACCTGAAACAGCGGCCCATTTTACCTGAAACAGCGGCCCATTTTACCTGAAACAGTGGCCCATTTTACCTGAAACAGCGGCCCATTTTACCTGAAACAGCGGCCCATTTTACCTGAAACAGTGGCCCATTTTACCTGAAACAGCGGCCCATTTTACCTGAAACAGCGGCCCATTTTACCTGAAACAGTGGCCCATTTTACCTGAAACAGCGGCCCATTTTACCTGAAACAGCGGCCCATTTTACCTGAAACAGCGGCCCATTTTACCTGAAACAGCGGCCCATTTTACCTGAAACAGCGGCCCATTTTACCTGAAACAACGGCCCATTTTACCTGAAACAGTGGCCCATTTTACCTGAAACAGCGGCCCATTTTACCTGAAACAGTGGCCCATTTTACCTGAAACAGCGGCCCATTTTATCTGAAACAGCGGCCCATTTTACCTGAAACAGTGGCCCATTTTACCTGAAACTGCTCATGCAAAAAAAGGTGGCACAGCTGATGTTTTAAGAACTATAGGGCCTAAATAATTATATTTTTGTACATAATTTCAATACAACATTATCAAAAACAGTCATTAAAAATCATAAAAACACATGGGAAAGGCATATATGGTATTGTATTATTGTCCCAAGCGATTTACCAAAAAGTGGCCCAATTTAGCTGATATCACCCTATGTGAAGTTATTATTATCTCTCTCTACGTGCGTGGTACTGTAAATACCAGGGTCAAATAACCACAATTATCTCTCACAGCTAGGTGGAACATTCAATTTGCTTTCCTACACATTTATGTGCAATCTTCAGCAGTTTTAGAGAATGTCTCCACGTATTATGCATCAATTACACATTTTTAGAAGAGATTGTGAAGTCAACATCTGTAGGAGGCTGTTTGCTTTGCTCTTATAAACAAAAAAGGCCTATTACTCCTTAAACCCATGTTGAACCTTCCCCTTGAAAGTGAAAAAACAGCATTGACGTGTCTGTCACACACTTCCTCAGTCAGCATTTTTTGCTTGTTTATCAGTCCAGTCTCAGCTTAGGTGGTATTATTGTTCCACATGAGCCTTTACTCTATTTCTGACAAAGAGTAACGTGATATTTGTGTTTCATATTCCAGCTCTGTGCATCGAGCATTCCATGTTTCATTTTCTAGAAAGCATCAGTCCTGCTCTTATTTTATGGATGTGAAACAGTGTGAGAGTGCTGAAGGTGGTAGGTATTTCCCCTCAGGATACATGAATGACTCACTTTACTGAGAAAAGAAACTGCATATGCCAACCTCTCGATAGCAACTTATAGGAAACGTATTGTTTTCAGAATCAATCAGGTGCAATAATAAATATATATATATAGGAATTTGTTTATAAGGGATACGGCATGAGTGTTACCCAAAAATCTTTTTTGAAATGCTCAAATGAATTCACATACTTTTGAAACAATTTTCACTCAGCAATGGCTAGTAAACGTCTCATATAATTAGACTGTGTGGAACATGTGTTCCCTGAGTTTCTGAAGGATGTATTCCATTATTTCATCACCCAGCTCTTCCACTAAAAATGTCAGAAACACCACACAACTTCCCGTAGCAGAGGAGCTGACAGCAGCGGGCTGTGCATGCTAACAACTGTAGCAGCAGATGCAGTACATGAAGCGGTAATATCAGCTGACCCTTCCTCCAGATCACACACAGATTACTTAAAGGGATAGTTCACCCTAAAAGGAAAATTAAGTCAACATTTACTCAACCTGATGTTGTTCTAATGCCATATGTCTTTCATTTATGGACCACAAAAGAAGATTTCTTTAAAAAGTGTGAAGAGCAACCAGTGTCAAGCTTTTAAAAAATACCTAAAAGTATCACAAAATGATTCCATGTGACATGTGCTGTATATGCCAAGTGTTCTGGGGGTTTATAGGGTTTAATGAAAAAAACCCCAGAATTCTTGACCTTGTGTAACTGGTCCTACTCGACTTGCTCCGAGCGAGATTCAAACCGAGGTGTCTGGCGTGAAAGTTGGGCACACTAACAGGGAGGCTAAAGACCACAGCCTCTAGTGTCAGTCGCTAGCGCCTCTTGAGGCCTGGGGAGTGAGCTTTGTCACTCTTCCGGTTCTGTTTGTTTTGTAAATATATACTGAATACAGGGCCGTGCACAGGGGGGTGGCCCGGTGGCTAGAGCCACTGCCGTTCTGCCCTCATCAGCTGAGGTGCCCCTCTCGCAGTCTATGGTCGCTACCCATCCCCGCTAAAAGTGTTCTGTCAATTACACTCACCCCCCTAAACCTCACTCCCATCTGGGTCACGGCACCAAATGTAACCGGTCCTACTCAACCTGCTCCGTCTGTTACACTCACCCCCCTAAACCTCACTCCAGTCAGGGTCACGACACCAAATGTAACCAGTCCTACTCGTCCCGCTCCGAGCGGGATTCAAACCAGGGTCTCCAGCGTGGAAGGCAGGTGCACTAACAAAGAAGCTAAAGACCACAGTCTCTAGAATCAGTCTCTAGCATCAGTCGCTAACACGCCTTTGAGGCCTGGGGAGTGAGCTTTACACGCACGGTTGCTCTTACTGGCCTACGTCAATTACACTCACCCCTACAAAACCTCAGTCCCATCCGGGTCACGGCACCAAATGTAACCGGTCCTACTCGACCTGCTCCGTCTGTTACACTCACCCCCCTAAACCTCATTCCAGTCAGGGTCACGACACCAAATGTAACCAGTCCTACTCGTCCTGCTCCAAGCGGGATTCCAACCGGGGTCTCCGGCGTAGAAGGCTGGTACACTAACAAGGAGGCTAAAGACCACAGCCTCTAGTTTCAGTTGCTAGTGAGCCTCTTGAGGCCTGGGGAGAGAGCTTTACATGCACAGCTCTTACTGGCCTACGTCAATTACACTCACCCCCCCAAAACCTCACTCCCATCCGGGTCGCGGCACAAAATGTAACCGGTCCTACTCGACCTGCTCCATCTGTTACACTCACCCCCCTAAACCTCACTACAGTCAGGGTCACGACACCAAATGTAACCAGTCCTACTCGTCCCGCTCCGAGCGGGATTCCAACCGCGGTCTCCGGCGTAGAAGTCGGGCGCACCAACAAGGAGGCTAAAGACCACAGCCTCTAGTGTCAGTCGCTAGCGCGCCTTTTGAGGCCTGGGGAGAGAACTTTGAGAACCGTTGAGAACCGGTCCTCAACCCACTCTGTCTGTTACACTCACCCCCGTAAACCACACTCCAGTCGGGGTCATGACACCAAATGTAACCAGTCCTCAACCCACTCCGTCTGTTACACTCACCCCCCTAAACTTTGAGAACCGTTGAGAACCGGTCCTCAACCCACTCTGTCTGTTACACTCACCCCCCTAAACCACACTCCAGTTGGGGTCACGACACCAAATGAAACCGGTCCTTCTTGACCCGTTCTGAGCAGGATTCGAATCATTCCGGTCTTTGGCATGGGAAGCGGGTGGACGCAAAAAACAAGGATGCTATAGACGCAGCCTCTAGCACAGTCACTAATGCACCTTTTAGACCAGGGGAGTGAGGTTTACACGCACAGCTCTTATTGGCCTACGTCCGTTACGCTTGGCCGTTGGTCTTCTGTGCACGGCTGCGCGGCAGTTCACTCAGTCTCGCCCAGAAAAAGCACTCAAGTTTTGAGAAATCAAGATTAACAAAAAAGGCGACATGAAATACAACTCATGTACCTTCTTCTCTGAGGTGAATGTATCTGTTGTGTTCATCGTAACAAGAAGTTATGACGTTCACATCTGTCAACTGTCATTCAGACTGTTATCACACAAATGGAGTTCCGGTCCAGGGATATTTGACTCAGTGAAGAAAGTACACTGGAACGTTTTTTGGGATTTCTAGGAGTTGTATTTCCGTGTTTTTGTTCATCTCGATTTCTCACAGCTTGTGGGCTCTTTCTGGGCGAGACGGAATGAACTGCAGCGCTAATGAATTTTGTTAAATAATACATAACATTTCAGTTTGTTGTTCACTAAACCCTATACACGGGTTTCCTGTTTACAAACATTACAGGGTGCGTGCGCATCCTGGAGGCAGAAAGACAGATCGCTGAGCTGGTCCGCTACTGCAACAACCTTAAGTATTGAAGCTTTCCTTATTGTTTGTATATAACTGCTGACTCAATAAAACGTGATTTTAGTTGGATCTGTTTGTCTGTCTTTAATTTTGCAGTGTTGCTGTGATACATGTATGAATGATCATGTCAGGCTAGTAATGTAATCAATTAATCAAACATCACAGATACAGTTATTAATAAGCACTGGCTCTGTTGGTACAATTAACCACGCAGCAACTCCTTGGCATTTTGACTTTCAGACACGCCGCTGCTAACCTACAACACGCGAGGTCTCTTCTTTCTGCCTCACGGTTGCGTGCGCAAGCAGTGATGACGTCGCCGAGAAATCCATGTATTATATAGCCCTAGAACACATGAGATCATACTTTTGTGTCTTTTTTAAAAAGCTTGATGCTGGTCGCTATTCATTACTATTATATGGACGAACGCGAGCGGGACATTTTCATTTTATTATTATTATTATTATTATTATATATATATATATTTTTTAAAATTATATCATCAGAGGGTTGTCATGGAAGTATAACTTCAATATAGTCTGTTTTGTTCTGCTAATATTATGAAATACTAAAATACCGTTTCTGAAGATACCATTGGAACATTGTGAATGGGTAAATTTGGATATTGAGCTCTGCAGTATTTTGGGAAATTAAGAGAACAGTGTTTGTGTTTCTCACAATGCCAGAATACGGGATCTGGCTTGAAAACAAGACCAGGATTTACCACAATTTCACAATGTAGGTTGCATCTGTATTGCAACACCATGACAAACACTAAACACAGAAAAAGTTAATATTTCTTGGCATACACCATGCCACAAGATTGTGCTTAGTTTGTACTTGAAGAACTGAGATTACTTAAATGGTTTATGGAAAAATATCTCCCTGATAAGAACATAAACTCAATAATAAGTGTCACATAGGTCAATACATCTTATTCTGGTCTAGTCTGACGTCATTTATTATACAATGTTATTTACATTCTTGTGTACTGAGAGAATATAATAGCTAGAAATTAGAAATTGAGACATGTCATCTCAATATGTGAAAAAGAATTTACACCATTTTGAGTTCTATGGTTTTACGTATCAGTCTTTATCAGGTCTTAAAAATAAAGTAATACAACCTCAGATGAACAACATGACATATTACACCGTCCATAAACATTACATCATGGTTTATTTAACAAAAACTAGGCCAAAACAGAGAAGCCTTGTGTGACAAACTAAGTACATCCCATGATTGAATTGCTTGTAAAACGTACTCGGTTACTAGCGTAACCTCGGTTCTCTCTAGAAGAGGGAACGAGTATTGCGTAAGTTGCTTACGCTACGGGAAAGTATTCTTTCTTCGAGATCTGAAAAACCACAAAATTATCCTTAATTTTTGCCATATTGTCAACGCAGTGCGGCAGCCTGGCAGACCATAGCAGGCTATTCCAGCGTGTCTATTGGCTGCTCGGCTGGCAACTGCAGCAGCCTATCGGCGAGCCCGTGTGATGTGGCATCCAATGAGGGCGCTTCATCGGCGGGAAAGCATAAAGCGGGAGGCTGGGCCAGGGCATCCTCGCTCTTTGATAGAAACATCGGGCAGCGGGCGTTCTCTCTTGTCACAAAGAGGTCGACCTCCGCTCTGCCGAATAGGCGCCATAAATGCTGGACTGTCTGGTGGTGTAGGGACCACTCCCCTGGGGGAATGAGGTCCCTGGACAGCTTGTCCGGGCCAACATTGAGGTGGCCCGGCACGTGTGCGGCCCTCAGCGAGCGCAACGAGCTGTGTGCCCACACGAGAAAGCGTTCCGACACCTGGACCTGGCACCGCCCTGTCGGTTCACGTATGACACTACGGCCATGTTGTCCGAACGGACTAGCACGTGGTGCCCTCATATGAATGGGAGGAAGCGCCTGAGCGCGTTCTCGACCGCAATCATCTCCAAGCAATTTATGTGGAGACGTTTCTCCCGGTCTGACCAGAGGCCAAAAGCCGGTCTGCCCTCGAAAACAGCGCCCCAGCCTGAGGTGGAAGCGTCTGTCGAGATAACCCTGCGGTGTGAGATGGCTCCCATCGTCACCCCCTGCTGGTACCAGTCGGCTGCTAACCAGGGCTTCAGTGCTGAAGTGCAGCTCTGAGTCACTCTGATTCGAAAGCCTCCGGAAGCCCAGGCCCTGTGAGGCACTCGGGCATTCAACCAGCATTGCAGCGGGCGCATGCGCAGTAGACCCAGCTGGAGCACTGCTGCAGCTGAGGCCATACATCCCAGCATCCTCTGAAAAGCTCTGAGAGGTGCAGTGCTGCCCGGCCGGAAGGACGCAGCCATGCGTCGGACTCGGCGTGTGCACTGCGGTGACAGGCGGGCTGACATTGCCACAGTGTCCAGATCCAAACCCAGGAATGAGGTTGACTGCATGGGCACTAATGAGCTCTTGGTCCAGTTGACCGTGAGCCCCAGGCTGTCTATATGGCTGAGTAGCACTGTCCTGTGGGCGAGGAGCTCGGCCTTTGACTGTGCTAGAATGAGCCAATCGTCCAAATAATTCAAAATTCGCATCCCCTGCCCTCTCAGGGGAGCGAGGGCCGCGTCCATGCACTTCGTAAATGTACGGGGTGTTAGCGACAGTCCGAATGGAAGGACGGTATACTGATATACCCGACCGCCGAAGGCGAATCTCAAGAATGGCCTGTGATGGGGTATTATCTTGATTTGAAAGTATGTGTCTTTCAAATCGAGGGAGATAAGCCAGTCTCTCGGGCGAATTTGCGCGAGGATCTGCTTGGTCGTGAGCATTTTGAACGGTCTTCTTATAAGAGCTTTGTTCAGATGCCTCAGATCCAGAATCGGTCTGAGCGACCCATCCCTCTTTGGAACGAGGAAATAACGGCTGTAAAAGCCCGACTCGCTCATAGAATGGGGAACCGGTTCTATAGCCCCTTTGCACAGCAGTGTCGCTATTTCTGCTTGAAGTAGATGCGCTACTTTCCTGCTCACTCTCGTCTCGATACGCGCATAGAAGCGCGGAGGGCGGCGAGCGAACTGCAGAGCATAGCCTAGCTTTACTGTTCTCAGCACCCATTCTGACGCGCCTGGGATAGCTTCCCACGCTCTCGCGTGTGCTGCCAGGGGCAGAATGGCCTCCGGGCTCTGAATGCCGCGCTCAGCGGGTTCGAGAGCCTGACAAGAAGGGGCGGGCGCGGTGCTTAGGGCCAGCGGATCGCTCGCAATGGCTGGCCGCCCAACACACGGTGTCCCGGCCACCTTGAGCGGGGAACACGTGGTGCGTGGCGCGATGCGCGGTGTCGGGGGCAGAATGTTCATGAGAATGTGTGAGCGCGGTTGAGCGGGCACAGCACTCGTGTTTAGAACATGACCGGTTGTGAGGGGCTGTGTAACAGCGCGTGTGGTGAGTAGGTGTGGGCGCAGCGAGGCGGACACGTGACCTAACTCTAGCACTCGAGCGGCCGGTGGCCGCTTTATGTGAGTGAGAGACACGGGATTTACAGTGCTTGGGTGCAGGGGTGATCACAGAAAAGTGGGCACATTTACTGCATTTGAAACACATGCGGCGTGAGCCGTGTAACCAGACACAATGCACTTTTTGTGATTTCTCTGGTTCGCCGTAAAAACGGCGGTTGGAAGCAGGCGAGAGGGCGAGTTTGCCGGCTCGTTGGCTGCGTGAGAGACATCTGCAGTAGCCACAGCAGTGGGGACTGACAGGAAACTGAGTTTTGACGGTGGTCCGGCCGCAGCGGGACTTAACCGTCGTTTCTCCTCTCTGGCTAGGAGGACTTTGGAGGCTCTGGTTTCAGCACAATCCTCGGCCGGGGTCCCCGGTGGAGGAGGAGGCTTGAGAAACACAGCGCGCTCCGTCTCTCTCATGTCGGTGAGCGTTAGCCAGAGGTGCCTCTCTGAAACCGTCAAAGAGGCCATGCACCGTCCGAGGGCCTGTGCAGTGGATTTCGTGGCGCGAAGGGAGAGGTCCGTCGCGCTCCTTAAATCCGTGATTAACTCCGAATGCTTGCCTTTCTCGTCCACATCGCGGAGGAGATTAGCCTGGAGGATCTGTAGCACGGCCATCGAGTGAAGAGCAGACGCGGCCTGACCGGCGGCGGAGAAAGCGCGGCCGATCAAGGCTGACATTGTTCTGCAGGCCTTAGACGGGAGGGCAGCCTTTGAGCGCCAACCAGCGGGCGGGCAAAGGTGCGCTGCGACCGCCTCTTCCACCGGAGGGATGGCGCTGTAGCCTTTCTCAGCGGCGCCGTCAACTTGTGAGAGCGTCGAAGAGGCGTGTGATGAGACCCTCGCGGAGAACGGTGCATTCCAGGACTTGGAGAGCTCGTCGTGAAGCTCTGGCAGGAAGGGTACAGTCCTGGAGGTTCAGGAAACAGCCGTCGAGCCTGTTCGGCGCCGTCTCCTTAGGCTGAGACCACTCGAGGCCTAGCTGATCGACAGCCCGGGTGAGAAGGCGTAAGATCTCCGCGTCCTCACCCGCTCAAGTACGGCCGGAGGTCCGGACTGAAGAAGCCGCAGAAGACCAGTCCTCGCTGTCCGAGGCCAGGATGGAGCAGCTGTCAGCGCGGTCCTCAACCACATCCCCCTCATCCCCGGAAGCGGCGACAGACATGGCGGCCTGGGGTGGGGGCGGGGAAGGCGAGAGAGAAGCTGGCGGGAGAGGTTCCGGCGAGCTTCTCGTCGCTGATTCCGGTTCCGGTGGTCGCTGCGAGCAGCGCTTCTTTTTGCGCGGCCCGACAGGGACAAGCGGAGTGATGTCATCATCAAACTGCTCGAGTCGAGCCCGCAGGGTCGACATCGAGAGTTCTTCGCACTCGGGGCATCCGCCCGCGTGGAGTGCGGCGGCGGCGTGGTCGCGGCCCAGGCAGAGAGCGCAGATCAGGTGGCGGTCTCCGGTGCTGAGCGGCTAGCGGCACGAGCCGCAGGTGGAACGAGGCATTTTTACAAAAACGCTCATGTTCTTTTCGTGAAACGTGTGACGCATGGCGAGCACACGTGCAATGAAAGGATATGTCGCCGGATAGCAGAGCAGGCACGGATGGCTGAAGGTGGCGAAGGCGGCCGGCTTCTTCTAGCGCTGTCCTCTGCTTGCTCGCTGCTAGTTTCCAACAGCGGCGGTCCCAGATCCAGCGATGCGAAGGGCTTCGCTGAAGAAAAGAAAATCGAATTTACAGCCTGCGAGCCCTGCTTATATACACGTGGCCACGCCCTACCTGTAGGCAAATGAGGGGTGAAGTGCGCGAAGCGCCCTCATTGGATGCCACGTCACACGGGCTTGCCGATAGGCTGCTGCAGTTGCCAGCCGAGCAGCCAATAGACACGCTGGAATAACCTGCTATGGTCTGCCAGGCTGCCGCACTGCGTTGACAATATGGCAAAAATTAAGGATAATTTTGTGGTTTTTCAGATCTCGAAGAAAGAATACTTTCCCGTAGCGTAAGCAACTTACGCAATATGAGAGAACCTCTCGTAAGAGAATCACCTTTAACAGCAATAAGTAATCATATTCTATATGACTTTATCAGTATCTTGCATCGTTGTGGAGGAATGTTGGCCCGCTCTTCTTTATAATGCCTCAATGCTTCAGTTCATTGAGGTTTGCTGCAATTTGTAATGCACAGCTCTCTTAAGATCCTGCCACAGCATTCAGTAGGGTTGAGGTCTGGACTTTGACTGGGCCAGTGCAACACCTATATGTTTTTCTTTTTCAGCCATTCTGTTGTAGATTTGCTGGTGGGCTTGGGATCAATGTCCTGTTGCATGACCCGATATATGCCAAGCTTTAGCTGTTGGGCAGATGGCCTCACCTTTGACTCTAGAATACTTTGGTATACAGAGGAATATACCATGGTCGGCTCAAAGACTGCAAGATGCCCTGGGCCGGTTGCATAAACCATTAAGACTAGTCTTACAAAGTTAAACATACATTTTTTTTCTTTAAAACTGTTCATAATTTTTTTTAATCAGTTACATAAAAACATAGACTGGCCTAATTTGATACGAAAAGTAAGACTGAATGCCACTTGCCTAACTGCTAGTGGCTCATACTAGATCTTAAAGGGATGGTTCACCCAAAAATGAATATTCTGTCATCATTTACTCACTCTAAAGTTGTTCCAAACCTGTATGAGTTTCTTTGTTCTGCTGAACACAAAAGAAGATATTTTGAAGAATGATTGTAACAAAGCAGATAGAACAACCATTAACTACCATAGTATTTTTTTCCCTACTATGGTAGTTAATGGTTGCTCTTTCTGCTCGAATACAGACATTCTTCAAAATATCTTCATTTGTGTTCAGCAGAACAAAGAAACTCATACAGGTTTGGAACAACTTGAGGGTGAGTAAATAATGACAGCATTTTCATTTTTGGGTGAACTATCCCTTTAAGACACTGTCTTAACATAATGGCTTCGTTTATGCAACTGGCCCTCCTGTGGCTGCAAAACAAGCCCGAATCATCACCCCTCCACCACCGTGCTTGACAGTTGGTATGAGGTGTTTGTGCTGATACTGTATGTGCACTGTGCATTATGGCCAAACATCTCCACTTTGGTCTCGTCTGTCCAAAGGACATTGTTCCAGAAGTCTTGAGGTTTGTTCAGATGCAACTTTGCAAACCTAAGCCATGCTGCCATGTTCTTTTTCTGAGAGAAGAGGTTTTCTCCTGACAACCCTTCCAAACTAACCATACTTGTTCAGTTTTTTTCTAATTGTACAGTCATAAACGTTAACATTTAACATGCTAACTGAGGCCTGTAGAGTCTGAGCTCTTGTTTTTTTTTGTTTTTTGGATCTGAGTAGTGCATGGTCTGACCTTAGGATGATTTTGCTGGGACGTCCACTCCTGGAAAGATTGGCAACTGTCTTGAATTAATAATCTTCCTCACTATAGAATGATAGACTTCAAACTGTTTGGAAATTGTTTAGATTCATGGGCAGCAACAATTGCTTCTCTAAGATCACTGCTGATGTCTTTCCTCCATGGGCATTGTGTTAACACGCACCTGAAGGCTCCAGACCAGCAAACTAACAAAACTTCTGCTTTTATAGGGTTGGTCACACTTGCTGATTATCAATTAAACAAAGGCATTTGATTAGCAGCACCACTTACCATCTTAATTCTTTAAGTACACGCTTACTGGTTCTATGTTTGTCACACATGGCAGAAGCCATATCACCCTGTAGCCCAAGACTGGTTGCCCACTGAAGCTAAGCAGGGTTGAGCCTGGTCAGTACCTGGATGGGAGACCTCCTGGGAAACTAGGTGGCTGCTGGAAGAGGTGTTAGTGAGGCCAGCAGGGGGTGCTCACCCTGTGGTCTGTATGAGTCCTAATTTGTGGGATAATATACTGTCAAAAAGCACCATCATTCAAATGAGATATTAAACCAAGGTTCTGACTCTCTGTGGTCATAAAAGATCCCAGGATGTCCTTCGTAAAAGAGTAGGGGTGTAACCCTGGCACCCTGACCAAATTTGCCCACTGGCCTCTGTCATCATGGCCTCCTAATCATCCCCATATACACGGATTGGCTTCATCACTCTGTCTCCTCTCCACCGATCAGCTGGTGTGTGGTGGGCGTTCTGGCGCAATATGGCTGACATCACATCATCCAGGTGGATGCTGCACATTGGTGGTGGTTGAGGAGATTCCCCCTTCCATATGTAAAGCACTTTGAGTGCCAAACGCTATATAAATGTAACAAATTATTGTTATCATTATGGCTTCTCCATTTTGGTCTAGTTCATGTTAAATATACCATGACACAGTGTAATCTGTCATGTGTAGTTGTTCATCTGAGGTTGCATTTACCTCATTTTAATGTAGGCCTATATAAACAGTATATTAAATATGAATATACATAAATATAAATGCTTTGCTATAATCTGTACTTTGAATAATAAATCTTTCAAATAGGATTCTATTTTACGGCCATTATAGAGCAAACAAAATGTCATAGTTTCCCAAACACCAGTAGAAAAGGCACGTTTTCCCCTGGACTGTTTTCATGACCCTCATTCGTCAGCAGATGTTTGCAGTTATGCAGTTTAAGAGCTGTTTTGGGCTCCTCTTGTAGAGCCAGAGCCAGACCCAGTTAAATGTGAGGCACACTGGATGACCGACAGTAACCCCGGCGCTCAGAGCGGATGCAGCGCTATAAAACCGCTTCAAAATCTTCAGATGCTTCTTCACACGAGCACCACCGGCGTCACCAGAGGGACGAATATACATCTGATTCATAGGGATTACAGCGAATGTCCATCAAAGATCTTCAGCAGTGTCTGGGTAAGATATATTTATGCTTCGTTTTCTTTAACAACGTTTATGTTTTGTGAAGAATGAACGCAAACGCAACGTTTTAGGTGGCGTATTATTGAAAACAATACAAATAACCAGCGCTAAAACAATATTTTAGATATTTATGAAGAGAGAGAGAGAGAGAGTAAAAGTTGTCAGAGGAAATGGTTGAATAAAAGTTCAGTCCGCTGACTCAAGTTTGTTTGTTTTTCATCGAATAGTCTAATGTTTCCAATGAAATTGTGCGACACGCACTTGATAACTGCATAACAAGCTTCAGAAACAAAACCTGACGTTGTTTAAAAATAAATAAATAAAAATAACCGAAAATAGTACAAAAAAAAAAAAAGAGACAACCTGAGGTTCTTCATCAGTGGACAGAAAGATCAGAAGTGCTGTTTGAGAACAGCAACATTAGAACAGTGAAGACAGATTCAGACGAGATTCCTCGTTTTTGTCTTTTGTCACAAGGGAAAAAATAAGAAACAGTATTTTTTTACCCCTCATATTCGACCCCTCTCATCAACATACATAACTAATCTCTTTAAGAGAAATATTCTTTTCTTATGTGTATTCAATCAATGCCACTGCTTATACATTATTAATTTGGTTAGCTTACACGAGTTGCATAGACTTCCTAATATGACAAGAGAAGTGATTCCCAGGTAGGGAATCCCATGTAGGGTTTATTCATATGTATATGTGTGTATATATATATATATATATATATATATATATATATATATATATATATATATACCTGTTTTTCCTATATATAGTTGAGTTTCGCATAAAATAATAGTGAGTCCTTTATATATTTACATAATGGGGCAGAACCATGGCTTTCTTCTGTGTATACATAGGTTCACTATGGTTAACTACGTCTACACGTGCCAGAGAAATGCAGTGTTTATTTTGGAAATAGGAATATACCTCGCATCTGCTCGCACATTACCCATTAGTCTTCTTATTTGGCACATCGCCTGTTTTATTTAGCTGGCAAACTCTCAAAATCTGTGTGGCAAAGCTGCATAATGCACTGGACAGTGCGGAGAAAGTACATTAGTAAAGAGCAGATTAGTGTCAATGCAGCAGTCATAACTTTTGTTTTCGGTAATATGCTGAGTTTATTTCATTAATATTGAGTATTAATTGATGTCACTCAAAACGGTGTTTTATTTTCTCTGTCAGTTAAACTTCCAAAGCAAAGTCACAGAACCGTTGTGCGACAGCATAGGTGCATAGAGTGGCGTTTCATTCCTGAACGAATCGGTTGAGTGAGTAATTCAATAACTGCGTTTAAGTCCAACTATGCCCTTCCCTCGCTAACTTCTCTCCGTATTGTTCACTCAGTTGTACATCATTGCTTATGTTGCACGGGTGTCCACTACATTGCAGAAACCTTGCAATGTGTTTAAATGGAACACCCTAAGCCCTTGAACACATGGAATCAAGCTGATTTATTATTTACAGTTTCTTTCCTTATGAATTTGTCTTATGCACCATTATATAGGCCTCTATGTGTGCTTGGGCTGTTGTAGAATTATTATTTTTTTAAATCACATACGAAAATGATAATGCAATGAACTATAACTGTAAAAACAGTCAGCTTAAGGTAGCTACAAGTATGATGTGGTTAAATGTCAAAATAACTCCAATACCATACAGTTCTGTGGGGTTGTGGTAAATTAAAGACACAGTATGTAAGATTTTTGATGAAGGCTGTCGTCCCAATTCGAAGGCTGCCTTTGTTTCCCATGCAATGAAGGATCCAACTGCCTTCCCCACCCCAGAATTCATTGCACGCCAGTGACGGCAGGATTTTTTTTTGCAAAAAAATCATTAGGTTTCAACTACACAAATATCTAAGGATACAAATGTTAAAAATAACAACTTTAAAGCGGTTCAAATGTTGACATATCTTACCAAGATGCGATTATATATAGTTTATACTCTTTATTATACAGGAATGGACCATGGTGAACATATTTTAGACAGTTTGTGAACCCTGTGTTCAGACAGTTGAATCTAACTTTCAAAAAAGTCAAATACAAACTTAAATGCCTTACAAGAGAAGAAAAGGCATATAAATGTGTCAATTGTTTTATAGAGCTATAAATTAATGTGGATAGCAGGTCAGATCTTTGATCTCAATGAAATTTTGATAGGAAATTTATGATTTGTCTTGTCAGAGTCATTTTCCTAAAGTAAAAGTGTCCAATATATCTCATTGCTGTGTAAGAGAAAGAAGTGAGATATTTATGAGATATATTTAGTCATTTTTATTTCCTGTGGGTGACGATTAACCATATAAATCCTACTGTACTTAGCAAGCAAAAGGCCTTTTAGTATAATTTTCTAGCAGGTCATGCTACATGTCTTTTTGCAGTGAAATCTTTTCATATTTTTATAAAGTAAAAATGGTTATAACTTATATTGTTAGTAATATTTCAAGATGAACACTTACTAGTTTGAAGCAACTTAGATTTACTTGATTATCCATACATCATCTTTTAGAAAAAATCTTGTTAAAATGGGTGTATCAAATATGATACATTCTTTTGTTCATCTCTCAATCATCATTGTGCCTCATTACATTGTTTCCCCCACAATAAAAACTACAAGCATTTATAATATCACCTTACTAAGACATATTATTGGAAGATATAGAGTAACAACTGATATTTATATGTGTTTTATGTAATTAGTCTGCTACACTGAAACAAAGATCTCATTGATTTACATTAAAGGCTATCAGTCATATATATATATATCATAAAAAGAAATTTGGGCGTTTTTCCTCCTTAAATCTGAGCTCCATATTCTCACTATCACAGTATGAGCCAAACAGCCTGATGTATCAAATATGATATTCAACAAAAAAATTTTTATTATTATTATTCTGATCATATGTCAGACTTAACATGGTTAAGTTTTGATTCCACCCTAGCTCATCTGACACAAACCTGATCATTTCTGTTTTGGGATAGCTGATTAAATCACTGAAAGGATACAGAGAGTGAAAACAATAGGCGCATTAGATGAAGATCACTCAAGAATGTCTGGACCCTTTTCGCATTTGAATAGTATCATTAGCATAGAGCAAGGGCACCGATTCTCTCCGCGACTTCCAGCAAATCTGTGCATTTTAAATGAAGCTCTTTGATCAAACATGGCCATTAGGAACGAAGCTACCTTCCCCATAGACCCTAATGGCCTGTGAAATACCTTGCTTGATGATTCTCTGACACTACAAGGTCCACCACTTCCAGGATTTATGGGAAAAAGAAAGGTTGGCCTAAAACGGGGCATGAGAGGAGAGATGAAAAGAGAAGACGTGAGCGAGCAAGCAGAGAGTCAGATAGGAGGGCTGTACTTTGTCCTGGACTTTTGAGCTGCTCTGTTGTTCACTGCTGGGTGCCTTTTTCACTCTGCGTGCCTCCGTTGTGTCATTGCAGTTGAGAGCCGAGAGTGAAGAGGGACCCGAGTGAAGATGTCTGTCTCCACTCAGCTGGGTCTGCTGCTATGGAAGAACTTCACCTACAGAAGGAGACAAACGGTGAGGACGACAGATTTATTTCGTATATATCTTTCTGGTTCTCTCATTGTTTTTCCAATCGCTATCACTTAACATCTACTCAAACGCAAATATCATTCCATGCATAACATGTTACGCGTTGTATCAGTTTATTTTAAGGTGACGTAGTTACACATTACTACATGTATGTCATAGTAATAACAGTAAATTATGCATAATTACAAGTAACTAACCCTAAACCAAACCTTAATCGTAACTCTATAGTAAGTACATGTAGTTCATTAATGCAAATTTGCGTAAGTGTAATGTAACTACGTCACCTTAAATTAAAGTGTAACCAAAAATAAAAGTACAATTTGTTACAGACATGATTAATTTAAAATCATGCAAAATTGTCACTGGAGATTGTTTTAGTCACTTTAGATTTAATTCTATTAGCTCTATAATCTGAAGATGTTTATTATATCCCATAACAACCCACATCGAGTTATTTTAACACCATTTTTTAATACAGAATGCTGATAAATAATGATTCTCATGTCAATGCAAATTCAATTCACATTTATCTGACTCTTTCAAATCTCAATCTCCTTAAAATAAGATATTGTACTCTTTAAACTATTACAAAACATACTGTGTATGTACACTTAGAAGAAAAGGTTCTATATGGGACATTAAAGGCGCTTTATATATATATATATATAGAGAGAGAGCCTTTTAGGGGATCCCATCATGGTATATATCTCGTTCTAAAAGGTGTATATATATATATACACATACATACATACATACACACACACACACACACACACACACACACACACACACACACACACACACACACACACACACATATATATATATCCTTTTCTTCTAAGTGCATTCTTCTAAGTGCATTAAACATTTTATGGATTTATGTTTAATTAATTAATTTTGTTTTAATTATTTTTCTATTTTAATTACATTGCATTAATTAAACCTTGCAAACATACTCCATCTACGATAAAAATGTAAATAACCCTTTAAACATGAAAGTTGTGCATACGTTTTTGGCATAAATGGTTCTTGAAAATTAATTCTATATAGAATCCAATTGAACCTTTTTTTTTCTAAGAGTGTGACTGTACCATAATATGGTATTTGGTATAAATATGGTATATTAACTAGGTATTTCCAAGAATGTGGTAATTTTTGAAACGGTATAATACCGATGCAGTTACATTATTGCTTAAAATAAATAAGCATTACCCACAAAGGTGCTAAATGGAGAAAGCGTGGTCAGATGGCTTTCATTCCCCATTGGGTCGATGTAGACATGCCATGTTCATCGTGGATAATTCTGCTTTGGTACTATATCTGGAGGGTCTGATCGATCCCCTGTCATGTATTAATAATAAATGTTGTTAATAAAAACCTGCCCTTGATGACATTACTCACCGAAGCCCTTACCTTAGACATTGGAGACTAAGAGCTTTTTTTCCCTGAGAAGTCTCTAGAAGTCATGTTTGGTCTCAGGTGTCTGCACTTCACAGAAAACGCTGACTGTTTTTGTCCTTATGTGTTTGACTTGTGCAGCTCCAGCTGCTGACGGAGATTGTGTGGCCTCTCTTTATTTTCTTCATCCTGATCGCCGTGAGGTTGAATTACCCGCCTTACGAACAACATGAATGTGAGTATACTCCACAGTCGGGTACTTTTTAACCTGTGAAAAGAGAGAAAAGCATTTTAAGAAGTGATGTGTCCACACAATGCAGCATTTATCTTGTTTTGTAACATTAAATTCCCGACGTGGCATTGGAAAACTAAATGGCTTCCACGTGTTGCACGGAAAACAACTTTTGCACTTCAACATGTACATATTAATTGCATTGCACAACCTAAATACATTGTGCACGCAGGGGTGAAAATGCATGTTTTGTTTCATTGCACGATCCTTTATGGCGCATTATTATCAGATGTGTCAAGCTTGCAGGGTGTTTATGAGTTCTCTCTGATAACTAGAGCTATCGGTCTTCTGTCAATCAGAGATGATGTAAAGAACGATAGGGTCAGGAGCATGCTGGGATTAAAATAGTGCCCTATAGTTTTCACATTTTAGAGAACATTTAAACATGTACAAAATGTTCCACATTTCCTCATCAGCCGTTATTTGATAGCACAGTGACGATGATCGCTTGTATTAGCTGGTTTGTTCAGTGTATCATTACGTCTTGTTTACTAGCACCTTTTATTGTGCCTGATTGTTTTTCTAACCTCATTGGCAAAGTTTTATATATAAGGAATGTCACCATGAACTAAGTAATGCTACTCATGCCAAGGCGAAACTAGTTGTGAATTCAAAACAAAATGCCTGACTATAGTGACTATAATCGTATTGTAATGGATACGATTAAGTGAGATTGTGAACTTTCTGTTCTTCTTTATGGAACTGTGAGACTTGGTCATGAGATCTTGTTGACGTCCAAATTTGTCTGTGTGGTTTAAACAGGATATAGGTGGTTCTGAGCATAATTTCACTTCTCCTAAAGTCTGGATTTGTGTGCTGATGGATGAATAGATTTGTCGTGTGCGAGTACAGGCATGTTGCAACCTCTCTTGCTGAAGTGATTAAATGGACACAGAACAATGTCCATCATGTCGGCAATAATCAATTTTAGATCTTCAAAACCAGCCATATTAAGTCCCTTAAGCTGTAAACACACAAATTATGTTGATGAATGAATCCCAAGAAATATTTCACCAAAAAAAATCTAAAGAAAAAATTAAATAAAAGAATACAATTTTATATGGTAAGAAATTGATTATACAAAAAATAATATATTTTTTAGCCATAAAGATTCATTTTTGTATTGTAATATTTTTGTCAATTAAGCACATTCTGTAAAATACACTGTAATGCATGATTTTAATTTTAAATTCAGCATTAATTAAAAGACAAACAAATACTGCCGGGATATATATATTTTTAAATAATTATATATATATATATATATATATATATATATATATATATATATATATATATATATATATATATATATATATATATATATATATATAAATAATTACTTCATTACTGTAATGAGAACTGAGGAAAATGTGCTTGATTATTGTGGGGAATTTTTCCCCCCTAAAAAATAGGCTTCACATCCTTCATTTCCAAAATATAACTTCTTAATTATCTTTTGATTTTAGTTTAAGTGTGACCCAGATATGCTGTTAATAGGTTTTCATCAGATTCACCCCGTTATAAATTAAATTACAATTAAATAAATATATGGAATTAAAGAAATAGCCCCAGAATTGATTACTTCATGCTTAAGGTATTATCTTATCTTTGCTGTGCTAAGCAATGGAGCAGCTGGCAGTCTTAAGGTTGACTGATAGCAGACCTACATTTTTGACTCATTATAGAAATAACATTGAGCCTCTGGTGTGTGCGTGTGTGTGTGTGTGTGTGTGTGTATACGGGGTGGGGGGTGCATAGGTCACATGTACTGCTTAGGTAATCACTCGATAAGGTCCCCTTGTAGAGTACACTTTTTAAGGGATGGAGAGTCAGATGTTTGCTGATGTTTTTAGGTATTTGGGAAGATAAGGCAGTCTAAGGGTGCACGTCCATTATCTGTGCTGTATATGGGCATGGGGATGGGCCGCAGGCAGCGCTGAGAGGTAGAAAAAATGAAAATCTCATCCGGCACAACATGTCCATGCCATTGGATGTCAATCTGATAGCGTATCATTGGCTATCTAGAAACCCCTCATTGTTATACATGAAGAATATGTGCTTTTGAAGTCGAGGGGAAGAAACGATTTGACGAGAAATATACTTTTTCGCATCACTCTATGCCAGTGTCGTGATTATGCTCGTTTTATCGTGTACACTTTCTTCTCTTCAGCCTTAATGTGGAAACTCTTTTCAACTCTCTTCAATTAGGTAGTTCATTTCGTCACTCTTTTTTTGTTAAAGGTCACTTTCCCAACAAAGCCATGCCCTCAGCAGGCACCCTGCCCTGGATCCAGGGCATTGTCTGCAATGCCAACAATCCGTGCTTCCGACACCCAACCCCAGGGGAATCTCCGGGAGTTGTTGGAAACTTTAATGATTCCATGTAAGTTGTTGCCTACAGCTGAATATTTCGAAATAACAGTTGTCAGCTTTAATGTGACCTATATAAGATTGAGTGCAATTTGGTAATAATTCTGCTTTCTTTTTTAGAATCTCACGCCTGTTTTCTGATGCCAAGAAGATCTTACTGTACAGTCAAAATGACAGGAGCTTAGATGGATTCAAGGAGCTCATCAGTGCAGTAAAAGTCATGCAAAGTAACACAGCTGGTGAGTACAGTACAGCGGCCTAGAATGAAAACATCACATTTTCTTAAAGAAATAGCTCACCTGAAAATTACAATTCAGTCTTCATTTCTCATTCTTCCCCTTTTCTTTCGAAACATCAAATACCTGAGCTGCTCTTTTCCATAAAGTGAATGCATACATTGACCAGGTTCTAGGACAAAAAACATCATATAAGTACAATAAAAGTGATTCATATGACTATATCACTGTACTCCAAGTCTTCTAAATGCCATGTTTACATTTATACATTTGGCAGACGCTTTTATCAAGGGTACACTTTTTTTTTCATCAGTTATTGCTCTCCCTGGGTATCGGACCCATAACCTTAGCATTGCTATCGTCATGTTCCACTGATATGTTGTATGACAACTTACATATTCATTTATATTTTTAAACTTCGAAAATCACCCAAAAATTTTAATAATGTCATTTATTACTCACACTCATGCCGTTCCACACCCGTAAGACGGAACACAAATGAAGATATTTTTGTTGAAATCCGAAGGCTCAGTGAGGCCTGCATAGCCAGCAATGACATTTCCTCTCTCAAGATCCATTAATGTACTAAAAACATATTTAAATCAGTTTATGTGAATACAGTGGTTCAATATTAAGCACCGAGAATATTTTTGGTGCGCCGTAAAAACGAAATAACTTTAAAATAGTGATAACCGATTTCAAAACACTGCTTCATGAAGCTTCGGAGCGTATCGAATCAGTGTTAAAGGGGTGATGAATTGAGAAATCAACTTTTCTTTTGAGCCTTTGGTATATAAAAGTTCATCATGATATAAGAATATCCTGTAAGTTTCAGAGCTGAAAACGTCCTTGTTAGTCAAAGAAAAGCTTTTATAGACACCAGGCCCAGAAAACGAGAGATCTCACAATATGTCGACCATTGACGTAATAGTGTATCAAACCAATATGCCGCCCACCGACTCGTGGAGCTAAATATGTCGTGCTACCGAGCAATAAACAATGCCGGTTCCAGCTCATGTGCGTAAGAAATTGCATTTGTTTGCTTCATTGCACCGCGGAATCGATTGTAAACAAGACACAGGTCGAGACTGGATTTGCAGACATGTTGAGATTAAAACACAATGCTGTGCCTTCTATATTGGATCGGACAGAAACGGTGCAACACACTTATGTGAGTAAAACATGTTTTTTTATATATGTGTTATTGTATTGTTTCGGATCGTTTGATATCTATTGATTACATACTTTAGCACGCTGTCACAGGCTGGAGAAGGTGTTATTGGTTCATTCGTGATCAGATTCGGACTTGTAACGCCAGCTCGCAAAGCCCAAAGTCCCGGGGCTATGTGTTTTTCAGACGGGCTAGCGCGCGTGTGTGTGTGTGTGTGTGTGTGTGTGTGTGTATGGTTCGTGGTTATATTCACTGATGATCGGGCGAAATGATACAGAAATAACATTCCAATCAATCGCGGGTGGATGAGAGATGAATCATTGTGTTTGTTTGATAAGATATTTTGCGAGTCCTGTGAGCGATTCTCCAGACACTTTCAAAACAATTCCTCACGTGTACTGACAGGGAAGCGGAAACTCATATTCAAAACTAAATATTCAAATCTTATTCAATCCTAGCCGTGGGCGTTTACTTCCAAGTCTTCAGTGCGGCACGCCCATCAAAAACCAACTGTTTTTCAGAGAGACTCAAAACCAAGGCGGAAAGTAGCCTATTACTTATTCATTATGATGTTTCTGAATGTAAAAACCACGCAAACGTCATAAGTTATTCACAGTACCAACTGTTTACATTTGCATTTTGCACCGTACTTCTAACTGTAATATGCAATCACTTCCACTGCACTTTACACTTTTTTTTCGGATAGCTTCTGTCCATACTTCATTGCTCTACCTTAATCCACTGCTATTCCTCATCTTAGCCTAACATATTATTGTATACCTCTATCTGTAAAATTCTGTTTATAGTAATAGCCATCTGTATATTATATTATACTCATAGTACATATTCACCTGTAAATTCTGTTTATAGTAATAACCATCTCGCTCTCTATATCTATATATATCTATATATATATATATATATATATATATATATATATTCAGTACATATCCATGTCCTGCACTTATGCAACCGTTGTATATCCTGCACTTGCTGCTATTGCACTTCTGGTTAGACCTAAACTGCATTTCGTTGCCTTGTACCTGTACTTGTGTAATGACAATAAAGTTAAATCTTATCTAATCTAATCTAATAAATTGACCTCAGACAACAGTATAAAAAAAGCCAGTTCATGACACCTTTAAAGGGTTAAAGCGTTAAAATCAGTTAAAGGGTTAGTTTATAGTTTATATCATTTATAGTAATAAATAACATTATTTTCATATTTGTGTGAACTAACCTTTTAAGAGACCCACAAGAACCGATGGCTTAACATCTTCATACATCAAGTTCAAGTATGCAAATACTTGGTTTTTCATTTTGGGCTGAACATATTTTTAACGCCATGTTTTTGCCTGAAATGCCCATAGCAAATACTTCTCCTAGCATAAAGTGACTCATTCAAATTATCAGTAAATCCTTGTAAATATGTAAGTAAAAGGTTGATGCCCATCAGTCTTTAAGGATTTGTTGGAATAGTGCAATTTTTCCACTGGGAGAGGAGGAGGTGGGTGGCTGAATGAAAGATCAAGCCTTTCATACAAGCCATGGCAAGTCAGTTTGAGGGCTAGTGTGGGTGTAAATATGCACACACACATCCCAGAATCCAATCCACTAGCATTACCTGCTCTATTCACTTAGCGTGTGCTGGGTAAGCAATGTGAACTGTCTCTTCCTGTCCACAGACTTCTCTTCTCACGCTAAGTGAGCTTTAATATAATTTCTCTGCCTAATGGAGGAAAGGTTGCACAGACGCCATCAGAGAATGTCTGGAATAACAATTTATAGAGTGCATTTCACATAAAAGCGAAGTACAATGGCATTTTTAGATTTGTGACAGTTAGTGAAATGTGGTAGATTACTTTTTAATTGTTCTCTTCAGAGCTATACAGAAAAACAACAGAGAATCAAATGGATCCAACATTGAGCTAAAATGTAACCATAATACACCTTCCTGTTTTCCCAAAGTAGAAGAGTCTTAAAGAAAAAGAGCCATGTCGGCCCACTTGTTCAAATTAAAGCTTCATTATTGTGTCTCAGGCTGTCGTGCATGACAATAGGAATGCTTTGAACTCGCCACCCAGTCATTGTGGGGCTTATCGTGGCATCCGCATGCTGCGATCTCATTCATTTATGTCTTTTTTCTCCTCTTTTGATTACAATTAATGGCAACAGACATGAAAGAGTTGAGTTCATTGGGTTGAGGTTATAGTTACCGCTTAAACCCATTCACACCTAGATCATTAGCTGTAATGCTTTATATAGCTGCTTTACATTAGCCTCATAATGGGTTACAATGTTCATTAAAAACATTCAGGCTTTAAAAAATTATGCTAATTGTTGTAATGGCCAATCATGTAATGGTGTTCCTGTTGGGCATTTGAGGGTTTAGTTGAGCGTATGACTTGTATATTCACCTACCTGTCCTGATGGCACTTGGATGGGTTGCACACTTCCTGCAAAAAAGACAAAAAACGTTCAAAAGTTTGATGCCAGTACGTTTTTTTTCCAACAAATTAATACTTTTATTCACGAAGAATGCATTGAATTGATCAAAAATGACAGTAAAGGCATTCATAATGTTACAAAATATTTTTACTTCAAACAAATGCTGTTTTTTTATTTTTATTTTTATTTTTTTACTTTTTATTCATCAAAAAATCCTGAAAAAAATGTATCATGTAAAAAAAAAAAAAAACATTAAGCAGCACAGTTGTTTTCAACATTGATAATAATAAGAAATATCATATTAGAATGATTTCTGAAGGATCATGTGACACTGAAGACTGGAGTAATTATGCTGAAAAATCAGCTTTGATATGAAAGGAATAAAATATATTTATTAAAATATAAAAGAGTTATTTTAAAGTGTAATAATAGTTCACAATATTAACATTTGACCATATTTTTGATCAAATAAATGCAGGAAAGTGAGTCTTATTTACCTGAACTTTTGAACGGTAGTGTACATTTCAGACATAAGTTACAACTGTCTGAGATTTGGATTAGGGGTTTTGGAAACCCCTGCATTAAATACACCAAGCATCCTGATTTCAACATGTAATTTATCCTGATTTCACCTCATTTAGACCTTCTCATTTTGAGCTTGCATATACCTGTCCTACCTAAAAAGGCCTTACAGATGTAATTGGCCATGACTTTACAGAAGGTCCTTGCACATGTCTTTTCAGACCACATTGCACGTCCCTATTTCTATCCCCTCAGCCCTCTTTTCAAAAGAATGATTAGTGGGGAAGCGAATGAATAGTTCAGGAATCTGCCACCTCCTGGGGGTTTCGCCCCTCCCTTGCATTGGACACACTTCCAGCCTTTGTTTCCATGAACAGCACAGAAGGAAGACATGGAGACAGTTGGGCTGCTCTGGGTGAGGGTTATGGCAGGTAGTTGTTAGCTAGGTGTGAATGGCTACACTTTCCCCAAACACACCAGTTTTGACTGGCGTATGGATTGGAGGAGGGGGTTTCTACTGTCTAGAAACATGGGAGATGTGTTTATGACCCCCACATTTACAGACATGACCACCTTGAAGTATTTCCATCAAGAATAGGGATTTGAAAAAACGTTCAATTTGACCGGACTTTTAATTTCAGCAAATCCAGTCCCACATTTTAGGACTTTTGTTTTGTTTGTGACTCATCACTTCCATCAGATAATGTAAAATTATATATTTTTTAAGATTCATATCATCAAAGAGGTACTGTACCATTCAAAAGTTTGTTCATGTTTTAAAAGAACTAGCTCACCAAGGCTGAATTTTTTATATTGATTTTAAAATTATTCCTGTGATGCAAAGCCGAATTTTCAGCAGCCATTGCTACAGTGCCACATGATCCTTCAGAAATTAATATTTTCTGATTAAATGTATTAATTTCTTTAAAAAAACATCTAAACTTTTGAACAGTAGTGTAATGCCACACATTTAAGAAAGGAATGGGAGTTGTATGTAAATATGTTCCATTTTTATGGATTTGTGTGGGACACTTCAACCCCTTTTGTAGATTCCAGAACATTTAGGCAACTAGACTCCCGGTGTGTTGTTTGTGGAATCACGCGATGAATCAGTCAACGTTTCTTTCCACGCCCAGGTAAACCGCCTGCTCAGACATGCACTTGAACTTTGAAAGAAGAATGAAATTTAAGGAGAGCACACGAGTGTGTAGTTAACACTCTCAAAGGCTCCACACCTGAATGAACTGAACAGGGCTGCATTTCAGCAAGTGAGCGCATGTACTCAGAACAAACGTTTGAGGCTTTGTAAGAATGTGAGGGAAATGTAAATTGATAGAAAGTGGGGTGCATTTCCAAAAAAGAAAAATCCTAAAAACGGGGGGTTTGGGGGCGGATCTGAAATTGAAAGTCCGGTCAAATTGCTGAAAACCTATAACCTATACAGCCTTTGTATGTTGGTTTTGTAAAGCATTCCTTAACATGCACACACTAAAGTGGCATATTTGTCCTTAGGTTTTAAGCTGAAGGACTTCCTGCGTGAAAACGAGACCCTCTCAACGTTCCTCCAGGAAAATGCCTCCTTTCCCCAGAATTCTGTGACAAACATTCTGGAAGCTGATGTGAATCTTGAAAAGGTGAGCACGGAAAAGCATTATTTTGAAGGGGGAAAAAACATAAATGGTGACCATGACTATTAACCTGACAAGCCAGACCCACATCAAGATGTTTGGTCTGGGAACACACCATTGGCAGGGCTCAATCCAAGGGGAGGGATAAACAGTTGTCTTTCAAATTCCCTCTGCAAGCAATAGGATAGCGCTACAACCAACCAGAGCAACGAAGCCAGTTGATAGATTCAACTCCGAACACATCTTCCTTTTTTAAAAATTACTTCAGAGCCGTTCTTTTATCAAAGAAAAGCTTAACTCCAAGTCTTCCAGTCGTGGCCAAAGCGGTTTCGAAAGACCGCTGTTCGCCAGCAGAAGCAGCCATTCTCTTTGTTTTACGCGGAACCGTAGCAACTCTGCTGTCATTATGTTAAAGGGTTAGTTCACCCAAAATTGAAAATTCTGTCAGTAATTACTTACCCTCATGTTGTTCCAACCAGATACTGATGACTACAGTGGCTCTGTATTAAGTCTATCATGCGACGAAAATACTTTTTGAGCGGAAAAACAACAAAAATAACGACTTAATTTGAGCCTCTGACGCCACGACGCATGTGCGAAAACTGAGATTAGTAGTAGTAGAAGAAGAACGCCGTTTTCGCGCATGCGTCGTGGCGTCAGAGGCTCAAATTGAACAACAATAATAGTGGGATAAAGTCGTTATTTTTGTTGTTTTTCCGCTCAAAAAGTATTTTCGTTGCATGATAGACTTAATACAGAGCCACTGTAGTCATTTGGACTCCTTAAATGACGTTTTTACTTACTATTCTGGGCCATCAAGTTTCATTCCCTCTGAAAGCCTATGGAGGAGTGAGACAGCTCTCAGATTTCATCAAAAATATACTAAATTATGTTCCGAAGATGAACGAAGGTCTTACATGGTTGAAACAACATGAGGGTGAGTAATTACTGACAGAATTTTCAATTTTGGGTGAACTAACCCTTTAAGCCCACCCACCGACTCTATACACAATGTGATTGGCCTGACTAGAATTTGGCTCGCAAGCCAACGGAGAGTTGCTAGACGACCCTGGCTGCAAATTACATTTGCTGCCGCTAGGGTGTGTCTAGATTTCTAGGCTACATGACTATAGAAGTTCATTCATTTCTTCCATGCTCAAGCTAAAAGACCCAAACCTTACATCTGCTGTACAGTAATTACAGTGCATACAGTACATAGGGTATGGTCATTTTTTGTAGGTCGGTTTTGATAGTTTACCCCACTCATGCTGCTAAATTGCCCCTGGGAATCGGTTAAAGAGAGGTAACCAGCATGCATTTCAGATTTTGTTTGTAAATCAACAGCTGTTAGCCATGTGACATGCCCTCAGGGCATTACACCATCTATACAATCTATAGTTTTACCCTAATGTATCCTCAGAATGCATATTCAAGGAATTTGGTCTAAGTACTTTATAATGTCCCTCTCCTCAAACAAACGCATGGGTCATATGAACAGCTTTGTCCCATCTATCTCCCTCACGGATCACATGAACACCTTCTTATCTGCCCTCACCCTTACCGGTTATCATCGATGCTCTTCTTCTTTTAGGTGCTGATCAAAGGTTTTGGCGTCCACCTGAGAGATATGTGCAGCTCTACCAAACTTGAGGACTTTGTGACCATCCAAGACAAAGGGTTGGCGAGATTCACCCAGCACATCATCTGCAGCTCTCCAAAGAGTTGGCTAGACCAGGCCGAGAGGCACTTCAAGTCCAACCTGGATTTCCTCAAACCTCTTAGGGTAAAAAACATGGCACACTGAATCAAAGCGAACAGATTTTACAGTGTTTAAAAGAAATCTTGATATTATCATCAAATATTCAATGGAAGAACCATGGTATTCTCTAAAGTACTTTAGTAAATTTCCTTGGACTATGAATATGATAATCAAACAGTATCACTGTATATATTAAAAGTAGGGATGAAACTGTATGGAAATTTCACATCACGATTATAGTGACCCAAATTATCACGGTTATCAATATTATCACGGTTTTGTTCAAAATGCTCTATGCACTTTTTTAAGATAGATTCTATTCTGTGGGATTTCCTTCCTTATAATCGCCGTCGTCAATAGCAACGCATAAATAATACAAAATATAATAGTCTCATCAGTGTTCTATCAGCCATGACACATTTAAATCTAGCATATTGTGTGTAAGAGCCCAAACAGTATCCTAGTGAAATAATGCATATCCATATTTTCATATTATTTGACAGTTTATTTAATAAAATATCAAAAATCCAAAAGGTGTGCATCATACCTGACACTGCCTATGACTGCAAGTCATTCTCTTCAAATACTATTGAAGTTAGAAAAACGTGAAAGTTACAATGTATGTAACTTTAGAGACGGTCCCTAAATTCGCGAATCTCGAACGTCAAGCCGACTTTATGGCAGTCACATCAGATGCGCTGTGGTTCTGCTGTGTTTGTTTTAAACTATTTTCGCTGCTGAAATAGAACAAAAACAGTCAACCACTGTATGATGAATGAATCTCCTGCGTACATCACACGTTCATCTCTGCGTTGAGTGCAGATTTCAGTGAGTGAGAGCGCGCTCTGAACAAAACTTTGGCTAATCTGAACGCCTCTGAGACATTGCATTCATAAACTCAATAGAAACACGTGTGAATGGTTATAATGCGCAACGCGATTATAACAGATGGCTTTTGAGAAGACTATAATAAGTTCAACCGCCAAAGTGGCTAGTGTGAGTGACTGTGTTACACGCCACAGCCGAAATACACCCGCAAATGGCGGTTGTTAATGTCAAGCCCTGATTATTATCCCTTAAATGTCACCCTAGTCTTGTCTGAACTTGTTCGTTCGTCTTTGGCTCAAGCTTCACGTTATTATTTCCCAGACGTAGTTTTGGTATCGAGGTCAAAGTCCACTTGCCTTGCATTCGCAGAAGTGTTTCCCCCGATTACAGCGACTTTCTTCTGGCATGTTCTGCAGACAGGGTGACCATCTTCGATTACGTTTCCCTCAGGACTTTTGTAAAAGCCAAAATATGACCACACCTCAGATTTGGTCCTTTTTGAAGGCTGAAAAATCTCCCAGCGCTGTCACTGCCTTTGGCCATTTCTTCTCATTCAAAAAACAGCATTATTGCGCGCTGCGCCTGCACCAGACTGATGCTGACTGGACAGGATTTACCGCGAGTTTTCAAAATCGTGATAAATCAAACGCGGTTTTAATGATAATTACATTTTAAACGATATTACTAACCATCGGTACATTTTATCGTGGTTTATCGTGAAACCGGTAATCGTTCCATCCCTAATTAAAAGTATCATGTTTAAAAGTTTACAGCATTTGTTAATATTAATTTCAACATTTACTAATACGTAAAAAGAAAAAAAAGGCTGTATCTGTTAACATTGTAGTTTTATTAATTGACATTAACAAAGTATATTGATTATTGTTAATGTTAGTTAAGGCATCAACTATAATGTTAACGAATGAGACCTTGTTGTAAAGTGTTGCTGATTACTGTACATGTCATAAATTCCATACAAGGATCAAAAGAAAAACAACATTATAATAATAATAATAAAATGTTATATTATTATTTGAGTGCAATTAATTAAATAATGAATTAACCTAAATATTAAAATTCAGTTTGTATACTTTTAAATGGTCTTTTGGGGTCAAAGATATTAAAATAATATTGTTTTACAGTAATGACAATCATCATTAAGCTCTGAATGATTTTTAATGATCAACAATATAATGCCACAGTGCAAAAAATGTCCTAAAAGAGACTACACTATCTTTATGCAAAATATAATTTCCAGATTTTACACTACCTTCTAACACCATCTCTAAACCATGTTAATGTAATAGGGGTGTCCAGATTAGACATCATTTGTTTTGTGTACCAGAGGACTCAAGCGGTTTTAAGGGAAATCGAAATGCCTACAGTAATGGCCAGTCTAGAGAACTGTAAGAGTCCAGATGGTGTTGCTTTATTGTCAGCAAAGGGTGTAAATTAATCTGTTGCTTAATAAAGTATTCCCACCGTGTGTCTGAGGGAGACAGAGGTTGTCTTATCTTCCAAACCGGTGCAATAGTGCCTCCCCTCCCCCACTGCTGTTGATAGTGGTGTTAAAAACAAAACCAGGTGACTTTATCATTGACGTGCATTGTGCTAACGCACAACTCAACAATCAGCTAAAAGACAACGGAAAAAGAAAGAGAGTTAGCGGGTTATAAAGAGCAGAGCGTGGGAGGATGCATGTTGTTGCATGTTGCTCTACACACCTACCTTAATATATAGCCTGAAGGCACGGCTGGAAGTTACAACACGTAATGACAGCTTCAGTTCCTCTGTTCTGCTTCTTCCTACAAACATTTAAAAGAAATGCGAAGATGTCAGGTTGACTCATAGATCACGCTGGTCAATGAAAGATGATTTTGGCTCAACGTTGGGATTGTGGAATACCGGATTCATTTGAGTTTAATTTAGCTAGCTGTTGGCATATAGAATAGGTTCTTTGATCATTTACAGTCATGCAAATTAGATGCTTCAAGAACAAGTCAGGACTAGATTTGATTTAACACCCATAGAAATGACACTGAACTGAGGTCATTTACAATTTTCTCAGTTTTGTGGCACCCCCTCGCATACGTTACGCTAGGGGTGTAACGGTACAGATTGCTTATGGTTTGGTTTGTATCACGGTTTTAGGTTCACGGTTTCGGTACAGTTCAGTATTTGCTATGTTCAGGGAAAAAAGGACTACTGTCAAATAAAAATAAAGAAAGAATAATAAGAACAAATAATTTAAATACAAGCAGCAGCACAAATAAATACTACTGAGCAAAGATACTAATAAAATAAACTATGCTTTTCAGGTTTTTCAGGTACGTCTAATATTAGTTTTCAGGTACAGAAATTGATCAAACGTAAAATAACATTGCATATTTGACTGTATAAATTAAAGATTAATCCTATTAAACTTACAAAAGCTATCCAATCAAGAGCAGTGAGTGATGTCCTTGTCTTTTGTTGTTTGACATTAAACAGACAGCAGTAAAGGCTACTGCCCCTTTAAGACCTAATGCTCGAATATGCGTCGTCTTTCTCGACTGTATAAAGTTTACTTAAGGCATATACAGACTATGTCTGCTAGAATACTCATCAAGATGGACATGTTGACATACTTTTTGTGTGAGTTTGTCCGTTCAAGAGCAAGACTTGAAAGAGAACTCAATATTTGTGCACTGTGAGACGTGTGCACAGAGACAAATTTTCTCACAGCGCGCGGCTTTTCATTCGCATCTTCTGGCACTACACCCGGGTGATGACGGCGAAAATGACTGGTCATATTCGAACATACGGCAGCACTCGCATGCATTGAGAGAATTATTAGAACAATTTTAAAATATATATATTTAAGTTCTCCCACTTAGAAATCATGGAGGGGTCTGAAATTGTCATCGTGTCATTGTCAAGGTGCATGTCCACTGTGAGACATAATCGAAAAAAGAAAAAAAAATCCAGAAATCACAATGTATGATTTTTTAACTATTTATTTGTATGATACAGCTGCAAATAAGTATTTGAACACCTGAGAAAATCAATTTTAATATTTGGTACAGTAGCTTTTGTTTGCAATTACAGAGGTCAAACGTTTCCTGTAGTTTTTCACCAGGTTTGCACACACTTCAGGAGGGATTTTGGCCCACTCCTCCACACAGATCTTCTCTAGATCAGTCAGGTTTCTGGCCTGTTGCTGAGAAACACAGAGTTTGAGCTCCCTCCAAAGATTCTCTATTGGGTTTAGGTCTGGAGACTGGCTAGGCCACGCCAGAACCTTGATATGCTTCTTACAGAGCCACTCCTTGGTTATCCTGGCTGTGTGCTTCGGGTCATTGTCATGTTGGAAGACCCAGCCTCGACCCATCTTCAATGCTTTAACTGAGGGAAGGAGGTTGTTCCCCAAAATCTTGCAATACATGGCCCGGTCATCCTCTCCTTAATACAGTGCAGTCGCCCTGTCCCATGTGCAGAAAAACACCCCCAAAGCATGATGCTACCACCCCCATGCTTCACAGTAGGGATGGTGTTCTTGGGATGGTACTCATCATTCTTCTTCCTCCAAACACGTTTAGTGGAATTATGACCAAAAAGTTATATTTTGGTCTCATCTGACCACATGACTTTCTCCCATGACTCCTCTGGATCATCCAAATTGTCATTGGCAAACTTAAGACCGGCCTTGACATGTGCTGGTTTAAACAGGGGAACCTTCCGTGCCATGCATGATTTCAAACCATGACGTCTTAGTGTATTACCAACAGTAACCTAGGAAACGGTGGTCCCTGCTCTTTTCAGGTCATTGACCAGCTCCTCCCGTGTAGTTCTGGGCTGATTTCTCACCTTTCTTAGGATCATTGAGACCCCACGAGGTGAGATCTTGCATGGAGCCCCAGTCCGAATTTCCCCGTAGCCCTTTCCAGCCTTGTGGAGGTGTACAATTTTGTCTCTAGTGTCTTTGGACAGCTCTTTGGTCTTGGCCATGTTAGTAGTTGGATTCTTACTGATTGTATGGGGTGGACAGGTGTCTTTATGCAGCTAACAACCTCAAACAGGTGCATCTAATTTAGGATAATAAATGGAGTGGAGGTGGACATTTTAAAGGCAGACTAACAGGTCTTTGAGGGTCAGAATTCTAGCTGATAGACAGGTGTTCAAATACTTATTTGCAGCTGTATCATACAAATAAATAGTTAAAAAATCATATATTGTGATTTCTGGATTTTTTAATTTAGATTATGTCTCTCACAGTGGACATGCACCTACGATGACAATTTCAGACCCCTCCATGATTTCCAAGTGGGAGAACTTGCAAAATAGCAGGGTGTTCAAATACGTATTTTCCTCACTGTATGTGTGTATGTATGTGTGTATGCATGCATGCATATATATATATATATATATATATATATATATATATATATATATATATATATATATATATATATATATATATATATATATATATATATATATATATATATATATCATTTTATATATAAGTTTCATTACAATAATAATGTTTTCTGTGCCTTTTACAGTCGGACATTAGGACTAATGCCACTGATGTTCGTCAAGTTACCAAAGCCACAGACAACCTTCTGGAGAGCCTGGGATCACTGGCTGTGGAGGTAGACCTCATATTATTTACTAAGCATTAAAGCCTGTGATTAAAGCCTACGAGTATCACTACTACAGACAAAGTAAACAATCCTGAGCTGTTCTGTGAACTGTCAAACAACTGAGAGCACATGAGAGTTGTTTATCATAATTCAAACAAACCTAACCACTAACAGTATGAGAGTGAAAGTGACATTTAATGGCGAGGACAACTGCTCGGCCTGTGACGCGGGAGTAAAGGTGTCACATTGGGCCTGCATGTGTCGTTGAGTTCGGTAGTGTCTGGTTTGCCAGCTGTAGCGGTGCACAGTGGGAGGAAAAGAAAGTTGTTTCAGCTCCCAGCTGGACAGATAAACAGCCAAGCACAGCTGAACAAGCATCCAGAGAGAGAGTCACACAATCTACTCAGCAGTCAGTATCTAAAGACTGCAATAAAGACGTTTGCTTTACACAGAGAGATGGGTGCTCATGACCTGTTTGCCCAAACAAAAGCCTCTCTGTTCTCTGCTTTACTGAAAGGGAAACCTTTGGCTACAAGTCTCACTGAATGGAGCATTAAACTCAACCCATTGCTCTGATCTGGCTCACCCTCGTGTTTGAGACGGATAGCGAATTCCAGTAACCTTTTACAGTGTTGGTATGAGACTGGATGAATGCTGATTTGGCGTAGCTCACTCATTGTTAAGATTAAAGTGCAAAAACATCATCAAGACATGAAAACCTTGAACGTTTTATACATTATAAAGAATTCGTTTCAAATTACATATATTTTTTGTGGTGTAACTTGTGTGCAGTTTTCTCTGTACAGCTTTTCTTTTCTTTTTTTAGAAGGGACATGAGGGGACATTATTCCTTCTTGATTTCTTCACCCCCCCACTCCTCTGAGTATTTTGCTTTTGCGGTAGGACATCTGTTGCTCTCTCCGCCCTCCATTCTCTTTGCATTTGTACACCAAATCAGCAGCAAGTGACTTGTATGCTTGCTGAGTCAGATCCGCAAGGCTCACGCGGTTTCATCCAGCAAAGTTGTATGCACACACCACACCTGGTTTAAAATGAATGGCCAGGAGAAGCAATTCTCGACACAATGGACGTGTTTAAAACTATCCTACTTTTTACTGCATATTATGCAGTATATATACTGCATGCTTGCTGCCTAATATTTATTTAATAAATGTACGCAATACTAAATACTACAGAAATAGTAAGTGTAGTGTGCTTATCCGAACATAGCCAGGTGTGAAAGCCTGTGAGATTCACCAATCACCAATGAGATTTCGGTAACACTTTACAATAAGGTTGTATTAGTTAACATTAGTTAATGCATTAGTTAACATGAACTCACCATGAACAACACCTCTGTTCAGCATTAGTTAATCTTTGTTAACGTTAGTTCATAAAAATCCAGCTGTTCGTGGTTTGTTCATGTTAGTTCACAGTGCATTAACTAATGTTAGCAAGATTATAATAATGCATTAGTAAATGTTGAAATTAACATTAACAAAGATAAATGCTTTAAATGTGCAGTTCATTATTAGTTAATGTTAACTAATGTAGTTAAAGCTGCACTATGTAACTTTTCCGTCCGCTAGAGGTTGCCTATTCAAAACAAAGGCGCAGTTTGATGACGCCACGTTTGAGCGCAAAATCTTGGGACACCTCACAGCCGGTGGAAGAGAATCGGGATAGGACTCAGGCAGAAATCATATTCATGGATTATTAACGTTACTGTTGTATGAAGCAGAGGAGGACTGAGTGTTGTGGAGCTGAGCAAGGCCGCTGAAGCGATTATTAATAAGAAGAGCGGCACACGCCTCGCGAGCAGTGGAACTTTTATTATGGCATAGTCTCCGGCGGGACTTTTATGCCACAGTCACCGGCACCACTTCCACTTTTCCGGTCATGAGTATGAGGTGACGCAACTCTGTTATCATATTAGATACATCTGAGTGTGTTGAAAATGAAGTTATGACGTTACTCTGCCGTTCTCTCGGCGGCTGCTATGACACTTGTTCACACTGCAGTGAGAGTAAAGCGTTTACTCAAAATAAAACCGGAAACCGAGGGTGATGCAGATATGACGCCATTGACAGGCGACTTCCTCACACGTCCCGGTTCCTTGGTAAAAATAGCAATTTCTCACGATTTACAAATAGTTGGAAACATTTGCGATATTTTAAGTACTCAACTGAACAAAATATATAACACTAGCCTAGTGGTTTTTGGATATTTTACTCAAAAAATGTTACATAGTACACCTTTAACTAATGTTAACTAATGAACCTTATTGTAAAGTGTTACCAAGATTTCTTTAATGTCTCAGTTGCTTCTCTTAGACAGCAATGAGATTAAATGGGGACACACTGGAGACTTTTTCAAAAGTCTCATAATCAAAAGTTTCCTCTTGGGTTTGCTTTAACGTGAAATGTCGTGACCAGTACAGAATAACATTTCTCTTCTTGTCAGTCACCCTCCAAAAGCAAACCTCCCAGCTTAGAAATGCATTTATGTTAGATGAATCCATTTTATGTTTGACAATCCTTTGTGTGTTAAAAAAAGCAGAACCAGCTTTTCATGGGAGGGTTTATTTGTCTAATGCTTATTGTGTTCAATTTGACAGGCCCTTGGGGCATCTGCTCTCTAGATTCAGGATTGTTGGTTAAAACATCCAAACATGAGTTAGACAATGACAGTAGATGTTAAGGATTTCATTATTTACACTGGAGTAAATAATGAAACACTAGCATTATCCCTTATTTCTCTCTGATGTACTGTTAAAGGAATAGTTCTCCCAAAATTAAAATGTATTTTTTATTTTATTGTATATTTTATTATTTACTCTTCCTCATTTTGTTCCAAACCTGTATGACTTACTCCCTTCCAGGAAGCACAAAAGAAGTCACTCTTTTAGGTTCATTTCAATTACAATGACTAGAAACTGGAGCTTTCATGCTCCAAAAAGGACACAAAAGCATGCATCGTGATAGTAGTTCAAACGACTTGTGCGCTATGTTCCAAGTATTCCATGGATCTGTGATCACTCTTTAAATGGGATCTTCTCAGGTAATTATTTGATTCAAATCACAAAAAACTCATGAATCGGATTTAACCAATTCTCAAGTATCTCAATAATCTGGTTGAAGCTAATTGCTTCAATTGCTATCATATGGCTTCAGAAGTGTTGGATATAGTGTTGAATGAATTGCTTTTATAGCACTTTTGATGCTTGAAACGGAATAGGATAGAGTGATTAGTCATTCTTCAACATGACTCCATTTGTTCTTAAATTAAACTGTATGGGTTAGGAACAACATGAGGGCGAGTAAATGATGACGGAACTTTCCAGTGTGTCTTTAAACTAACTGTTTAAAGACACACACCAACTTAAAACTACTAAAGTACATTTGTTGTGTGATTACTAATCAATATCTTGTAACTCTTGTTTTCAGCTGGCCAGTATGAGGAGCTGGAGTGACCTGCGAAATGAGATCCTGTTTCTGACCGAAAACGCCACTGGCTCACCGAGTCTGATGTACCAGGCTGTGTCCCGTATTGTGTGTGGACATCCGGAAGGCGGTGGCCTCAAGATCAAATCCCTCAACTGGTACGAGGACAGCAATTTCCAGGCGCTGTTCGGCAGCCACAACGACAGTGATGACGAATCGGTTTCAGTCTACGACAATACAACCAGTACGCCAAACCTACAACAGTGTTTCTTTCTTTGTATTATTTATATTATAGTATTTATTTATGAATGTTATATTAATTTTCAGTTTTCATTTTAATTATAGTTTTAGTACTTTTGTTATGTAATTTTTGTATTGTTTTTTATTTATTCATATTTAGTTTATAAACTAGTACTTCAACTATTTTTAGGCTACATTTCAAATTTTTGTTTATGTTTTATTAAGTTTATGCTTTTCATATAATATTTATATGTTTATATTTATATATATCTCGGTATTATTTCAATTAATAAAAACAATTTTATATAATTTTTGTTTTTGTTAACAATAACAACCCTGGCCTACAAAAGCAATAACCATGCTTTTCATAAACAACTGGCATTGCATTGGAAAAACATACTAGCAGTATTTAATACGACACAGAGCATGCAGTAAACGGACGCTAAACTGTCCTTTAATGCATATTCTCATGCATTGTGTTTCTAGCTCCATACTGTAATAACTTGATGAGGAACATGGAAGCCAGTCCCATCTCTCGGATGATCTGGAGGGCATTGAAACCTCTTCTGATGGGGAAGATCCTCTATACGCCACATAACCCTGCAACACAGAAGATCATTCATGAGGTAACCATCTTGATAAAAACACGTACATGATGCATGCAATGAATCGACAGTGCAGTTGGACCAACTTCCTTATTCTTTCCCAGGTCAATAAGACATTTCAGGAGCTCGGAATTCTACGAGATTTAGGGGGAATGTGGGAAGAAGCCAGACCGAAGTTTTGGAACTTCATGGAGAACAGTGAAGAAATGGATCTGATGCGGGTTTGTTATGTCTTACTCTCATTACTGCCCCTATGTGGCTGGTGGTTGCAGTGCAGAACTGGATCTAGTCAATATTACTGATATTTGAAGCTCATTTCAACTTTTCATCTTTTTGTACGTCCAAACACAGACACTTCTTCGAAACAACGCTACTGCTAGGTTCTTTAGTGCCCAGTTGGCTGGGACTCAGTGGGACGTGGAGGATGTTATCAGCTTCTTGTCTAAGCACTCTGAGGACACGCGTCCCCACGGGATGGCATTTACGTGGCGGGATGTCTTCAATGAGACAGACCACGCCATTATGAGCATATCCCGTTTCATGGAGGTCAGAACAGCTCTCTTTCATACTACCTGTTCCTTTCTCTTCTCCTCCCACACACCTCCTTTCTATCTCATAATCCATCGGTCTCCCACATACATACTTTCCCATAAAACACGTCAACAACCTGTCATCAGTTACATAGTACACGCATGCCACAACCAGCTGGATTACATGTTTTTAGGGAGAAAAGGCACATGCGAAATGTGCTTGGATGACCTGTTGCATGAATTGTGTGGGTTTTGGGGTTTTTAATGTCTATTTCAGCAATATGATGTCTGTTAGTTTGACAAAAGGAGATTTGAAAGATAAAAAGGAAGTGAAAATCAACTTTTAGTTAGGCTAAAGAGATCATTCTTAAGTCATCGCCATTTTAAATGGGTCAAAAGTTCCCTTTTACAGTAATACAAGAACAAGCCAAAGATTATTACAGGTCAAATAGATTATTTTCGATCAGTTATAAAAGTTATTGATTAAACCGCACACCGTAGCATTTTTCCAGTCTAATATGGTCAAATAAAATCAATTGACTATCACTAGACAGATAGTCATTTTGTGACTGGATGATGATGATGATGTTTTTTTACAGTGTGTAAACCTGGATAAACTTGAACCTGTGAGCACAGAGGAGAAATTGGTGAACGAGTCCATGAGTCTCCTGGATAACAGAAAGTTCTGGGCGGGAATTGTGTTCCTGGACGTGCAGCCCAACGGCTCGGAACTTCCACCACACGTCAATTACAAGATCCGCATGGACATCGACAACGTGGAGCGCACAAACAAGATTAAAGATGGGTACGTTTGCTTTTCTCAATTGCCCAATAATGGAAATTCCCCTTTTAATGAGTATGCTAGCTATGAAACCAGATGCTTATTGTGTTTTTTGTTGGCAGGTATTGGGATCCTGGTCCCAGGGCTGATCCCTTTGAGGATTTGCGGTATATTTGGGGAGGATTTTCTTACCTTCAGGATGTAGTTGAACACAGCATCATCAGAGCAGTTACTGGGACCAAAGAGAAGACTGGTGTTTATATCCAACAGATGCCTTATCCATGCTATGTAGATGATATGTAAGTATTCCACTGCACCGCACATAAACCTAGATGAATTACACAGATGACAAATTATCAAGGATCATCTTTAAACTACTTCCCCTGCATAAAAAAAGGAATGCGTGTCCAGACTGCCTTATGCTTGTCTTTTAATATGTTATCTAACAGTAGGAGCAATTATTGAAAATTCTTCTCTTTTCTCATAGTTTCCTTCGCATTATGAGCCGCTCCATGCCACTCTTCATGACTCTGGCCTGGATGTATTCGGTGGCCATCATCATTAAAGGCGTCGTCTATGAGAAGGAGGCCAGACTCAAGGAGACCATGAGGATTATGGGACTAGACAACGGAATCCTGTGGTTCAGCTGGTTCATTAGCAGCCTCATCCCTCTTCTTATTAGTGCAGGCCTGCTGGTTGTTCTACTCAAGGTACTAAAAAAATAGCACTACAAAAAGCTAATCAATTTAATTATTAAAGGGATCCCCTCGTGTTAAGACTGGTATGGCTTAATATAACATAAATTATGTCTCTTACTGAAATATGTGGTAGAAAATCCATGAAAGATCTGATGTGAGATGGTGGTCCAGTGGGTTAAACCATGGAACTGATATGCAGAAGGTTGCTGGTTCGATCCCAGCGGTCACCACCAGTGTGTCCTTGAGCAAGGCACTTTACTCCATGTTGCTCCAGGGGGATTGTCCCTGTAACAAGTCGCTTTGGATAAAAACGTCTGCCAAATGCATAAATGTAAATGTAAATCTACATTTACATTTATGCATTTAGCAGACGCTTTTATCCAAAGCGACTTACAACTGAGGAGTACAGGAAGCGATCCATCATGAGGAGGCAGCAAAACACAGAAAGTGCCTGAAGTACTAAGTTTTGGACATCGCACAGAGCATCACAAACTAGGGCAGGGAAGAAGTAGAGGAAAATAGAAGGAAAAGAAAAGTTTTTTTTTTTTTTTAAGATAAGGTTAAGTGCTCGCGGAAGAGGTGAGTTTTCAGCTGTCGTTTGAATGCTGTCAGTGATTCTGCAATTCGGATGGAGGTGGGAAGATCGTTCCACCAGCAGGGAACAGTGAATGTGAATGTTCTGGAGAGGAATTTTCTGCCTCTCTGTGATGGTGCCACAAGCCGTTGCTCCTTAGCCGAGCGAAGGCTTCTGGTGGGGGTGTAGACTTGTAGGAGCGAGTCAAAGTATGCAGGAGCGGAGCTCGTGGTGGATCTGTAAGCGAGCGGAAGCGCCTTGAACTTGATGCGAGCAGCGAGTGGTAGCCAGTGCAGAGAGATGAAGAGTGGTGTGACGTGGGCCATTTTGGGTTCGTTGAATATAAGACGTGCTGCTGCATTCTGGATCATTTGGAGCGTTTTGATCACACATGATGGAAGTCCAGCCAGAAGCGCATTGCAGTAGTCAAGCCTAGAAATGACCAGGGCCTGGACGAGAAGTTGTGTTGCATGCTCTGTTAGAAAAGGTCTGATCTTCCTGATGTTGTGGAGCGCAAACCTGCATGAGCGAGTGGTCTTTGAAATGTGGTCTTTGAAGGACAACTGGTCATCAAAGATTACGCCAAGGTTTCTGACCGACCGTGAAGGGGTGATCCGAGATGAACCTAGCTGTGACGTCATGTTGTATTGTGGGATTGGCCGGGAAGACGAGCAGTTCAGTCTTTGCCAGGTTGAGCTGCAGGTGATGTTTTTTCATCCATGCGGAGATGTCCACCAGACAGCTGGAGATTCGTGCAGCTACTGTGGGGTCGTCTGGTTGGAATGAAATCCATTATATATTTGGGCAATGGGCGGCGCCATTTTGTTTGCGTTCCATGTCGATGATGTAGAATGGTTGCACTCGGCAATCAACTGGCTCTACCCGTAGCTATTTTTACATTTTTAAAAATGTTTCAGAGTTAAACAAAACCAATTAATTGCAATTTTAAAATACACTCAAACACATGTGCACACAAACTCTCTCTCACACACCAACAGATCGGCGCACACACACACACACACACACACACACACACACACACATATATACATACATACATACACCTGACAGTCTGCTCTGTCTCAATCGAGATGGGCTGCCCTCGTCAGTCTCCACATTGGGCTGAATCCGAAATCGCCCCCTAAAATACAGTTCACTTGATGAGTGAATGAAAACGAGTGAGTGATTTCGGACAGCCGTTGCGTGTGCATCGGCTATACACTCGTTATTGCCGTGCAATGTGGGATTGAATGAGTGCACTCAATAACGTCCACTATGGTTTCGGACACCACTACAAATGGCTGTCCCCTCAAATAATGCCCTATTTGAGAGTATAGGGGGCGATTTCGGATTCAGCCAGGGAATGTGCTGGCCTGCCGAATCGGAACCAGGTGACAAATTGGGCAAGTCAACCCTCACGTATAACATCACAGCTGATTGAGCATGTATGTGCGCGAACGATGAGTGGATACGTGTGTGTGTGTGTGAGTTTGTGTGCACATGTGTTTGAGTGTATTTTAAATGCAATTAATTGGTTTTGTTTAACTCTGAAATATTTTTCGAGTTGTGTTATGGTAAAAATAGCTATGGATAGAGCCAGTTGATTACCGAGCGCAACCATTCTACTTCATCGACCTAGAACGCAAACAAAATGGCGCCGCCTATTGTCCAAATATGTAATGGATTTTTTAAATAACGTGGATCTTTCATGGGTTTTCTACTACATATTTCAGTAAGAGACATAATTTATGTTATATGAAGCCTTAACACCAGGGGATCCCTTTAAAGATTAGATAGATTAGGTAACACATTTCGATGATCCATTTTAGACATAAAAATGGATCTAATTTGGTAATTTAGCAACATGTCAACTAACGCTCATGATAATATTAGTAGACTGTAGTACACTGTTAGGTGTTAGGGTTTGGGTTAGTAGAATAAGTTGACCTGTACAGTCTACTAATACTCTATTGAGAGTTAGTTGATATATATTTGCAAAATTACTTATAGTTAGTAGAATATCTAAAGTGGACCATCAAATCTTGGCTTAAAAATCTGAGGGCCACGTTTCCTCTGAACTTAAATTTGCATCACACTTCTGTTTAAGGATCTCTTATGTTATGAGTGCTTAAACTAGACAATTTTACAATATCATTATATTTCTATCATCCCTTTGTATTATTTTATCTGAAAAATGTTTATTTTTCTTGAATATTCTATAATATTGCTATTCTCCATTATTTAGTGTTGTAGTTAACAATAACAACAAAAAATATTATTAATAAGTACTGTCATAGTATATAAATACTAAATGAACACCGATATTATTATGACTATTATTCATTATGTAGCATTCTTTAGGACATTTTCATGACAGAAATGTTCAAACCACTCAGTCCAGATATACTAAACCCGATTTCTTTTACCTTTCCAGATGGGAAATCTCCTGCCCTATAGTGACCCTGGTATAGTCTTTCTCTTTCTTAGCTCATTCGCTGTGGTAACCATCATGCAGTGTTTCCTGATCAGTACAGCGTTCGCACGTGCCAACCTGGCAGCGGCCTGCGGTGGCATTATCTACTTTACCCTCTACCTGCCTTATGTGCTGTGTGTGGCTTGGCAAGACTACGTGGGCTTCTCCGCCAAAGTCATCGCTGTGAGTTTTACGACCACCTATAGAAAACTTTACAAATGTGTGTGTGTGTGTAGTGCAATCAGTGCTATGCTAGGCCAAGTGCATTACGTTATCGTACAGTACATTGCATAAGGAAACACATTTATACAGCTTCCCTTATCTAAAATGACTTGCATGTGCAATGAAAATATCTTAACTGTAAAATTGCACTTTAAACCCATTGTAGTCTTTGGGTTGTGATCTGGCTGACACTAGATTACAAGGAATCTTCAGTAGGGTGTTCCTGTTTAAACTAGTTAAATAGCAGAAATAGATTCAAGATCTGGGACAGTAATAAGAGTTCAGTTAAAGGTGAGCAAGCACTGAAGAGTCATTGATTACTTTTCGACCAAGGTACGTAACCCCGGGTTGTTTCAGGGTGGTTTGATCCTGCATGGTTACCTGGGGCCTATACCATGAAGCCGGTTTAGCTGGCTAACCAGATATGTTTAAGCTTAGTTTGTGCCAATCCTGGGTTTTAGGTACCATTAGAGTGGTTTGGCTTTTAGCTGTGTTCATCTCCATAGTAACTTGCGCTCCACGGCTAACCTGCTCCAGGGCAGATTATGTTCTAAATAATAAATAATAAAACTGAAATTGGACTAAATAAAAAGGTCATATAAATAAGCTTTAGAATCAATAAACAAAGCTATAAATATTACAACATGTGAGCTCATTGTTCAATTCTACATGTGAGCTTAAATGTTCAATTATCTCTATATATCAACTAAACTAACGTCATAATTTTTACTTGCATTGACGTAAAAGATTTTTCTTTAAAGGGTTAGTTCACCCAAAAATGAAAATTATGTAATTAATTACTCACCCTCATGTCTTTCGACACCCGTAAGACATTCGTTCATCTTCGGAACACAAATGAAGATATTTTTGTTGAAAGCTGATGGCTGAGAAAGGCCTCAGATAGGCCTCCATAGGGATTCAGTACATTTACACTCACAAGACCCATAAAAGGCACTAAAAACGTTGTTACAAAGTCCATCTCACTACAGTGGCTCTACAATAATTTTACGAAGCGACGACAATAGTTTTTGTGCGAAAAAAAAAAATCAAAATAACGACTTTATTCTACAAGTTCTTGTCTTCCTTGTCGGCCTCTGCCGTGAAACTCACGAAGCACCACGACGCATGCGCGAGAATATGACGCAGAACCAGCATTCGGACACGTGACCCAGAAGCGAGGAGATTTGTTTACAACGAGCAGAGGAAGACGCGCCGTATCTAAGCTGTTGAATTCTACATTGATCGTACTTTAGGTCTCGGCGTACTGCTCAAAATGTGACTAAAGTGTGCATTTCATGGATTCCCGAACGCCGGCGCTACGTCATATTCTCGCGCATGCGTCGTGGTGCTTCGTGAGTTCACGGCAGAGGCCGACAAGGAAGACAAGAACTTGTAGAATAAAGTCGTTATTTAGATTTTTTTTTTTTTCGCACAAAAACTATTATCGTCGCTTCGTAAAATTATTGTAGAGCCACTGTAGTGAGATGGACTTTGTAACGAAGTTTTTAGTGCCTTTTATGGGTCTTGTGAGTGTAAATGTACTGAATGTCAATGGAGGCCTTTCTCAGCCATCAGCTTTCAACAAAAATATCTTCATTTGTGTTCCGAAGATGAACGAATGTCTTACGGGTGTCGAACGACATGAGGGTGAGTAATTAATGACATAATTTTCATTTTTGGGTGAACTAACCCTTTAAGTTGTCCTCTTTCATAGACAGCTCTCTTCTTCTTGCTGTGTAAATTTGTTTAAATTCGTAATATTTTTCAATCATGTAATATTCTGCAGATGAGAGAAATAAATCTCGCTGCTTCCCTGGCGAGAAGTGAATCTGTTTCACTGATCCACAGCGTGTGATTGGCTGTTCACTACTGATGTCACAGTTAAACTCCTAAACTCAGGATCAAAGCCTGAGTTGACAGGGAAAGCTGATGATCAGCATCATGGGACCAACAAAGCCTGAATAGACTGGTTTGGTTTTGTCAACTCGAAACTAATCCTGTAACCCATTAAAGTGACTTAATGTAGTAAGTCACACTGGTCCAGCCGACCAATCAGAGCACATTGCGCTTTTCAGAAGGAGGGTCTTCATTGAGACAGGAAGTAAACAGAATGTTACTGACAGACTGGGAAGAGAGGTGCTGCAACAAAGTAAAATGTGAAAAAAGTAATGCGTTTTATACATTCAAGCATGAAACCCTTTAAAAAAAAAAAAAAAATCAAGATAAAAATTTGATTTAATTCTAACTATATCAATATTTTTTTAAAAAGTCATGTAAAACAGTTTAATCCGACTGAAATCATACCAGTCCGATTATTGCGAAGCCAGACTAACAGAGCCTGATAATGCAATTGTATTATAGAGGGTGGAAAATGGTACTGTAAGAAACCCTGACTAACCTTTTTAATGGACTTCAGGGTGAAAAAACACTACTTACTTCTACTTCGGTTGTCTCCACAGAGCTTACTGTCTCCAGTGGCATTTGGGTTTGGCTGTGAGTATTTTGCACTGTTTGAGGAGCAGGGTGTGGGCATCCAATGGAATAACCTCTTCTCCAGCCCAATGGAAGAGGACAACTACAACCTCACCACCTGCCTTATCCTCATGTACTTTGATGCCTTCCTGTATGGGGTCATGACATGGTACATTGAGACCGTGTTCCCAGGGCAGTATGGCATTCCCCGGCCGTGGTACTTCCTCTTCACTAAATCTTACTGGTTTGGAGAGAACAACACAAACAATACTGCAATGCATGGAAAGAAGGGCAATGCTGGAGGTAAGAAACCCTTTTGATCACAAACGTTTTTTAGTATTCTCACCTAAATTATAAATTGATAAAAAAGTGTTATGAATGATAACCAATAAATATATTATAAAAATACATTTTGTCTAACAAAATAAGATAAAACATACTAGACATAAAATGTATAGTGTTAAATTCTACATCAATTTAGCCGTCACATAATTATAATGTGCCGTATGAAAAATGGATATTAATTTGTTACCAATTAAATTGAATAGTGATATTAACTTTAAGTGAGTGTTAGATGATGGCACTGAAAAGAGTAACAAAATGGACTAATTGTGTTTTGTGTTGTTTTTTTTAAAGCTGTTTGCATTGAAGAGGAACCCACTCACCTTGAATTGGGAGTTTACATTGAGAATCTTGTGAAGGTCTACCGACACGGCAAAAAGCTAGCGGTCGATGGGTTGACACTTGGCTTCTATGAAGGGCAGATAACCTCCTTTCTAGGTCACAATGGAGCTGGAAAAACTACCACCATGTAAGTTCAGATATTGAAATTAGTAAAACATTGTTATTTTTGAATACAAGGAGCTTACTATTAAAAGTTAAATAGACTACAGTTCAAAATGTTGGGGTCAGTAACATTAATTTTTAAAAGAAATTAATACTTTTATTCAGCAAGGATGCATTAAATTGATCAAAAGTGACAGTAAAGATATATTTATAATGTCACAAATAACACTTTAGGGTCCAATTCTCACTATTAACTATGAATTTTGCCTCAATAAACACCTAATTAATGCTTATTAATAGTTAGTAAGGCAGTGGTTAAGTTTAGGTATTGAGTAGGATTAAGGGATACTTTAGAAGTACTAATAAACAGACAATATCCTAGTAATATGCATGCTAATAAGCATCTAGTTAATAGTGAGAAATGGACCCTAAACTAAAGTGTTGCCATTTCAAATAAATGCTGTTCTTTTGAACTTTCCATTTTTCAAAAAATCCTGCAAAAAAAGAATCACGGTTTCCACAGAAATATTAAGCAGCACAAATCGTTTTCAATATCGATAATAAGAAATGTTTCTTGAGCACCAAATCAGGAATAATAAGGTAACACTTTAGAATAATGGTCATTAGTTAACATTAGTTAATGTATTAACTAACATGAACTAACCATGAGCAGTACATTTGTTACTGTATTTGTTCATCTTTGTTAACGTTAGTTAATATAAATACAGCTGTACATGGTTTGTTCATGTTAGTTCACAGTGCATTAATTAAAAGTTAACAAGATTTTAATAATGCATTAGTAAATGTTGAAAATAACATTAACAAAGATTAATAAACGCTTTATAAGTGCAGTTCATTATTAGTTAATGTTAACTAATGTATTTAACTAATGACCATTATTCTAAAGTGTTACCAATTAAATTTAGAAATATATTCAAATAGAAAAGTGTTATTTTACCTTTTAGTTATTTTATCTAACCCTCCAATTTACCTTCAATGTTTTTAGGTCTATCCTAACTGGCCTTTTCCCTCCCACCTCTGGCACTGCATATATCATGGGCAAAGACATTCGCTCAGAGCTGAGTTCTATCAGGCGGAGCCTCGGAGTGTGTCCACAACACAACGTCCTCTTCAGCATGTAAGTGCCTTTATCAGACCTGCAAGAAACGATCAAGGAAAATAATTTGGAAAAAAGTCACATATTAATAGATCAGTTTTGTTAATAATAATTCACTTTTGCTTGGCCTGGGATATTTCAGGTTGACAGTAGAAGAGCACATCTGGTTCTACGCCCGTCTGAAGGGTCTGTCTGAGGAAGAAGTGAAGGCTGAGATGGAGCAGATCCTAACTGATACTGGCCTTCCACATAAACGCAAATCCAGGACCAGCCAATTGTCAGGTGTGTGTCATAATAACCTGTGAAATTTGTATATGTTGGTTGTTTGATTTGTTGCAAACGTACATTCTCGTGTTCCTCAGGTGGTATGCAGAGGAAACTCTCGGTAGCCCTTGCTTTTGTTGGAGGGTCAAAGGTTGTCATTCTGGACGAGCCTACCGCTGGTGTGGATCCATATGCTCGTAGAGGCATCTGGGACCTTCTTCTGAAATACCGTGCTGGTAACCACCCTATGCATTTGGACACGAGTCCATTTTGTATTTATATATAAAGAAAATACAACCAGTTCTCATTTATTAATCATAGACGACTATGGGTACATTTTTAGGTCGGACCATCCTTCTTTCCACTCATCATATGGATGAAGCAGACATTCTGGGCGATCGTATTGCCATCATCTCCCATGGAAAGCTTTGTTGTGTGGGATCCTCATTGTTTCTGAAGACTCAACTGGGAACTGGATACTATCTTACCATGGTGAAGAAAAACTCGGAACCTTCTCTCAGTTCTTGCAGGAACTCAAGCAGCACAGTGTCTTTCGTTAAGAAAGTAAGTACACTTCAGGTTGCAAAAATAAAATAAAATCTGTGAACACATTGATTTGTTGGTAAGCTAATATGCTAAACACTGTTGTTTCATTGGTTTTCTAGGATGACAACGCATCTGAAAGCAGTTCAGATGCTGGTCTTGGTAGCGATCAAGAGAGCGAAGCTGCTACAGCGATTGGTAAGACATCACCTAACCTCAAAGTTTGAAATGATGGGTAACTGTTCATTTCATCATATTCTAACTGAACCTTCATTACAGTTTTCACTGTTTTCGATATGTTCTGCAGGAACTACATGGCACGAATCTTCTGTTGTTCCTGTTGATGTGGCCCTCATCTCCAGTCTAATCCTGAAGCATGTTCCCGCTGCCCGCATGGTGGAAGACCTCGGTCACGAGATCACATATGTGTTGCCGCATGAGTCTGCCAAAGATGGTGCTTTCGTGGAGCTCTTCCATGATATGGATTATAGGCTCGCTGACCTTGGCATTTCGAGCTATGGTGTCTCAGATACTACTCTTGAAGAGGTATTAGTGTAGCTTGTCTTGGGTTTTATCCGTCATCAAAAATCTTTAGGATGTTAGCGGCGTTTCTTAATAATCTTTCTTTTTTTTCTTTACAGATTTTCCTTAAAGTGGCAGAGGACAGTGGAGTTGACACAGAAATCATCTCTGGTAAATTTGTAGCTCACTATTAGCTCTCTAGTAAACTGAATAAGCAGTAGAAAGAAAAAAAATCTAGTTAAGATCTCATCTTGTATTTATAATTCTGTTAGATGGAACTGTACCAGTGCGCAGACATAGACAACATGCATTTGGAGGTGACCACCAGAGCTGCCTCAAACCCCTGACCGAAGACGATGACTTTGACTGCAACGAATCTGATGCTGATCCAGGTAAACCTTAAAGCCCTAAAATGTGTATACTGTATCATTAGATTAGACTCAGACAAATGTTCTTAATATTCTTGGTTTTAAATGTGGTGTTGCCAACTCCTGTCAATATATTTGATCACCAGAATCCAAAGAGACAGACTATTTCAGCGTGTCTGATGGAAAAGGATCATATCAGGTCAAAGGCTGGAGTTTAAAGAGGCAGCAGTTTGTGGCGTTATTATGGAAGAGATTTCTTTATGCTCGCCGCTCAAGGAAAGGCTTCTTTGCACAGGTAGGAATGGAAAATATAAATCAATAAAAAAAACTAAAGCTACATTTCCCAACAACATCATAAGCTTAAGTAGATAATAGAGACTGTTGCTGCCAATAGTTTCTACAATCTACTTAGACTTTTGCGAAATGCAGCCCGTGTCAAATGTCAATGTAACAGTTTTGATCAACTCACTTTTGATTTTCTTTGCAGATTGTTCTTCCCGCTGTGTTTGTGTGCATCGCTCTAGTATTCAGTCTTATTGTGCCACCATTTGGAAAATATCCCAGCCTGGCTCTTAATCCCTGGATGTATGAAGAACAAATCACATTCATCAGGTACGTAAGGACAAGATGTGTTATACAACATGCATTTAAAATGCTTGCAGTGAAGATTAAGATTAAATCTGGTCATTCTTTGTTATAGTGATGATGCTCCACATGATATAAGCACGCAAAAATTACTCAACGCCTTATTAGATGATCCTGGCTTTGGAACACGGTGCATGGAAGGAGAACCAATTCTGTAAGTAACTTAGTGTATATGAAGCACCCAAATATTTTCTTGCTTTTTTAATTCTAGAAAAAAAAAACTAAGCATGTCTTCTGCCATGGTTTTAGTGAGGCTCCCTGTACAATGGGCGATGAGGAATGGTCTACACCAGAAGTGGCAGAAAGCATGATGGACATTTTCAAGATGACAAACTGGACCATGGACAACCCATCGCCTGCTTGTGAGTGCAGCTGTAACGGCAAAAAGAAGATGCTCCCAGAATGCCCTGCCGGTGCTGGTGGACTGCCACCTCCTCAGATTAGGATCAGTGAAACTGAGACCCTCCAGAATCTGACAGGACGAAACATCTCCGACTATCTAGTGAAGACCTACGCACAGATAATTGGGAAAAGGTATGGTGATGGTCTGATTTTGTATCTACATGAACTGAAATGTTCAATACTGTCATTCAATGAATAAACAAATGGTTTCTTTCAAAGCTTAAAGAACAAGATCTGGGTGAACGAATTCAGATATGGAGGATTTTCATTGGGTGCTAGAAGCACTCAGGTACTTCCTCCTGCTGAGGAGATTGATGATGCCATCTCTAGAGTCAGGGAGATCTTCCAACTGGGAAAGGTAAACCAAAAAGCTGATTCTCAAGATTTGACTCAAACAGCTCTCAGGAACAGTGCATAAAGTATTTCTCCTCATCCTACTCTTTTAGGACTCAGGATCAGCACCCGACCGTTTCTTGAAAAGCCTGTCTGCCTTCATCAATGGGCTGGACACTAAGAATAATGTCAAGGTGAGTGACAGCTGAACGACTGCTATTTTAAACCCTCCATTTTATATTTAAAGTGGCTATTTTATTTGGTGTTTCATCATTGTTTTCAGATATGGTTCAATAACAAGGGCTGGCACAGTATTGGAGCCTTCCTCAATGTAATGAACAATGGCATCTTGCGTGCCAACTTACCACCTGGCAAAGACCCCCGTCAGTTTGGCATCACTGCGTTCAACCATCCACTCAATCTGACCAAAGAACAGCTTTCCCAAGTGGCCCTGTAAGCATTGATTCCATTTAAACAACATTTGTAATGGACGATCATGTTTTTTCTAATCTCTCTTTGTGGCATTTCAGGATGACTACCTCAGTGGACGTGTTGGTTTCCATCTGCGTGATCTTCGCCATGTCCTTCGTTCCCGCCAGCTTTGTTGTCTTTCTCATTCAGGAACGAGTGAATAAGGCCAAGCATATGCAGTTTATCAGTGGAGTTCAGCCATACCTCTACTGGCTGGCCAACTTTCTCTGGGATATGGTGAGTGTGTGGTTTTGGTTTCATATCTCTTAATGCACTCACCTACTTGGCTGCTGACCCCAAATCTCTAATCATATTGCTGTCTTCTGGTTTAGTGCAATTATGTCGTTCCTGCTACTCTGGTGATCCTGATCTTTGTGTGCTTCCAACAAAAAGCCTACGTCTCCGCCACCAACTTGCCTGTTCTTGCTCTTCTGCTGCTTCTATATGGGTAAGACAAATAAAGACATTCTTATGCAGCTAGTTTAATGATCACTTGAGTCAATGGGAACTCCAGCTCAATAAGTCAAGGGGGGGGGGGGGGGGGGTATAATAAAGTGTATTAGGTATACTTTCTGAAGCAAATATGAAATAAATAGAAAGAAAAACATTATAAATGTACATTTTCTGAAAATATCACTAAGATGGGGCCTGACATGGGGTCTCAATACACTGGCAATGCTCACATAACATTTTCCCTGATACTAAATATTAATTCTTGTCTCTCCTCAGATGGTCCATCACTCCTCTTATGTACCCGGCTTCTTTCCTCTTCAAAATCCCCAGCACTGCTTACGTGGTCCTCACTAGCGTCAACATCCTCATTGGGATCAATGGCAGCGTGTCCACATTTGTCATGGAGTTATTTGGAAATAATGTAAGAAATTACTTTTTTGGCTTCATCCTAATGCAGTTCTGCCATTTGTATCTTTGAGGGGAAATTCACAAGCACGCATCATGATTTCTGATGCCTCTCATCCTCTGCTGCAGGAGATCGGTGGCATTAACGACATCCTGAAGAATGTTTTGCTCATCTTCCCGCACTTCTGCCTGGGTCGAGGTCTCATCGACATGGTGAAGAATCAGGCCATGGCTGATGCTCTGGAGAGATTTGGTAAGATTAGCTTGCCTGATCAAAACCCTTCTTTGTCCAGTGATATTCCTCTGAGCTTTTCTCTTTTGTAATGTCTCTCAGCCATCTCTTTCTACAGTCTTTCTTCAAATCCCTCTCTTGCTCACTCGGTCTCCTCCCCCATCAGAAATTGTACCTTTAACTGTAACTACTGCAAGGGTAATTGTTATAGATGCTGAAAGCTCTCTTTCTTTGCATTAGGTGAGAACCGTTTCCGTTCTCCACTGGAGTGGGACATGGTGGGCAAGAATCTTTTTGCCATGGCTGTGGAAGGAGCGGTTTTCTTCATCATCACAGTCCTTATCCAGTACCGTTTCTTCTTTGAACCCAAGTAAGCGTCATCACAACATGATTTTTCGAAAGAAACTAATTGCATTTATATGAATTGCTAATGAAATTATGGATGAACATAGTTTTAGAAGATCTAAAGTGATGGTTTGACCCGGTTTCTGTAGATCCCTAAGTGCCAAGTTGAGTCCGATTGGAGAGGAAGATGAAGATGTGGCCAGAGAGAGGCAGAGGATCATGAATGGAGCTGGACAAGGAGACATTCTTGAACTCCGACAACTCACTAAGGTCAGCAGAAAACCTCAGCTGGTGATCACAGGCATAAATTTTAGCATTTAAAATGTTGTATAATAACTGGTGCCCTCATCCTTTTCTTTTCCAGGTGTACAAGCGGAAACAGAAGCCTGCTGTCGATCGTCTGTGTGTGGGAATTCCACCAGGAGAGGTAATTAATGACAGCTGCCTCGTGATCAGCCTCATCCGAATGAGCCTTCTTCACGGCAACTGTACGACCCCAAACTGACGTCTGTTTTGTTCTACTTTCAGTGTTTTGGTCTGCTTGGTGTCAACGGAGCCGGAAAGACTAGTACTTTTAAAATGCTGACCGGAGACTCTGTGGTCACCAAAGGAGAAGCATTCATAGTTGGGAAAAGGTACAGACATTTAAATGTATGCAATGTATGCAAGCAGATGATACTTCCTCATTATAGCTTAGTTTATATATGGGTCAATGACAAATAAGAAAAATTATAAAAAAATGTATGGTGTTGATTCATATTGGTTTTACAGCTTTTAAGACAGCATTAATTCATTATTAAACAATATTTCTGATTTTACCACCCAGGAAATGTCAGGTGCGACCATATAATCATTTGAAATAATATACATGTAAAATATACATATGAATCATTGCAAAATGCATATCACATGGTAACTTCCCTTTCCATTTTCTATGTATTGCCCTTTTAGTCCAATTCATATAAACTGACACTTTTCTATGTGTTCAGAACACAATTTTCCATAAGGAGTTATGTTTTTTTTTTATTTGTATACATTATATAATGGTTAACATTTATATTTCTTACTTAATTTTGCAATTGCAGTGGGAATTGATACTTTTAAATGTAAAATTTACTGGTTTAATAAGTCAGGGGTTAATCTTAAAGTTCTGCGATTGCTTATTTTTGATGACGCTGCTTTTTCTTTTCTCAGTATACTCAGAGAAATAGATGAAGTACATCAGAACATGGGCTACTGCCCTCAATTTGATGCCATCAATGATCTGCTGACAGGACGGGAACACCTGGAATTCTACGCCATCCTGCGTGGTGTACCTGAGAAAGAAGTCTGTGAGGTGAGCAGAGCTTATAAACTAACACAAATATTATGTGTAATATGGGTTACAATAAATATGTAAATATGTGCAATGAGTACTTACGATTTTTGATTTCATGGAATATGACCTTTATGGTGAATCTCACATGTCCGGGTCATCCCCCCCCAACACACACACACACACACACACCCAATACCCAAATTAACATACCAAGTGTTCTTTTGTTTTGTTTTTATTACCAAAATGCAAAAACTTTTTCAAAGTATTTATACAGCCTTCAGTGTATGCTGATTTTTTTGTTTTAAAAAGACATTGTAGAATAATAAAATAATTTTTAAGAAATAATGTATTATAGTAATAAATCTCCTTAAGAAAATGAAGCCTACATTAGGACCATTAAGATAATTTTACATTTTGACGTGACGATTAAGCACATCTCCCCATAATTCTCATTATTGTTGTGCATTAAAAGAGCAGTTATACTGTCTTCAATTTATGCTGACACAAAACATGAAAAAGGAAAAAAAACTGTATTATAGTAATGACAAATCACCATTTAGAATAAAAACTTAATTGCAAAAAAAGGTCAAATTTATGGTAATTGTTTTTTTAGGGTAAAATGTTCTTAAATATATCTAGCCTGGACATGTTTTGAAACCTAATAGGAACTATCAAAGTGTCATTGGTTTTACTGACGTTTTGTACCTTTGGTGCAAGGTGGCAGAGTGGGGAATCCGTAAACTGGGACTCGTGAAGTACGTGGACAAAAAGGCAGGAAGCTACAGCGGTGGCAACATGCGCAAACTCTCCACCGCCATATCACTCATTGGAGCCCCACCAGTGGTCTTCCTGGTATGTGTATTTCCTAAAACACACACACGTACACACAAAGACACTTACACAACTGGCCCGAAGTCTTGTGCCTCCTTGGGTGAACGTCTGCAAACTGATCAACAAAAACAACATAAGTCTGGATCATATGACAACTGTTTGATTATTCTCTCAGCTGGTTTTCCTGCTCTGGTTGTATAAGGAGTTTAGAATTATAACACCCCTAGTGCTAAATTACTCTGAACTCTTTTGCCTTCGCCTTCAGAGAGGCTTCATAGTGGGTTGATTAAACAAACATCATGTAAGAATGCTTAAGAGACAACGGGTGCTTTTTGGTTCACTTGAGTGTGTGATAAACATCAAGTCATCTTTATTTATAAAGCACTTTATAGCTCAATAACTGTGCAAGTACATCAGTGATAAAACAAGTTAAATTCAGCTAGAAGCGGCTGTGTTATTCACTTTGAGTCAGTTCAGTGTTGATTCAATTCAGTTCAATAAGAGTGTCGATGTTGCTAAATTTGTCTACAGAAGGCAATAATGTCATCATCCAGCTCAATTCAGTTCTCATCCAATAGTGCCAGTGCAGTCAGATCAATAATATTACTGAATGCTGTTCAGTGTGTGTTTCCTGTTGAACCTGTGTGCGAATCTGAGTGTGGCTGTGCTTTTGATTACAGGACGAGCCCACCACTGGAATGGACCCCAAAGCACGACGAGCACTGTGGAACTGCATCCACAGCGTCATCAAAGAGGGACGCTCCGTTGTGCTTACCTCACATAGGTACATTTATCAGACTTTTCCTAATACTATCAAAATGTATGCGCTTAAACTGAACACTAACAGTGGACTAATAGAGGTATTGTTAAAGGAACCTGCCGACTTGTTGGGACTTTAGCTTATTCACCGTATCCCCCAGAGTTAGCCAAGTCCATACATCCCATTCTCCTCTCCGTGCGTGCCATAACTCTCTGACGCACCCCGCTAGCCTAGCTTAGCACAAAGACTGTAGGTAAACAGCTCCAGCTAGCCTACTGCTCAATAAGAGACAAAATAACGCCAACATTTTCCTATTTACATGTTGTGATGTGTATAGTTACATTGTGTACTAAGACCAACGGAAAATGAAAAGTTGCGATTTTCTAGACCGATATGGCTAGGAACTATATTCTCAATCTTGCGTAGTATTAAGGGAACTTTGCTGTCGTACCATGGGCAATGATATTACACAGCGCCTGAAAATAGTCCCCAACACGCTCTCTGTGCAAGCAGGTTGTCACATTGGTTATGTTGACAGAAGTTAGCCTATTTTCAGGCGCGGTGTAATATCATTGCCGCTGCACTTATGGTACGGCAGCAAAGTTCCTTGATATTACACAGGAAGGAGAGAATAGTTCCTAGACATATCGGTCTAGAAAATCGCAACTTTTAATTTTCCGTCGGTCTTAGTACACAATGTAACTATACACATCACAACATGTAAATAAGAAAATGTTGGCGTTATTTTGTCACTTATTGAGCAGTAGGCTAGCTGGAGCCATTTACCTCCAGTCTTTGTGCTAAGCTAGGCTAGTGGTGGGTGCGTCAGACAGAGTTATGGCACGCACAGAGATGAGAATGGTATGCATGGACTTTAAGGCTAAAGTCTCAAAAAGTCGGCTGGTTCCTTTAAAGGAATTCTGTTATTATTTGCTCATTTGTGGTTCCAAACTCATAAGACTTTCGTTCATCTTCGAAACACAAATGAAGATTTTTTTTTAATAAAATATGAGATTTCTGTCCTTCCATTTAAAGTATATTCACCCAAAACTTGTATATTCGAAAGTATAGTCGAAGTATATTCGTTGCTCTGAACTATACATATAAACATTAATCAGCAAACATACATCTTTTTAAAAAATGTTAGTGCTTTATGTATGTTCGCTAATCAATGTTTATATGCGAATTAAAGCCTAAATTAAATCTGTTCATTATATAAAGGATTGCGTGATCTTCAGAAGACTTTGATTAAATCACTTGATTCATTGAATTTCTTTAGGAAGGATTTGAACTGTCAAAGAGTTTTGGGTGAATAGACTTTCAATGGAGGGACAGAAATCAATCAGATTTCATAAAAAATATCTTCATTTGTGTTTCGAAGATTAACTAAACTATGGGTTTGGAACAACATGAGAGTTAGTAACTGAAGACAGAATTTTCATTTTTTTGCTATTTACAAACGGTTTACATTGCAAGCATGAATAATGTGTGACAAAACCAGAAAACTCCAGATCTAAACAAGTGATGATGATAGACAGCAGGGCTGATGCTATCAAAAAAAAAAAAAATGTTTTCCACTAAAAATGTTCATTTTCATGCTTTGCTTTATGCTTAGGTTAGACCTCCATTTTTCACTAGGAGGCGGTATTTCATCTATTTTCTTCCATACTAACCTGTGTCCTGTTCACTCCTAGCATGGAAGAATGTGAAGCGCTGTGCACCAGGATGGCCATCATGGTGAACGGCAGGTTCCGCTGTCTGGGTAGTGTCCAGCACCTGAAGAACAGGTAAGATCACCAATAATATAGAGTGCAAAGGTCAGGTTCCAGAAGTAAAAATCAATTAAATTTCTTCTCTGGGGAATTGAATTTTAAAGAGAACTTAAAGACAAACCTACCGTGAGCTACGAGGTAGCTAATCAATGCTTTGTTGAAGCCATCAGTTCACATTATTCCAACTTGTTTATAAAATAATCGTGTTTAACAGTAGAATTAATGATGGAAAAACGACATTACCCATGATTCTGCAAAGAAATCTCTACCAATTAGAGCCCCAAAACAAGTTAATCACCCTAAAAGAAAGCTACCCAGCAAGCAATTTTGAGTTTAAAAGACGCTAAACAAGGCAAGATTTGGGCTGTCAGTGAACATTTTATAGATGTCTAACCATAGACCAAGAATAGACTAGTCATCAATTTCAAAGAAATGAAACCAAACACCTTATAATCACTTTTGACTTTGCTTACAAGACGGAATATCATACATATCTCAAGTTATTTTGACAAAAACGACCAAATTCAAGGTTCTTTTGGCTAGAAGTGGGTTACTCATACATCGGGTCTATAGTTAACTGAGATGGTGAAATGATAGCTACTGCTTGCTGGGTACTTAATATATTTATACAAAAAGTATTTATTTAAAGGTACAGCGTTTCAAAAAATAATGACTGAAATAAACAAAGATACATTTTTAGACATTTGATGTATATCCCTTGCTCATCTTCCTCCAGATTTGGCGATGGGTACACCATCATTCTGAGGGTTGCGGGGCCAGATCCTGACCTACAGCCGGTGATAAAGTTCATCGAGAGCGAGCTGCCGGGCAGCACCCTGAAAGAAAAACACAGAAACATGCTGCAATACCAGCTTCCCTCCTCCCTCACCTCCCTCGCTCACATCTTCAGCATCCTCGCTAAGAACAAAGAGTTTCTCAGGATAGAGGACTACTCCGTGTCCCAGACCACTCTGGACCAGGTAAGAGGGCATTTCCAACCAACAAATATCTCAGGCACGCGTCTGATCAGGGTTCGTCGTGTGTGTGTAGTGCAGTGAAGTTAAAAACAGTCAACACATGGTATTCACAACACGTTTAACTTGAAGAGGGAAAGAGAATATTTAGCTGTAAATAACAGGTGAGTTTGATTGTGAAAAGGGTGTTATGATATTATTGGTCCTATGTGTGCTTATATAATATTTTTCAGGAGAAAAGTTAAGAATCATTACATTTTGATTAGAAATAAGGAAAATAAACTTGTTTTCTTTACAGTAACATACACAGATACTTAGCACAATATGAGAAAGAACATTTATTTAATGTTACATATTCATTTTTGTCGTTAAACAGGCAATATTATGCCTTTCTACAAAGTCTTGATTTTATTTTCGGGGTCTACTAGATTGGATTTTCATGCTTGAATGTTCAAACACATTATTTTCCACACCTCTCCCCCCAGTCTGTTTAGTTCCTGTCTCTCTGAAGCCCCTCCTTCTGAAAAGCACAGTGTGCTCTGATTGGTCGGCTGGACCAGTGTGTTGTGATTGGTCAATGGCTTTGAGTGTGTTTTGGAAATGTCACACCCTTTACCATAACCGCGAGTCGCAACACTACTAATCGCAAATCAACCGGGCCTCACCCCTTTATTTTTGCGTATGCCTTGGGCGGGAATTATTTAAATGAGGGACAATGTGATGTGTACGTTCAAACCAGTTATTTCAGGGCGTTCAGAAACAGTGCTTACTGACATAGAGAATAACTCCCTTTGGAGTGAATGTGTGCTTTGTAACTTTGCAGATCTTTTTCATGCTAAAACAGCAACATTACACAAAAAGCATAATAGGTCCTTTTTAAATATTATAAACTAGTATAGTATATTTTCTCATGCTGTGCTTACAGAGTACTCTTCTTCTCAATCTACAGGTATTTGTTAACTTCGCCAAGGACCAAAGTGACGACCACTCAGAAAGCTCCATTCGTCGTAAAGAGACAGCGGTCAACATGGCTCTCCTGAGCCCTCTGTCTACTAAAGAAAACACAGAGAAGCCAGTAGAAAGCTTTGTCTGAGCCGGAGTCTCTCTTTACACTACATGCTAACTGGAGCCAGTGGATTCCACATATTTCACAATGTTTTGTGGCCTTTGAGCTGCAGTCTGCTGTTCTGACCACTGTCTGAAGATAAGCGTCTTCACTGGTCAGCTGAGAGGCAGATACTGCAGCCCAGACATTTAATGCAAGTCAATGCAAAAGAAATTGAAAAGACTTCTCTCGTGTCTCTAGCATGGTTGAATTCGAAACCGTGTTAGTCACAGTGTTAAACTTGAAGCCATCATTTCTGGCATGGACTGCACGGACTGTATTTTGCGCGGTCGTTGACAGAGATTGATTTTCATTATGTGAAATAATTGGGCAGATGGAAAAATGCCAATGATTAATAATTCAGGGTCAGTGTCTTTGTATTTTTTTCTTAAGACTAGAAGACTGGGAATCACATGCTGAAGAATCATAATTGTACTATGTTCAAATTATTTTGTTTTTAATATGTCTATTTATAAACAAGCAATTGTTTTAGATGTTTTAAAAAGGGGCATTATTTTATAGGCTGTTCTATCCAAGAGTGCCTCGTGTCGTCTTTTATTATAAGAATCTTTATGCATGGACAAAACAAGGTGATTGATTTTGTAGGGTTTTTTTTTTTTTTATAAAATAAAGTTTATACAAGTAAGCTTTACAGTTACACTATGTAACAAATACCTCAGAGTCGTATGAACAACTTGGAAGGAAATCATTTTAAACATACCGATCATGTGCCTTCTTTAGTAAAAGGGCATTCGGGGTGCCCTTCATTGGATCTCTGACCATTAAAATACAGAAATCCACAAACACAAGTATATACGGTAAGGGTTATCTATCCATACATTTCGTTTGGATGGTTAAATCAGTATTTTGGATCTCATGGGGATAGGCGATAGCGATGTCCGCCTTTCACCCGAGCACTTTACTTGCTATGTTAATTAAAAAAATTAATATAATGCCAATGTGTTCATATCTTTGCACTGGATTTTCCACAGACAATGTTTTTGCTATTTTTCATTTACTGTTTAGTTTTGGTTCGCTCAAATAGAACTAAAAATACAACAACAACAAAACTAAAAGGACAAAAAGTCTTAGCACCAGTGATGTTCCTCATTTAATACCTGTTTACATTTCAAATTTATGGCTGTGGAATGTCTGTTACGCGCCTTGTACACTTACTGTATTTACACAATAAAACATGACAATCTGCAACCCTAATATTTGTTTGATCTCTGATATCATATTGGGGAATTCAATGTATGAATTATTTTCATTGTCAATCTGTTTAAAATTGAACAAGAAGAAGCACTAATCTATGCAAAATGCAATATGACATTGCTGAATTTAGAATGTTTTTTTTTTTTTATTGCCATGGAAGAATTGCAGAAAAATACATATTTTACATAACACTGATGATTAATATCTCCAATAGTTTGTCTTTTTAGTCTTAATGTGATGCAAAGCATTATTCTGACCCACAATCATTATTTGATCATCTACAATTCAATCTGTTTATCAGTCCACTTATTTCACTTACTGCAAAAATTAATTCTCACTCCACATTTCCCTGATTTTGGAGTCAAACCATGAGGCCATGCTATTTGATTGGTGAGAAAGCACAGGGGAACATGAGTTTGTTCTTCTGTGACACAAGGTACGTTGCACTCTCCCTTACTGGAGAAAAAAAAATACAAAAGGTAAAAAAGTAAGGTGAAATGTAATTCTAAAAAAGCAAACAGTAAAACATAAAAGTCCCAGAATGCTTTCATAATCACGGTACATATTGTCTGCTGTAATAAGTTGTACGATTTACCTGCCGCTACCACTCTGGCATCTCCGTGAGATTTTTGACGTATTGCTGCCCGCTGGTCTGCACTCTCATACCACCATAAAACATACACTGCGCATAGGAAAAAAAACTATATTAGAATATACAAAAAAAGCAGCTTGAAAACTATATGGTCCAGATTTACTAAACCTCAACCGCATAAAAGTGCTGATGGGAGTGGAAAGTTCGGCAAAGTATTTAATGACAATGCGCACATTAAAGCTGCAGTCCATAACTTTTTGCGCTCTAGCGGTTAATGGAGCTCCGGAAGTCACGTGACCCATTCTGTTTACGACGCCATTTTGGCAGGCGAGAACAGCCGGCGCCAGCATGAGTTTCAAGGCAACGGAGTTCACTGCACACTTTAAATTCAAAAGACATAGACTTTTACATAGCAAAACTTAATAGATTAAACATAACAGATCCCTATAATGTCCCCGGGGCACTTTTCACGTGTATGGATAAAGGAACGGATAGCTTTCCTGTCAGGACACCTGTTGCACCAGCTGTGCGCAAGTTACAACTAGCCTAGTTTTGAAGTAAATGGGCACTAAGTTACAACTTATGCACTCCTAAATATTTCTGCGTTGCACCATTAAACTTACTTGAAGCCTAAATCTACATTTAAACTAAATATTTACGGAAGCCTCCGATCGGGAGTAACATTAACTGATAGAATAGCAGGCAGACTGATCTGCATCAATAAGCTCTTGTTTTACATTACAGACTTCGGGTGCCAATCAGACAATCAGCTCCCTAGTTCAGTAGTCAGGGCAGAACCAGGCAGCTGAGTGAGACGCACCCTTCTATTCTTTACACGTATAGGATAATGCTGACATACAGGCCTACATGCGCTTACATTTTAAGAGAGAAAACATGTGGATGGATTAACGTTATGTGCGATTAACACAAACCCATCCAAAACAGCGCCGCTGTTCCATAGGTCCGTGTTGTGCATGTCAAATAAAATCAGTCATAATCAATAAATGTCATTTCTTATTTTTGTTTCAGTATTTATTTATTTATTGATCCTTCATTTAGTTTCAAATAGCCTTTCTTGATGTTATTCATATATAAAAGCGCTTCTGTTATTCACAATTAAGTATCGTATTTAATGGGAACTTATTTGTATTATTAGGTACGCGAGGCAAAAGTAGTTAAGAATGAAGAATAAACTGAAATTCACGGCATTTCAACAACTTACTGTGATAAAATGATTTCCCATTTGCTTTCCCCTGCCTGTTCTGGTATCCTGGCGCACATCAACTGTCCATCATGTTGAAATAGTAAGGTTTAAATAGTCGGGTTTTAAATTATTTTATAGATACTGTTACATCCCTGTAGATGTCTGTGTGTGTGTGTGTGTGTGCGCGCGTGTGTATATTCTTTTCTTTCTCCCGCCTCCTATCAATTTCTTAGGCACGCCTACACAGGATCTCTATTGGTCCAAGAAGCTGTCCATCTTCGTTAATGGGCGTGACGTCATAACTTCTGCTGCCAATCCTGTCTAGCGCCAGAGTTTAAAAGAGCGGCAGGACGGACCCGAAGACGGCTTTGCTTTCCTGTTCATTTGTGTTTGTTGTGTAATCTGCCCTTTTGGTTTGTTTTCGTTACGTTTGATGATTCATTTACTTTGAATAGTTTTGAGTTGTCTTTTGTTTCCTTACGTGTTACTTTTGGAGTGGATTGACCGTCCCCATGGTCCATGGGAAAACTGGACAGGTGGCATGTCACGTGACGTACACCTTGCACAAGCACACGTAGATGCAACAAATCAACAGCCGCTCTAGCGCCCCCCTAATTGCCTGCCAAAATGGCGGAGTTTAGGCTGCGTGACGTCAACCTCCGGAGCTCTATAAACAGAAATGCATGCGTCTTGTGGAAGAACATTGCAGCCGGAGCTACTTCTCTCTGTATGTCTACAGCAAGTCATGCAGGGATCCTACCAGACCGGCCTGAAATAGTCCCAATATAAACACTTATTATAAGTGTACCATAATGAGTCAGGGTAAGACAAAAACACAGTTTGGAAAATGGATTATATAATTTTTGTAAATCTTGAACGTTACGGACAGCAGCTTTAAAGAACACAGACACTGTTGGATTTCCATAATGTCCAACACAGTCTATCAAGAGCAGCGCAAATTCATGTAGGGTCGCAAACAAAGAGATAATCACTGATAATCAGGTGCGGGTGATCTACTAACAACTTGCTCAACATGGCTTAAAGTCCCAGTGAACCGGAAGTTGCAACCAACTTTATTTCAGTGATTTGACGTATTTCCAAGAGAAACGGAATACTACATGAGCAGAACAGAGGGCGTGGTTTGTTCCCCCCCTCCCCGTGTGACCTGATTTGATATAGAAACGTAGGCGTTTCATTCCGAAATGGAGGCAGATCTGAACGCAAGTTCAATGGGCGTGTTTAATGATGGCATGTCGAAGCCCAAGCCGTCAAACAGACGTCATCAAAAATGGCCTACCAATGTAGAGGGGAGGAGCATTTTCAGATTTTGATTAAAGATTACGAAGCCAAATCATTTTTTGATGCGGATTGACTTGCACGGATGGATTGTTCACCACAAAACTAGCAATTTGCGCTAACAAAGTAAATATGGTCAATTTTGATTTCATGAGGACTTTAAAGTCCCTTTGTAGTCAACAATTCTATCCCCTAAAACTCATCTGTGCAGAATGTCCAGATGTTTTTAGAATTCTTTGATCAATAAAAAGTTCAAAAGAACAGCATTTATTTGAAATAGAAATCTTTTGTAACATTCTAAATGTCTTTACTGTCACTTTTGATCAATGTCATGCATCCTTGCTGACTGGAAGTATTAATTTCTTTCAGAAAAATAGACAACGACCCCAAACTAATGATTGCTAGCGTACATTTAAAATACAGTATATACTAATTAAATCATAATGACATGACCTCGTTTTAAAACACAATTGCTTTCTTGCCTAACTCACCTTGATTGAGCTGTCCAAATTCAGAGTGAAAAATCCCAACTGAGTGGGCGTACCCTGATCCCATGTGGGTGCCCACTGCTGCCTGAAACGCCTTACCCCACACCGCCGGACCCCCCGGCTTCATCTGGAAAGTGACCAGCTCGAAAACCCCTTCAGAAAACAACATGTTTTAACAAAAGCTGTTTAGATAAGAACACCTGGAATATTTGAAATCTGAATATCTTCTTTTGTGAACAATTTATGAATATAATGGCAGAAGGGGGGATATTAAATGAAACCTCTTTGAAAACAGTCATTATGATTGCAGTTCCAATCAAATCAATAAGTTTATTTGGTTATATTAATGCACATAGTTCACACCTCCGTCTTTGGGTGGCTTCTGAATTTTGCTCCAGGGTATGAGGTATGTGACCTCATTATCCTGAGAGCTCAGCATGGGCATTGCTTTAGAGATGTACTGCTCAATCCAGCTGGGGTCCTGAGCCAGGGCTGCCCGCACAGATGCACGCTGGGCATAGCTGTCTAAACAACATTATAGCAAAGACAGAAAAGAAGGGTTTGTTGTGGTGTTGTATGTGGAGCGGCACTATGTCTTTAGATATTTTAAATAAAATATATGCATACAATGCATCTGGAAAGTATTCACAGCGCTTCACTTTTTTCACATTTTGTTATGTAACATTAAATTCATTATTTTCCTCAAAATTCTACAAACAATAACCTACAATGAAAACATGAAAGAAGTTTGTTTGACTTCAAAACCGGGGGGAAAAAAAAAAATCACGTACATAAATATTCACAGCCTTTACCATGACACTCAAAATTGAGCTCGGGTGCTCCTGTTTCCATTGATCATCCGTGAGAAGTTTCTACAACTTGATTGGAGTCCACCTGTGGTAAATTCAGTTGATTGGACATGATTTGGGAAGGCACACACCTGTCTATATAAGGTCCCACAGTTAACAGTGCATGTCAGAGCACAAAACAAGCCATGAAGTCCAAGGTATTGTCTGTAGACCTCCGAGACAGGATTGTATCGAGGCACAGATCTGGGAAAGGGTACAGTTCTGCAGCATTGAAGGTCCCAGTGAGCACAGTGGCCTCCATCATCCGTAAATGGAAGAAGTTTGGAACCACCAGGACTCTTCCTAGAGCTGGCCGCCCGGCCAAACTGAGCAGTTGGGGAAGAAGAGCCTTAGTCAGGGAGGTGACCCAGAACACGGTGGTCACTGACAGAGCTCCAGTGTTTCTCTGTGGGGAGAGGAGAACCTTCCAGAAGAACAACCATCTCTGCAGCTCTCCACCAATCAGGCCTGTATGGTAGAGTGGCCAGACAGAAGCCACTCCTCAGTAAAAGGCACATGACAAATGGCACCTGAAGGACTCTCAGAACATGAGAAACAAAATTCTCTGGTCTGATGAAACAAAGATTGAACTTTTTGGCCTTAATGGCCAGCGTCATGTCTGGAGGAAACCTGTCCAATATCATCCAGCGACAGGAACTGGGAGACTAGTCAGGATTGAGGGAAAGATGAATGCAGCAATGTACAGAGACATCCTTGATGAGAGCGCTCTGGACCTCAGACTGGGCCGAAGGTTCATCTTCCAACAAGACAACGACCCTAAGCACACAGCCAAGATAACAAAGGAGTGGCTATGGGACAACTCTGTTAATGTCCTTGAGTGGGCCAGTCAAAGCCCAGACTTGAACCCGACTGAACATCCCTGGAGAGATCTGAAAATGGCTGTGCACCGACAACAAACTTCTTTCACGTTGTCATTATGGGGTATTGTTTGTAGAATTGAGGGGAAAAATAATTAATTTAATTCATCTTGTAATAAGGCTGTAACATAACATAATGTGGAAAAAGTGAATTCAGTGTGCACTGCAGTATCTTTGCGTCAATACAGTAAACAAGTAATCTTACTAACAATGTCTAAAAATCCAAAACTGGATGGCCAAAACAGCATGGCCTGGCTACTATCAGAGTCAGTTCCCTTTGGTCAGTAATTTCAATGTTTTGTTGCATTTTAGTTATTTATGAGTCTTATAAAGTGCAGATTAAACATTTAAGAATTCAGTAGTCATTCTCACCATACTTCCAGATGTGGAAAACTTGATTGAGACCCCCATATTCCACACTCCAGTATCCGATGAGCTCTGAGTGGGCTGTACGCAGGTGGATCTTCTCATTGGTCAGTTTGAGGAAGGCAGCGTTGAGATGCGGCTGGATGTAATATGTGCGGAGCTCATAGAAGGTTCCGTTCTGCTGCTGAGGTCCGGTGGAGAACGATGCCCTGGCTGCTGGCTGCTGGTGACATCATGTGGTCATTATTGGAACTGTTCAGTGTATAACTTGTATTATAGCTCTACACTTGAAGATTTCATTAAAAAATTCAGCCTTCTGTTTTTGTTTTAATTTACTGAGGTTCATGTAATTTTTTTAGGCAGAGTCCCCCCCCCATCCAAAACCATCAGCACTTTTAAAAAACCTTGAAACTGCCATATGTCAAAGATAAACTGTACAAATGTTTATGTTCAGACCAGCCGATTCCCACTTAAGTACAAAGATCAAACCCTATACCTCTAATGTCTATATGCCCCAAATACTGTATATTACTCTCTACACTTAATGTCATGTTAAAAACTGAACAGATAGACACACTGTATGAATATAAAAGGGACAAAAAAAATCTGAATTGAAAATGTATTTTGTTTTTGACATGTAAACATGGATTATGTAAATTCCTTAAAGGTCCCGTTCTTCGTGATCCCATTGTTCAAACTTTAGTTAGTGTGTAATGTTGCTGTTAGAGCATAAAAAATACCTGTAAAATTATACAGCTCAAAGTTCAATGCCAAGCGAGATATTTTATTTAACAGAAGTTCCCTTTCAAAGCCTACAGCGAACGGCCGGCTTGGACTACATCCTGGTACTTCCTTCATTAATGACGTCAGTAGAACAGACTAACCTCCGCCCACAAGAATACGCTTTTTGAAAACTTTTTGAAATTGAACAGTTTGTGCAATTTATTTTAATCGAAAGAAAATGCATGTGTTTTTTTGTTATGGCTTTTATGCCTCAAATTATATAATGATATAGAAGAATATGGAGCTCATATTTGAAGAGGAAAAGCTTGTAACGTAAATCACTGAGATTTGTATAAAAGTTTAGCGGACTACTTTCATAAAATTCATATAAATAACAGTTGTCATTCTATATCTGCCAATAAAATGTCTTAGTAAGATGATAAATGCTTAGGAGTTTTTTTTTATCAAAGCTGTGTATATTTTTAAACAATGATTGGGAGATTGGGCTGTTCCTCAAAGGCCTGATGTACCTTGATACTAGAAAGCTATACTTAAATTTACTTAGTAAAGATTTATATGTATATAGATACGAATTATATTATTTTAGAATTTGATTATAGTCTATTTGGAATTATAGAGGCAATTTCAACTTTACATTTAAAGTTGTGCTTTATTTGTAATCAATGTTTATCGCCTGTAGTCTCAGACTTTTGGACCACATAAAGGCAGGCTACTTGAAGAAAATGGGCCTCCATCATTAATGAAACACATGAATAATTTCTATTTGGATTATGAAACTCTTTTGCAGTGATTTCATGCTTTTGTAATCACTGCCACTGTCAAGTCCTGACTCCTGAGCAAGGTAACAGTGAGGGTTGGGGGCGTCCTCTGACGCACTTTCAAAAACAGAACTGGCGTTTGTCTTTTAACTCTATTCAAAAGTCGCAAACACTATTCAATAGCATTAGATTTGTAAACATACATTGATGCATGTTTCCCACTGTATCCTAAGTAAAACTTGTGAACGATGATTAAACTCACCGTAGGTCGAGTTTTCACAGACAGACGGTGTTCAGCGTGACGTGACGCGTTCCGGAGAATACCGCGTAATTGTAACATTGTTACCGAAGCGAATCTGGAAGTGTACCTGCAGCGTGACTGGCGTGACACATGGACCGCTCACCTCTGAAGTTCACTCAGAGCCGCTACGGAAGCCCAAATGTATCGTTCATGTTCGCTTCGTGAAAGTAGGCGCTCATGAGTTTTATTTTTATTCATTATTAGCATTTAAAACTTTATATTTTTAATAATAAAAAATATTGTATAGATTGCCAAGCTCGGAGTGTCTATTCACATGCCAAATACAAATAGCGTGCCTTATTGAACAAGATCTAAAAAAACGCCTAGAAATAGTCAACTCTAGTGGCGCAAATAGCAATTACAGTGGTGTAAACAGTAAAGCATATAGTTTGTAAAGCAGCATTGTTTTGACGCGGCTAACATTGGTTCGAATCCGCCTTTTGCAGAGTTTGCTCTTCTGTCTTTTCTCATCACAAATCACATTATTTTCAATAAATAAAAATAAGAAAATGTTCTAAATGTGGAAATAAAGTGGCTAACGAAATGTTTAATAACAACAAAAGCATTTATTGGGTACACTCTAAAAAATTCTGGGTTAAAAATAACCCCAGTTGGGTTGAAAATGGACTAACACAGCAATTGGGTTGTTTTAAGCAAACATTTAACCCTAACCACTTTGTTAAAACAACACAATTGCTGGGTTAGTCCATTTTCAACCCAACTTGGGTTATTTTTAACCCAGCATTTTTAGAGAGTAGGGTAAGGTGTAGGGAGGGCTTTTGCCACTGTCACCTTTGGCTTGGCTTGCCAGTTGGAGACTAAATATCCAAATAAATCTAATTAGTAAATTAAATTAACCATATAAACTAAATTACTGATCTGATAATTGAACCGAATACAATTCTGTTGCATTATTTTCCTGTTTAACACTGTGAAGCATGCTTTGAAACAATCTGCATTGTAAAAGGCGCTATATAAATAAAGTTGACTTGACTTTTATTGTCCCTTTAAGGCGGCATCCATTTAATAATTTAAATAAATATAATAATTTACACTCTATATTATTATTGCATGATGTGAATGTACAACAATACTGATGCAAATTGTATGTGTCTGTCAAAATAAAGTATAAACTACATGTAATTACTATCTAAAATTGCAAAGAACTGCTACTTTTATATGGTGTATAGAATATATCTCTATTTTCACTTAGTAAATAGCATCGACAGCTATTTGCACTTACTGTAAATATCATCCATCACTAAGAAAATATGTTATTTTCACTTAGTCTAAATATAATCTAGTCGCTATTAACACTTGGTGTAAATAGCATCTATCGCTATTTGCACTTTTTTATAAGAATGATTTAATTTCAGAGAATGTCAAGAGAAAATTCTTTGACACACTCTTCAGGTCCATGTTCTCTGCTGATTTAATTATTACATTAGATAATTATTGTTAACTGCATTCCATGTGTAGTGGAATCCCATTTATTTGGGGCCAATAAACAGGGACACACCCCCCAGCCAGACCTGTTTTGAGGGATATTATACAATGCATTTTGGATTGTGCTCAGCAATTTTTGGACAGACTGGAATGTTTATCCCTTAATAAAGAGAGAGACAATAGAGAGGCTCTGTTCTCACTGGTGTTGACGGTGGGTGGGTAGGTGGGGCGGATAGCCGTCAAAATATCAGCACTCCTCCTCCTCCTCCTCCTCCTCCTCACTTTCAAACTATATGTTGCGGGTCATCATCAATACAACACTCACAAACGAGCTGGAAGTCATCGGACACTAACTAAAAGCTCTCAGCCTGAACTTACAAAATCCAGATTTGAATTTTGAGCATCATGACTGGAACAGCAGTGGTTCTGATGAGCCTGGTCCTCATCCTGTCTGTGGGTAAGTCGTTTTAAAAAAGCTAATTTGCATTTAACAACAGCAATAAGATTAATCCAACAGTACCCATTTTTCCAGGTGCAGATGATAAATCAAGACTCTACCGCAGAGTAAGTCCATTCATGCACAAGCAAACGCCTATCAGAAGATGAACTGTGACGCATTTCCTGAAAATCTCATGTGTGTTTTTTATCTGACAGCCTGCATGTGGAGGTCTGAGTGTCAATCAAGCATGTCCTCTCAACTACTCTCCTGTGTGCGGTAATGATGGCATCACATACGTCAATGAATGCACCCTGTGTGTGCAGAGAATGTGAGTCCATTCATTTGCTTCTGTTAGTGTATAGGATAACAGCATCACAGTATGATTTTTAAGTGTTGATGTTGGATAACTGAAAGGGTGTTTGTTTTTTAGGCACACAAATGCAGACATTTTGATTGTGAACGACGGCCGCTGCTGAGGTGGAGGACCTTATGATATCATCACTTCGCTTTTCATATCTATGTTTGTTTAAGAGTGTTGTTTGCTATGCTCATCCAGCACTTATCAGTATACCTTTATACAGTAGATGTGTGAAACTGCATGTTAAAAGTGAAAAATACTAGTATTCAAATGAATAATATGTGTCAGTTTTTCACATTTGAGTGACTTTGAGTGAATAGTGCAGTGTTTTTCTATTTGATTGTTTTACATCAATACTGTCCTGTAGCTCTTTCCCAGCTAACAGGGCTAACATTATAGCAAGGTTTCTTTCAAAGTTATGGACAAACGTTCTTCCAGTAACGTTAATAGAACGTTAGTTCATAGTTATCTGGCTTTAAATTACATTGTCAAACATTAGCACAAAGATGTTGTTTATACGTCATTCGTGGAACGTTCCCTCAAAAAAATTGTATTAGGATGTTATGTTTTTTACATTACTTGCCCATTTTTCAGAATGGTTCAGAGAACATTCAAAAGTAATGTTCCCATAATACTTGCAAAATTATTAAATAGAGGAAACATTCCCTTAAGAACCAAGAAGCACGATTAAACAAATCTGGACGTTTTGAAGGCACTGAGGACATTCAGAAAGAATGTGGAACATTAGCTAAACATATTTGTTCATATATTTCAGCTCTTCCATTAATTTTAAGCAGCTTTTGGGAGCTGCTCAGAGTGCAATGTTTCAAGTGTGAAGTTTTGAGTTGCAGCTTATTTTTCTAAATATGTATAAAAAAAATTGTCTAACAAAAATGGAAATGTGACATGATGATGACATGACAAACCTTGATTTATACCTTGATTTTACATTTTTTGCTAATAAAATAAACATACTTAGCCAAACAATTGTAAGGTTGACCAGCTTCATTCATTTCTTTGCAACATATTTATGATTATAGCCTATTGAAGGTGGGGAAAAGAAACTGCACACTGGATGCTATTAGGTGCTGCACATTTGTGTGTGTGATATTTTAACTCTCATTCAAAAATACCAACAAAACATCTAGTTACATTACATTAATGTTATTGTTTATAAGATGCAAGTCTTTAGTTTTCAATTAAATCTGATTCAGCTGATGTTTCGTAGACTACTAGGCTATGTGGCGGAACACAATTTTCAGAAGTGTATTTGGAGGGACTGTTTAAGGAGACGTACCAATACAATGACCGCTCGCTTACATGTGAGTTTTGACACAACATTATAATAAATATTGTGTAAACAATATAACGTTACATATGATTTAATAATACAACGTGTTTTAAGATTAAGACTAATACCGATAATCACTCGTTTAAGTTCTTCATGAGACATGAATGTTAAAAAAATGCGCTTTCTGGATGTCAGATAACCAGTTACGCCTCAAATATTCAGAACTAACAACATTATTTAAGTTAAAGTAATTTAATAACTCGCATCTCTGATATACTTATGCGGAGACTGTTATCTGTGAACTTTGGAGGGCTTATATTAGAGCACAAGACACTCTTAAGCCTTAAATTCAGCACATCATCTGTCATGGCTAAAAGCAAATTTGAATACGTGAGAAACTTTGAGCTTGACGACACTTGTTTGAGAAACTGCTACATTGTGGTTCGGCTAGATGGACGCAACTTCCACAAGTAAGTGATTCTAATGCTTGCAATAGGCACAGGTACAACATTGCAACGTGTACACTGCAAAAAATGCTTTTCTTACTTAGTATTTTTGTCTTGTTTTCAGTCCAAATATCTAAAAAATCCTACATTAAGAAGCATTTACTAGACAAGCAAAATTTTTGTCTTGTTTTGGGGGAAAATAACTCAAAATTAAGCGAGTTTTTGCTTAAAATAAGCAAAATAATCTGCCAGTGGGGTAAGCAGAAGAATCTTGTTTTCTGTTTGAATTAAGATTATTTTGCTTACCCCACTGGCAGATTATTTTGATTATTTTAAGCAAAAACTCCCTTCATTTTGAGTTATTTTCCCCCCAAACAAGACAAAAACTTTAGCTTGTCTAGTAAATGTTTCTTAATGTAAGATTTTTTAGATATTTGGACTGAAAACAAGACAAAAATACTAAGTAAGAAAGGCATTTTTTGCAGTGTGTATGTAGTTTCATGTAGGGTAGAACATGCGTCGTTTCCAACATGATGCCCTTGATTGCAGGTTTTCTGATCAGCACAACTTCATTAAACCCAATGATGACAGAGCTCTGGGTTTGATGAGCCGCAGTGCCCGGTCGGTCATGGAGGAGCTGGAGGACATCACTATAGCCTATGGACAGAGTGACGAGTTCAGCTTTGTGTTCAAAAAATCAACCACCTGGTTCAAAAGAAGGGCCAGGTATGCCCACACAGTGCCGTAGATAAACTTGCAAACTGTGCAATGCATTTCAAAACCATCTTGATGTCAAACCCCGCAGTGGTTGTCAAGGATTATGCTGTCTAGTAGGGATGTAACGGTACACAAAACTGACGGTTCGGTACGTACCTCGGTTTTGAAGTCACGGTTCGGTACAGCAGTTTTACAAAATTGCTTTTTATTTATTTTTATTAAACAGTGGCTTACTGAAAAAAAAAAGTGTCTGTCCTTAAATTCATTCAATTATAACAAAAAATGTATTGAAGATTTTAAACTATGTAAGGAGCCCTTACTTGCACATTAATATTAAAGGTTAACAACAGAGCCCAATCTATTAGCCTAAATTCAGTTGCTATTTATATTTAGGTATAATAGTCAAAACTCAAATAACATGGTACGCAAACATGTAAACTTCACATAAGGCAGTTTTTGCAATAACTTCTAAATCTAATTATAAGATCGGGCCTTCTGCTCAGCTGCCCCCAGTCTGGTTTTTAGGTGCTAAAAACCCACCTTTTTAGCAGCTTTTGATTGATTTGTTACTTTAATTTTTCAGTTTTATTTATTTTTATTTAATTTTTTAATTGTTTTAAATCTAGCACTTTGAGATTTTGTTTAATGTAAAGTGCATTACAAATAAATTTTATTATTATTATAAAATAGTTTTTTCTCCAATTCGTTGTTGAAATATAATCATTTATACACAGTGTCTGTCATTTTCATGACAGGTTTATTTAAACATATATGAAATAATTTAGAATAATCACTAACAGGTTAAAGGGTCAGTTCACCCAAAACTGAAAATTATGTCATTAATTACTCACCCTCATGTCGTTCGACACCCGTAAGACCTCTTCGGAAGTTCATCTTCGGAACACAAATGAAGATATTTTTGTTGAAAGCTGATGGCTGAGAAAGGCCTCCATTGGCATTCAGTATATTCACACTCACAAGACCCATAAAAGGCACTAAAAACGTTGTTACAAAGTCCATCTCACTACAGTGGCTCTACAATAATTTTACGAAGCGACGACAATAGTTTTTGTGCGCAAAAAAAAAAAAAAATCAAAATAACGACTTTATTCCACAAGTTCTTGTCTTCCATTTTGGCCTCTGCCGTGAACTCACAAAGTACTTCCTCTGCTTGTAAAAAAATCTCCTTCTCCTTCTGGGTCATGTGTCTGAACGCCAGATCTGCGTCATATTCTCGCGCATGCGTCGTGGTGCTTCGTGAGTTCACGTCCGAGGCCTACACGGAAGACAAGAACTTGTGGAATAAAGTCATTATTTAGATTTTTTTTTGCTCACAAAAACTATTGTCGTCGCTTCGTAAAATTATTGTACACTCACCTAAAGGATTATTAGGAACACCTGTTCAATTTCTCATTAATGCAATTATCTAATCAACCAATCCCATGGCAGTTGCTTCAATGCATTTAGGGGTGTGGTCCTGGTCAAGACAATCTCCTGAACTCCAAACTGAATGTCAGAATGGGAAAGAAAGGTGATTTAAGCAATTTTGAGCGTGGCATGGTTGTTGGTGCCAGACGGGCGGGTCTCAGTATTTCACAATCTGCTCAGTTACTGGGATTTTCACGCACAACCATTTCTAGGGTTTACAAAGAATGGTGTGAAAAGGGAAAACATCCAGTATGCGGCAGTCCTGTGGGTGAAAATGCCTTGTTGATGCTAGAGGTCAGAGGAGAATGGGCCGACTGATTCAAGATGATAGAAGAGCTTGACTGAAATAACCACTTGTTACAACCGAGGTATTCAGCAAAGCATTTGTGAAGCCACAACACGCACAACCTTGAGGCGGATGGGCTACAACAGCAGAAGACCCCACCGGGTACCACTCATCTCCACTACAAATAGGAAAAAGAGGCTACAATTTGCACAAGCTCACCAAAATTGGACAGTTGAAGACTGGAAAAATGTTGCCTGGTCTGATGAGTCTCGATTTCTGTTGAGACATTCAGATGGTAGAGTCAGAATTTGGCGTAAACAGAATGAGAACATGGATCCATCATGCCTTGTTACCACTGTGCAGACTGGTGGTGGTGGTGTAATGGTGTGGGGGATGTTTTCTTGGCACACTTTAGGCCCTTTAGTGCCAATTGGGCATCGTTTAAATGCCACGGCCTACCTGAGCATTGTTTCTGACCATGTCCATCCCTTTATGACCACCATGTACCCATCCTCTGATGGCTACTTCCAGCAGGATAATGCACCATGTCACAAAGCTCGAATCATTTCAAATTGGTTTCTTGAACATGACAATGAGTTCACTGTACTAAAATGGCCCCCACAGTCACCAGATCTCAAACCAATAGAGCATCTTTGGGATGTGGTGGAACGGGAGCTTCGTGCCCTGGATGTGCATCCCACAAATCTCCATCAACTGCAAGATGCTATCCTATCAATATGGGCCAGCATTTCTAAAGACTGCTTTCAGCACCTTGTTGAATCAATGCCACGTAGAATTAAGGCAGTTCTGAAGGTGAAAGGGGGTCAAACACAGTATTAGTATGGTGTTCCTAATAATCCTTTAGGTGAGTGTAGAACCACTGCAGTGAGATGGACTTTGTAACGACATTTTTAGTGCCTTTTTTGGGTCTTATGAGTGTAAATGTACTGAATGCCAATGGAGGCCTTTCTTAGCCATCAGCTTTCAACAAAAATATCTTCATTTGTGTTCCGAAGATGAACAGAGGTCTTACAGGTGTCGAACGACATGAGGGTAATTAATGACATAATTTTCATTTTTGGGTGAACTAACCCTTTAAGTAGAATATATGTAGGCTAATATATAGTGCATATATTTAGTGAAATAGTTGATTTCTCTAGTGAATAAAATTCTGTGGACACTGAATGGCTGCCTGAGGTAAATGTGATGCTACATGACATTGTTACAGCATTTATATTGAGGTCTTTCCGCCGTTGAGACACTGATTGAGCGATTACACCACAAATGATAAGTGACAGTAAGTTTTAATGTATCCTCAACATACCTTCAGATGTTCATTTATGTTTATTCTTTAGGAAGAGATGATCGATCACATTCACAGATGATCGCTTTCACGCGTACCGTGCACCGAACCGAAAGCCCTGTACCGAACCGGTTAATTCGGTATGAATACGTGTACCGTTACACCCCTACTGTCTAGGATTTTCAATACTTTAGATGCCACGGACCTCCAATCCCCCATATATGATCATTTTTATGCAAAGGAACCCATACTAATATTTAAAAGGCAGCTAGACATATATTTTATGTATAAAGACTAAACTTATATTGTGAAAAAGAAATATTATAAATGTGTGAAATATTTAGTTTGCTTTTCTACTCTGTATGGAAGCTTGTTTCCGCCACAGAATAAAACAATTTAAAAGATAATTAAAAAAAATTCTCTTTTTTTTATCTGACTTTTTTTCCTCACAATTGCACGATATAAAGTCTCAATTGTGAGTTATAATGTCAGAGTTTCTATCTCACAATTCTGTCTTTTTTTCCCTCACAATTACGGGTTCATATTTCACAATTCTGACTTTTTGACATGCATTTGCAACTTTATATCATGCAATTCTGAGGGGGAAAAAAATCCTTTTATATTTAGTGGCGAAAATAAGCTTCCATGCTTTAGCTACTGTACTGTGTATTATTTATTGTTTATCTTATTTTTTAATTTTATTTTAATACATTTATTAATTTTTTTTACTTACAATTCTGTTTTTATTCATTTACATACATTTTGTATTTTAATCTATTTTTATTTTAATATTATTATTTATTTATTTGATTTATTTTTTTTTTTACTTTTTTGTATTATAAACATTTCCATTGACCCCCTAACACACTCTCCGGACCCTGAAACTCGCTCATTAAATGTTTTCTTTTTCTCTACAGTAAACTGATGACCCATGTGTCTTCCCAGTTTTCCTCCAGCTTTGTTTTCTATTGGAAGGAGTATTTCGGACGGCAGCCGCTGTTGTACCCTCCCAGCTTTGATGGCAGGGTGGTGCTGTATCCTAACAACCGTAACCTTAGAGACTATCTAAGCTGGAGGCAGGCAGATTGTAAGTTCATGTATTTTGTAGTAGGTTTGGGTTGACCGTAACAAAAGGGTATAATAAGATGAAGTAGAGAGCGATCTGGGCCATTATTTGCATTTGGACTTCTGCAGTTTACTGTGAGTGTCACTACAACAGACAATAAATACAACTTAATTTCATGACAACTTTGTGAGAATATGGTAATAACTTGCTTGCTTGTGATGGGGCATTACAGGGATAGTTCACCCAAAAATGAAAATGATGTCACCATTTACTCATCATCAAGTTGTTCTGAACCTGTATGAGTTTCTTTGCTCTGTTGAATACAGAAGAAGATATTTTGGGTATGTGGGTACGCAAACAGTTGCTGATCCCCATTGACGTCCACAGTGTGAAAAAATACTATAGAAGTCAATGGGGAACAGAAACTGTTTGGTTAACCACATTCTTTGAAATCTCTTCCTCTTCATTGGGCGTGAGACACATGCATTTCAACCCGTTCACACGCTCACACCTTTTCCACATCCAATTTCCAGGATAATGCCCACCAAGTTGCGCCGCTATTAAGAGGAATCAAGTGAGTTCCACATAGGATTCAGAAGGCCCTGCCACGCACCAGCCAATCAAATAAAAAATATAGCTACCGAACAGCCAATCAGAAAATAGCATTGCTGTATCCGGGTAAGATTTAGATATTCCCGCAACAACAACGTTTACATTCTGCCACCTACTGGTGGTTTAGTTTAATGTTTTCTTTCCAACATTTCTTATTTGTATATTCAAAAATATTTAAAACAATCTTATATCATTTTTCAGTGTAAATGATTTAATTTGATTGGCAACAGCCGTGTCAAAGCTGATTGAACACTGGTGAGAATATTGCTTCAGAATAAATTGTATTTACAACACAGTAAATTCTGAAGAAAAAAAATAAATAAATTATTGTGGATTATTAATTTGCCTCTTCCCTGACATCTTTGAAATAGAGAAATGCAAGAATTAACACTATGCACACACACACACACACACATACAGAAATGTTGAATGAAATAAAAAATAAAAAAAACTTTTATTTATGTTTATTTATATTATATTTATTTATACAAATTTTCCAGATCAGAACCTCGTCCCTACCCAAACCCCAGCTGCCGTCGCCAAAATCTCACTCTGAACTCAGTTCAAAACTTGAGAGCCCTGTTTTTGGATGAACTATCACATTAAATGCACACATGCTATCTGCCATTGTCATTTTTTGCTTTGATGATGCATAAAATATAGATTTTAGAAAGGATTTGGAATCGTTTCAGAACCCTCACTCTTTTGACATGTGTTGTATCCTCTCAGGTCACATTAACAATTTGTACAACACTACGTTTTGGACGCTGGTGCAGAAAGGAGGACTGACCACAACACAGGCTGAAGATAAACTCAAAGTATTCTCAAATGTTTATGTTCTCAGTTTTTTTCTATATTAGTTATAATATAAATTTGAAGGATGCTTGACACTGAAGTACAAGGAAGGTTTCCACCCAAAACAATATAAACACTACAATATAATCTCTTTTAGGAATATTATCCAGTAGGCACTTTTACCCAGATACATAATCTTGCAATGTTTAATACTAATATAATACATAAATGTTTAAATTTCCCTTATTGGATTTTTTTTCTTTGTGGTTGCACTTTATTTTACAGTATGTGTACTTAGTGTGTACTCCCCTAAGAAAGTACTGGTTAATATGGGTTCAGATTAGGTTTAGGGGTAGGTTCAGGCTCAGTACATACTTATTACCCAGTTATTACAATTACGTTAATAAGTACATAGTATGTATATGGGGAACATGTAAAATAAAGTGCTACTAATTCTTTCCACTTGAGTTTAGTTAAATATAGCTAATTCCAGTACAATTATTTTGCTTATTTACATTCTATAGCTGTAGTGTAATTTACTTAAACTTAAAAGATGCATAATTGTTCTCATACACAGGGAACACAAGCAGCGGATAAGAACGAGATCTTGTTTTCTGAGTTCAGTATCAATTACAATAATGAATCCTCACTGCACAAAAAAGGCACAACTTTAATATGGGAAAAGGTAAGGTAAATGTGTGTTTTTTTATTTTTTATTCTCTAATATTTCAAAATGAAATTTCTAATTATTTACTTTCTCAAACTCTTTCCTTCAGGTGACTGAAACTGAAACTAAACAGATCAAGCGACCAGATGAAGAAGAGACAGAAGTTACTGTAACACGGACCAGAAAGAAGGTCACAAGTCATTCTTGTGATATCATTGGAGATCAGTTCTGGGAAGAACATGCAGACATTCTGGAAAGTGACCAGTGTTGATCACGCGGTTAAAAAACTATGCCGGACCAAAATCCGAGTTTATTTTTCCCTTTGGTGTTTAATTAAAAAAAAATTCAATGTTTTAAATGTATTGTCTTTTTTAGAGGAAAAGAAGATGACTGAGAGGCGATGTTATTTTTCCCCCCTAAAATTCCTAGTGGAGACAAGGAGGGATCTTATTCTCTCCTGCAGGGATGAGCATCTGTTTTTACCTCACCCCCTCTGTGCAGGATAGTTCGCCCAAAAACTACAATTATAATTGTAATCAAACAGCTTCTGGTCCCCATTGATTTCCGTAATATGGAGAAGAAAATACTGTGGAAGTCGATGTGTTTGGTTTGGTTACATTCTTCAAAATATCTTCTTTTGTGTTCAGCAGAAGAAAGAAATTCATACAGGTTTGGAACAAAGTAAGATGGAACCGAGTAAATGATGACAGAACTATCCCTTTAAGGAATATCTGGGGCCAGTTGCATAAACTAAGCCATTATGTTAAGACAGTGTCTTAAGATCTAGTATGAGCCACTAGCAGTTTGGCAAGTGGCATTCAGTTTTACTTTTCGTATCAAATTAGGCCAGTCTATGTTTTATGTAACTGATTTGAGAAATCATGTGAACAAATGTATGTCTAACTTGTAAGACTAGTCTTAACGGTTTA